>CM077454.1:22581647-22926647 GCA_039654765.1 Mylopharyngodon piceus
TAAATTTTGTGTGTGTGTGTCAGCTCTTACTCTCTGGGATTTTCAGGGCCTTGTGGATGAATTTTGCAGCTTGGAAGAAGTACTTGCTGATGTCAAACAAGTAGTCATCCTTTACAGGCACACCGTAGTAAGTGATGTTCATGCCTTTGTAATATTTTGCGCCTGTATTGATCTTTCCTAGCAGGTCTTTCTTTCTTGGCATTCCTAACAAGACCATCAGGTTCTTCCTCACTGCTGCAGCATTCAGGATGTGTGTAATACCCATTTCTTTCAGTTTGGCCCGGTCCATTGCTGTCTCTCTGCATAAGAACACAACAGCCTAGATTAATCTTTCACTAAAGAAGATTTATATTGTAGAATGATATAACTGCAGTGTTTGATACCTGTTCATACTACTATATTACATTTTTACTTTATCACGTTTTTTTTTTTTTTTTTTTTTAAATTATATGTCATTTATGTGATAGTGTAAGTGTTGTAGACTTACGCATTTCCTATGTAGACATTGGGCCAGACCTCAGTGACAGGAGTCAAGTCCAGTGTACATTTCTCTAGGGATTTCTTCAGGTTGATCATGTTCTGATGGATATGCTTTTTTAACATCAAAAACTCTGTTGACTCTTGAGGTTCTGGAACAGTCTTCACACTGTTTGTCACTTGAGGTTCTGGTTCTGGAACAGTCTTCACACTGTTTTTTTTATATATGGCTAACTGCTTTCTAAGCTGTAGTTTTCGCTGCTGTACGAGGTGTGAATTGAGGATTGTCAGCTGCGTCAAGAAACCATTGTTGGGCCTGATCCATCTCAAATCCATCACATGGACAATGGCATCCTCCACCATCATGTCATGGTGGATCATAAGATATGCCAGAAAAAGTGTGACGGAGTGGTTGATACCAGCAAAGCAGTGCACTAACACCTTATCTGAGGAAATAAAAACAGAAAGACACTCATTAAACTCATTACTAGAAAGTTGTAAGACATTTTGATAAGTAATAGATGATAAATGATGTTTGTTTGTTGTCCAGGTATTCCCTACGTTGTAGAGACCAAATGTCCACATGAGAAAACAGCTTATACTAAATGAATACTATACATACTAAATGAATATTTGTTTTTTTGTAAATGTAAAAATGCAGAATAAGAGTTCTACACAGCAAAATCCCCAGAGTTATATTAACCCTCTTCAGAGTACATATGGTCCCTCTCTAAATAGTGTTAAAGTAACACTGAAGCAGAGTTCAAGTTAATGAGATAATTAACCAATTAATTAAGTGATGGTTGAGCATTAGTGATGAACACCTGCTGTTAACAAGCAAAATCACTGAGGAAAAGAGAAAACTGACTTCAGACACAGCCTTATATGATCATCACTTAACCCTTTGACGTGTTCGATCACACCGGTGTGATTAGAACGTTCAGCGCATCACATGATCAACTGCCAAATTCAAATGTGCAAATTCAAACGAGCCAGAGCTGAACGCGCTCAGCACTTTTCATATATCACAAATATGCAGTGTTTTCAACCACATAATGTTTATTTTAGGTTTCAGACATTTAAATACACGAGTACTAACAAAACAATATATTTAGAGTTTGTAAAATACACACTGATGTCTATAGAAGCGGCAATAACAATCCTTTCCATTATAATTAGACGACACGTTTTATTCATATCAGATACACATTGTGTAAGTAACTTTAAAGTTTACTCTATTCTTTCCCAGTTCACTGGCTCAACTTACTTTCATGTATTTCGGGAGAAGTGGATGAATTCACGTGTTGTAAATCCAACAGATCCGATTCTCTGTGTGGCGCAAACTAACATGGCGGCGCCCAACGCTTTAACTTTAACTCTGCTTCAGTGTTACTTTAACACTATATAGAGAGGGACCATATGTATTCTGAGCACAGTTGATTTAACTCTGGGGATTTTGCTGTGTAGGTTTAGGTGACAGAATATAAAGTTTGTGCAGTATAAAAATCATTATGTCTATGGGAAGTCCTCATGATTCACAGAAACTCAACGTGTGTGTGTGTGTGTGTGTGTATCAGCTCTTACTTTCTGGGTTACTCAGGGCCATGTGGATGAATTTTGCAGCTGGACTGAAGTGGTAGCTGATGTCAAACTCGTGGTCATCCATTGCAGGCACACCGTAGTAAGTGATGTTCATGCCTTTGTAATATTCCGCCCCTGTCTCAACCTCACCTTCTGCAGCATTTAGGATGTGTGTAATACCCATCTCCTTCAGTTTGGCTCGGCCCATTGCTGTCTCTCTGCAAAAGAACACAACAGCATAGATTAGGGTGCATCTCAATCAACTCTCTAGCTTGTGAATTAGTATATCATGTACATGAATTCTGGCACTGGTAAAGGATCCTGGCTCTCTACACATTGGGACACAGATTCTACTCACACTAATTCCACTCACACTGATTTTTTTATCAACAACAGGTAGTACTGATTTTGTTAAAGGTGCAGTATGTAAGATTTCTATCCGCTAGAAGTCGCTAGAGGCCTATTCAAAACAAAGGCGTAGCTTGATGACGGCAAGTTTGAGCGCGGAATCTTGGGACATGTGGTCTTCACATCACAACCGGTGGAAAATAATCGGGATAGGACTCGGGAAGAAATCATGTTCATGGATGAGATTATTAATGTTACTGTAGTATGAAGCAGAGCAGGACCGAGTGTTGTGGGAGCTGAACGAGGCCGCTGGAGCGATTGCGCAACACGCGCCTCACGAGCAGCGGAACTTTTATTATGCCACAGTCGCCGGCGCCGCTTCCGCTTTTCCGATCATGAGTATGAGGTAACACAGCTCTGTTTATCATATACATTTGAGAGTGTTGAAAATGATGTTATAATGTTACTCTGTGCGTTCGCTCGGTGGCTGCTGAGAGACACTTGTTTGAGACACACTGCAGTAAGCTAGATCGATTTTTAGAATATCATATTGGCTTGTGTTGATAAATGGCATGCAATTAATTTTAAAACGCAATGTATGATGGAGAAAATTCTATATTACTGTTACTAAAAATAAAGCTGCATCTGATTAGGCTATGTTAGCTACTTGACAAAATAGTGTTTTTCTCTGAGGCATGGTAAAGCATGGTACTCGCAACAAAAATCAAGAAAATTATATTTAAACAATAAGACTAAACTTGTTGAGCTATATAACAATAATTAGTTTTCTATCTATAAACGTAACCAAACAGTTGTTCCCTTGTCTATTAAAACATGTAAATATTAAAGCGTCTTTGGTGTTTCCATGGTTTTTATAAAATAAAACCGGAAACCGAGGGTAATGCGTGTATGATGACGCAATTGACAGGCGACTCCTTACACGTCCCGGAGCCTTGGTTAAAATTGCAATTTTCTCACGATTTACAAATAGTTGGAAACATTTGGGATATTGTAAGTGAACAAAATATATAACACTGGCCTAGTGGTTTTTGGATATTTTACTGCAAAAATCTTACATATTGCACCTTTAAGTCTCAAGTCACTGTTTCTGATTCCAAATGCTCTATCTATCAGATGCCAAAAGCAAACAACAGTGCTAATATACATGGTGAGCTGTAATATTACAAAAAAAAAAAAAAATTCATGATCCTAACCCTACTGTATTACATTTATCACAAGGTGTGGTATGTCATATATGTGTGTTAGTCTGTGTTGTAGACTTACTCATCTCCTATGAAGACATTGTGCCAGACCGCAGTGACAGGTTCCCAGATCAATGTCGAATCAAACAGGCATTCCTCAAGTTGGGACACACTTTGAGGGATATACGTTTGTAGCATTGATAGCTCTTTTTTCAGTTGACTTTTTGTTTTAGGACCACTTGGACCTGGGACACATAATTGCTCGGCATCAACCAAGTCCACTTGAGGTTCAGATTTAGAACCACTTGGACCTGGGACGCACAATTGTACTTCATTAACCAGATCCACTTCAGGTTCTGGTTTAGGACCACTTGGAACTGGGACACGCAATGGTTCTCGATCAGGCTGTGCTGGGACCACAACAGGCTCCACTCTGTTCTTCTGGAAGGTTTTTTTCATAGCCTTCCATTTTCTTTGGACGAATGCAAAGATTTTGTTGCAGTCCATCACTTCGGTATTTTCTGATAAAAGAATTAAAAAGAAGTAATAAGCTATTAAAAACATATCTAATCACAGATTAAACATGAATAATTGGGTGATTCTCACAAAATCTTAGTGTCAAAGATTTCAAACCTGAAAATATTAAAAATGTAAGTGTTTGTGATCATTATTTTTAAAAGCCTTACTGACAATTTAACACCTTTTTGAACATATTTTCCAAAACAAGTCCTTAAAAATCTCATAACTGCAACAGTCTGAAAATATCAATACCATTAGGAAAGTTAATAATACATTTTTTCCATTTTTAAAAATTGATTATTAACAGTTATGTAGTTACCTGAAACTCTGAAATAGTATATATTTTTAAATTAACATTTTTATTTGATTTTGATTGATTTTTCTCATTACCGCAACAACTGCTGCCATTTACAACCAAATCGTTTTATTTTATTGAAACCTGACAAATTTTCAAAATGATATTGCAAACCTTAAAGAACGTATTGTATAGAGTCTGCCCATGCATTTAAAAGCAAACTACTATTTTTCCATTTATTAAATAAACATTATATGATCACCTGTTGTGGTAATGATACATAGATATGGAAATGAGTTTGCTGTCTGATTTTGGTAATGATAGTAAGTATATTAAGAATGTTAATACAATATATATAGTTAAAAAAAAATTAAGCTTTCAATCATGGATGCAAGTTCGATCAGTTTGATTTTGTAGTATTTCAAAAATATAGTCTTGCATAGGCTAAAAGACACTAGATATAATTTAACATGTGTGTGTGTGTGTGTGTGTGCGTGCGTGCATCCTGTAGTAGGGACTGAATGGCTTACATTGTATAGGTTAATTACTATATTTGTTAAGGCCCCTTCATACCAAAAACGATAACTTTAACAATAACTACAAAGATAAAGTTTTTAAAAATACTCAGAGAATAGCAGAGTACATTTACATTAACATTTCCCACATCTCACTGTAATTTTTTTCAAATGCTCTGTTGACATTCACCTGTTTGGCTGGCCTTCTCAGTGGTTACAGGAGAAGCATCCATGGCACTCTGATCATTCCCACAGCTGTCCCCCGCTGGGTCAGTCAGATCTTCAGACATCACTTCTCTCTTTTCAGCTGTCAAACTGTACCTGATACACACTGTGAGATCGAGTCTATAAACTGTATGTATCTACACGCTGAATATAGACTGAATCTAAATGGACTGACGTCTGTACACAGTGTTTCTACTATTTGTATTTGTAAACTTTAGCGCAAAATAGCGTTAAGTGTACTCGCTCGGTGACTCTCTTTGCTTGGCTCGGATTATCACTGAACTCCAGAGATTTTATGAATGCGCGTCTCTTAAACAGCCTGTTCTATGACGTAACAAGTGCCGCTTCTTGTTGTAATTCCATAGTTGCCATAGAAACGGAATGTATGCTAAAAGCAAAGCCACTAGATTTTTTATTTATTTATTTATTTATTTTGTATTCACTTACAAACAAAGCCAAAAAAGTAAACCGCTTACCGCTTTTGTGAGGAAACATTTTATTTAATGTTTCGACTGCATGTCTGCTAATCTTCAACATGTTTTACGCTAAACAATACGTTTGTTGGGAAAGATATGTAGATTATACTATGATAAAAGGTTAT
Organism: Mylopharyngodon piceus; assembly: GCA_039654765.1. NCBI lineage: Eukaryota > Metazoa > Chordata > Actinopteri > Cypriniformes > Xenocyprididae > Mylopharyngodon > Mylopharyngodon piceus. The sequence goes on from CM077454.1 coordinate 22,587,411, forward strand.
TTGGTAACATTTTACAGTAAGGTTCATTAGTTAAACATTAGTTAATGTATTAACTAACATGAACTAACCATGAGCAATACATTGTTACTGTATTTACTAATCTTCGTTAACGTTAGTTAATGAAAATACAGATGTTCATTGTTCATGTTAGTTCACAGTGCATTAACTAATGTTAACAAGATTTTAATAATGTATTGGTAAATGTTGAAATTAACATTAACAAAGATTAATAAATGCTGTGTAGTTCATTATTAGTTCATGTTAGTTAGTTAACTAACCTTATTGTAAGTGTAACCGGTTATTTTATAAGAGAAGGCAGAGAAAGGAATGTCACGAAAGGTAGGACTCATTTACAGCATTAGTATTTAATAGTAATATTAAGTCTATAGAAAGTAGAAAATACCGATGTATTATTTCCATCGCTGCCACGTCAGTCTTGTGTTGCAGATTTATGACTCTGCTTTGTGCATAATGATATAACGCTTTTTAATGAATGAAGGTGAAACAATACATATAACGTTAATTAATGAATTAAATTTTTGTTTGTCATTTTTGTTTATGGTATTTCCTCATAATCAGACAAAGATTGACAATAAAGGCCACATTTGGTAGTCAACTTTGTTGCACGTTTTTCAGGCATGTTTCCTGTGAAAAATCCATAATAGGATGCATCGAAATGAAAATTCAGGATGATTTTTTTTTTTTTTTTTTACAATATTAGACTTTTTAATTAATTTCATGATTTTTTTTTTATTTTTATTTTTTATTTTTACCAAAACTGAAATTAAAATCTTTATTTAGCTGAAAATAAAATCAAGTTTATGTAATAATCAATTAATTGATCATATTTATTTAATAATCAAATACAACTGAGTTGTACAAACATTTAAATTCCATATAAGGCTAAATTTATCCTTCAAAATTACAGCACCTGCAGAATGATTGCCACCATAAGAATCCACAAATCATTGCCCCATGCACTTGTAAAACTGAAGGTCTGATTGAGATGCTTGTGTCTCTTGGATGAAATATAAATCACAAGAATATATTTTACAAAACAAAATGATTGATTTTCTTTTAACTAAATTTCTCTTACCCCCAACATTAAGAGAAAAAAACGAGTGAGCCCTCACTCACAAATGAACTTCACAACACATGGAACTGGAGGTCACAAAGTGTTTTTGACATCACTCATACCTTAACATTTACTAAATTACCCCTTATCCAAAATACTGTTTTAAACATGAACACTCTTCAGGTTCATTAGCAGGATTTTCTTTACATAAAAAAGAAGCTATTGTACACAGTAAAAAAGCTAAAATCTTATTTCCTTTATTTAACACTTTTGCTAGAGTACTGAGGGAGTCCATTAGAGAACAATTGTGATTTTTATTTCCAAGCTACAGAAGAATGAAAGTTCATACAGTATGTCATGCATTTAAGAAAATCAAGACAATTGATTAAAATGATTTATTAAACAAAAGTAGCATAAAACATAAATAATTACAAGTGTGCAGTACATAAGTATGTCATGAAAAAGTTGTATAAAAATAAAGCATATATCTTTGTTATGCACAGCTATTTAAAATATTGATGAAATACAAAAGCTTATCTTCTGTTCTTGTTCAATAAAGGGAAAAGTCTTCCTGATCCTGTATACACAAACTCTGTGAAGAAAAATACATGGAATTTTCAGATACACACAAACATAAGAACAGGACATCGATGCTCAATTTTTAAATCGGCGTTAAACAGAAATTGCGATCCACTTTTCTTCCCTCTTCTTCATTACTAATGGCTATAGAAACAAGAAAAATGTAGAATGGGTCTAGATTTTGTCCTTTGGGAATTGATTGGAAGCAGGCATTGCAAACTGGAAGAATGTTTCATTTGAGTGACGGTTGCTGGAGGAGAGGGACTGAAAGTTGTCTAGCTATTGGACAATCTTATTTCATAAACCCTATTGCCATTGTATATTATATATGTGTGTGCAGTACATTATATATATCATTCATAACCAATAAACCACTGCAATATTGTCCATTTAGATTTTATGGTTTTGTTGCGAACATACTGTGAAACTGCATTCATACAATGTCTAAGTGACACACAGGCACAGGTACTTACGTTTATAATAAGTTGTTGTAGATGGGGAAAAGAGGGTTATCTCGTTCACAGCAAAGTTTACGAGCCCTCAAAACATCCCGCACACACTGATGGATATAAGCATATTGACACTGCAGAAGACAAGCCCATCATATTAGAGTGCTAATAAACCAATTCATACATTTCATTAAAACTACAGTGGGAATACAGTAACTAGAGTAATGATAAGCTACTACATGTTTAGTCAATTGATTTCTGATTGAAATCAGATGTCTTAAGGCCTGTACACACCAAAGACGATAACTACAACAGTAACTATAAAGTTTAAATATTCATTCTAATTCTATGAAAATAGGGAAGTCCACATTACAACTATATCACATTTAAGGATTTTTAAGACTTTTTTTTTTTTTTTTTTTACAGCCTGCACAAATAAAATGAATACCATATGAGTGGGGCAGGGCAATGTTTATGGTAACATTCTAAACAGTAAAATGACTGAAAAAAAAATCTTTTCATTTTAAATACATTTTAACAAAAATGATAATCCTCGCATTTCAGCTTAAACCATTTTTAAGGAATGATTCAAAATTATAAATGATTATTTATATTCATTTAATATTTATGATTATATATGAGCAGTATCACACGAGTAGGAGTGCAATATGGCTCTGATTAGGCCATGTGGAGGCAATCACAGCCTTGCTGATATAGAGCCATATCACATGACTATGCGTGTGATATTGCTTTTATACAACAGTTCCACGGCACAATAAGTGTAAATAATAGGGCTGGGACAATAAATCGTTGCAATAAATCGAGAAATGATTCTGGGATTTTCCGAATTCATTGCGATTCTCTCTCAAATCGATACTGAGCTTAGTTTTTTAACAGCAGATGGCACTGTGTGCTTTAGAAACAGCCTATAAAATAATCCCTTTTAATCATTCATAAAGTTCGAAAAGGTTGAAGCAAATTACAAGGGTGTTTGCAGTGGGCTGTTTACATTAATCTCGCATCATAAAAGCATTCTGAGGTGCAAGAACATTCTCAGACTCAGCCGAATGCACGAGCGCTCTTCTTTGTGAGCATTTGAGCGTGTGGTTAAAAACTAGCCTAGAGCGCCATCTGCTGTTACAAACTAAGCTCAGAATCGATTCAAGACGGAATCGCGATGCATTCAGAAAATCTCGGAAACTCGATTGATTGCAAAGATTACTGTCCCAGCCCTAATAAATAAATAAGAAACAACAACGGAGTACCTTTAAAAACCCTCTTTTGTGCAGAACTACTTCCTTCCGCCAATGATTCAAATCTCAAGTTTAGTTTAACAGTTGAGCCCAAGTCTCCATTACTAATTGCCGTCACTTTAGAACAGTTGCTTTATTGAAGCTTATTGTATTATGAAGAGTAGCCATGCTTCGGGTTTCCCAGTTACATCTGTGTAAGATAAATCTTATCAGCCTGACTTTTCTTTCTCTGTTCTCCCTGTTTTCTCTCTCCTGGTCTTTAAGGCTATGAGGGTGAGAACGGAGAAGAGTTGTTGTTGTTTCATCACACATCTGTTTTTAATGTACACTATGTATACGTGTGTGTGTTTGTGTTTCTTGGAAAGCAGCCAAGAAAGGGTCCCTGATTCTTTGAGAGAGGGCCATAAGGCTGCTCCGTGAAGAATGGTGCCTTCAGCCAGAAGTTGACCATATTTAGACTTGTTTTTCTATATGTACCACATTCCTATATCATGAAAGTATATTCTCATTGGACAGTTGCTACACCACCCCTTGAAACATGTATAAAAGCCATGTACAGAAGTAAGATTGGGAGAAGTTTTGTGAACAGAGATTGGCTTCATGTTCATGACTCTTTCCATGGGCCAATGCATTCAATGAGTGAAAAGGACAAACTGAGAATGAGGCATGACTCAGGACAATAAACAGAGATTAAAATAATCTAACAATCTGTAATTCCCATCTGTTGTTCCCAAACTTTTTCTGCCGGGCCCCTCGTTTGTAACTCGTTTGCTTTTTTTAATGCTATTTGAGCATAAGAAACAACATTTATGGGACATTATTGTCTGTTGGTGTGGACGCTAACATAGTTATCTTTATACAGGTGCTGGTCATATAATTAGAATATCATCAAAAAGTTGATTTATTTCACTAATTCCATTCAAAAAGTGAAACTTGTATATTATATTCATTCATTACACACAGACTGATATATTTCAAATGTTTATTTCTTTTAATTTTGATGATTATAACTGACAACTAAGGAAAATCCCAAATTCAGTATCTCAGAAAATTAGAATATTGTGAAAAGGTTCAATATTGAAGACATCTGGTGCCACACTCTAATCAGCTAATTAACTCAAAACACCTGCAAAGGCCTTTAAATGGTCTCTCAGTCTAGTTCTGTAGGCTACACAATCATGGGGAAGACTGCTGACTTGACAGTTGTCCAAAAGACGACCATTGACACCTTGCACAAGGAGGGCAAGACACAAAAGGTCATTGCAAAAGAGGCTGGCTGTTCACAGAGCTCTGTGTCCAAGCACATTAATAGAGAGGCGAAGGGAAGGAAAAGATGTGGTAGAAAAAAAGTGTACAAGCAATAGGGATAACTGCACCCTGGAGAGGATTGTGAAACAAAACCCATTCGAAAATGTGGGGGAGATTCACAAAGAGTGGACTGCAGCTGGAGTCAGTGCTTCAAGAACCACTACGCACAGACGTATGCAAGACATGGGTTTCAGCTGTCGCATTCCTTGTGTCAAGCCACTCTTGAACAACAGACAGCGTCAGAAGCGTCTCGCCTGGGCTAAAGACAAAAAGGACTGGACTGCTGCTGAGTGGTCCAAAGTGGTCTGAGTGGTCTCTGATGAAAGTAAATTTTGCATTTCCTTTGGAAATCAGGGTCCCAGAGTCTGGAGGAAGAGAGGAGAGGCACACAATCCACGTTGCTTGAGGTCCAGTGTAAAGTTTCCACAGTCAGTGATGGTTTGGGGTGCCATGTCATCTGCTGGTGTTGGTCCACTGTGTTTTCTGAGGTCCAAGGTCAACGCAGCCGTATACCAGGAAGTTTTAGAGCACTTCATGCTTCCTGCTGCTGACCAACTTTATGGAGATGCAGATTTCATTTTCCAACAGGACTTGGCACCTGCACACAGTGCCAAAGCTACCAGTACCTGTTTTAAGGACCATGGTATCCCTATTCTTAATTGGCCAGCAAACTCGCCTGACCTTAACCCCATAGAAAATCTATGGGGTATTGTGAAGAGGAAGATGCGATATGCCAGACCCAACAATGCAGAAGAGCTGAAGGCCACTATCAGAGCAATCTGGGCTCTCATAACACCTGAGCAGTGCCACAGACTGATCGACTCCATGCCACGCCGCATTGCTGCAGTAATTCAGGCAAAAGGAGCCCCAACTAAGTATTGAGTGCTGTACATGCTCATACTTTTCATGTTCATACTTTTCAGTTGGCCAAGATTTCTAAATATCCTTTCTTTGTATTGGTCTTAAGTAATATTCTAATTTTCTGAGATACTGAATTTGGGATTTTCCTTAGTTGTCAGTTATAATCATCAAAATTAAAAGAAATAAACATTTGAAATATATCAGTCTGTGTGTAATGAATGAATATAATATACAAGTTTCACTTTTTGAATGGAATTAGTGAAATAAATCAACTTTTTGATGATATTCTAATTATATGACCAGCACATGTAGTTATTGTTCTTGGTGTGAATGGGCCTGTAAACTGTGATCTGTCCTGTGACAGATGGGTTTGGCTCAACTCTGAAAAATTGATCAACTCAGTTCCAGTGTTGCCATTTGTAAATATTGCTGATGTCACTACAGACAGATTCATACCTCAGTTTGTACCATATATGAGCGATGCAGACGTAGATCAAACACACAGCCGTAAATGTCCACTGTGCAGTTCCTGTCTAGTTGCTGTAAAACACGATCCAGCACAATGAAAGTGCCAGTTCGGCCCACACCAGCACTGAGAGAAAGAAAAACATATCCATTGTAAATATGATTTTGAGTGTGAACACCATGAAATGTCTTTTAAAGTTGTTTAGGAGGTGACACAGATACCTGCAGTGTACTGCAGTGACTCCAGGACTGGTTGTCCTGTCAATGTAATCTCTGACTGTGCGCACAAACTGAATGAGCGATTGGGTTGTCTCCGGTACTCCGTGATCTGGCCAAATAGTGTAATGGAACTGACGCACCATCCTGGGGTATCTCAACTGATCCTCCTGAAAAAAAAAACTTGCACCATTATTTCAGAACTACTACTATTTGCTTGCTATTTTATAGTCATTTGGTCATGCACTTTCTTTCTTCATACAAGAGCTTCTGTGTACTAGCGCCATCTAAATTGCAAATTACAAAATTACTTTCCAAAGAGATTGTAAATTTTAGGAGGATCTATTGACAGAAATGCAATATAATATACATAACTATGTTTTCAGTGGTGTATAAAGACCTTACATAATGAACCGTTATGGTTTTATTACCTTAGAATGAGCCTTTTTTTTAATTTACATACACCGCGGGTCCCCTTACATGTTAAGTCGCCATTTTGTTTCTACAGCAGCCCTAAACGGACAAACTGCTCTACAGAGCGCGTTTGCTTGACTGTCTACTCTCTGCTGTCTCAGACGATGACATCTTTGTCCTGTGTTGGCCACCGTAGCTTCTCTATATTGCAATTGGCAACCTCATCGCTAGATGCTGCTAAAATTTACACACTGCACACTTAAGAAAATGAAACCTATTTTTAGGACCACTACAATCATTTGCATTTCCGCATATTTCCATTTCCTCACATTTTCATTGTCATAACTGTAATACAGTCATGCAAATATTTTATTGCATATATATTTTATTTAAATCAGCATAAATTGAATTGAATACAATTACAATCATGATGTATACTTAGTATACATTGATGTACAATGTATCCAACTGTACTTTACATTAGCATATACACATAATTATATAGTTAATGAGCAAAAAACAAACTGTGAACATCATGAAAATAATATCATGTTCCTAAAAACATTTTCTTTATTTAGATTTGTATCTTTTGATTATAGTGAATAACCCAACAATTTGCTTTTGAAAATAATTACACACTCCACCTTTAAGTAATGAATAATTGTATTTATGTTGAATATATCCACTTATTTAACACTTACACATGATATCTTGAAGTCCCGAATTGTCCACTCTGGTAGGACCTTCTCAGAAAGCAGTTGCACCACAACATCACCATAATACAAAGGCTCACTGTCAATCGGCCAGTAACGATCACACTTCACCTGAATCATACACATATCCACAAAAGTATGAGCTCACATCACTAGAAAAATTGTACTAGAAGCCTCTTCACTATAAGTCAGTGCTGCATAGAGAGAAAGTTAAGAAAATAAGGGTCCAAGTTTGGACAGAGGACAGTTCACTGACAATTTTAAGTTGATTAGATCGCCCATTATATAAAGAATTTTAATTGTTGCATCCTGGGCGTCATTTTAGAGTGCCAGGTGGAAGAACAAAACGATTTAAGGTTTCTTTTGTTTGAATGGCTGCTGGTTTAATGAACTCTTCATAGGTAGTTTATTTTATGAACTATAATTTTTTGTGAAATGAGTATTATGTGTTATGTATTATCTTTATGCCTGTTACCTCCCTGCTGCTAAACTAGTTTTCCCCTATGGGGGGCAATAAAAGTAAACAAACAAACAAAAACAAACTCACCATGCCTCTCTCCACACACTGGGTTACCATTACAAGGCTGTGCACATTTTGTTCCCACACCATACGCCAGAAATCATCCTTGGTACCTGGGAGAGGCCCTTGTGTGGCAATATACTCCCATCTGAAATTGTTTCCCTGTTAAACAGATACAGAAATACTTTTGAGCCTGTGGACAAAAAGGATCGTTGACTGCTTTGAGATTCATGAACAGGGTACAAATATTTATTTATTTATTTTAAAAGAAATTGTTAGTAATTTCTGTGATCTGCAGCACAAAACATTTGCATTTGCATGATGCTGCATCCATGCTGCTAATTATCAGTATTAAATCCACAACCTCCATGAACCTCCACCTTTAATTACTAAACCACACAACTCACGATTCCACACAGTTTTTAGCCAATGAACCATCAAATGAAGAACATATTCAACTCACAGGTATGTAGTTAGCATTGATGTAGTCTGAGCAGGGGTCGTCCTCCAAGCAAGACAGTCTTACCCGCGTTGAGTCGTCTGCAAATAATCAGTAAGGTGGTAAATGAGAAGAGGGACTAAACTGTCGGTAGTTCTTGTTTAATTTGAGCACACATAGTAAAGAATCACGAAATATACTCTAGGCTTGCCACGGTATACGGTAATAGCGGTTATACTCGTATGGGTATACTCGCAGTTGGTAATGAACAATGATACTTGCTTGTGATATTGAGAGGAAATATCCTGCATTTAAAGCTACAATATGTAAATTTTCGCCGCTAGATGTCGCCTATTCAAAACAAAGGCGTAGCTTGATGACACAGAGTTTGAGCGCGGAATCTTGGGAGATGTCGCCTTTACCTCACAGCCGGTGGAAAAGAATCGGGACGGAACTCGGGCAGAAATCATGTTCATGGATGAGATTATTAACGTTACTATAGTATGAAGCAGAGCAGAACCGAGAGATGTGGGAGCTAAACAAGGCCGCTGGAGCGACTGCTAATAAGAGACGAGCGCGACACAGGCCTCGAGAGCAGCGGAATTTTTATTATGCCACAGTCGCCGCTTTCGCTTCTTCAAGCGTATGAGCGCTGTTTTTGACTGTGTTGAAAATAATGTTATAACATTACTCTGTGCGTTCGCTCGGCGGCTGCTGTGAGACACTTGTTGCACACTGCAGTAAGCTAGATCGATTTTAGAATATCATATTAATAAATGCTGGGTGGCTTGTGTTGATAAATGGCATGCAATTAATTTTAAAACGTATTGTATGATGGATTGTAATGCTGAATTACTTAGCTACTTGACAAAATAGTGTTTTTCTCTGAGACATGGTAAAAGCATGGTACTCTCGGAAAATCAAGAAAACTAGATTTAAACAATAAGACTAAACGTGTTGAGCTATATAACAATAATTCGTTTTCTGTCTATAAATGTAACCAAACAGTGGTTCCCTTGTCTAATAAAACATGTAATATATTAAAGCATCTTTGGTGTTTACATGGTTTCTACAAAATAAAACCGGAAACCGAGGGTAATGCGGATATGACGCCATTGACAGGCGACTCCTGGAGACGTCCCGTATCCTTGGTTAAAATCGTGATTTTCTCATGATTTATAAATAGTTAGAAACATTTGGGATATTGTAGCAAAAATCTTACATATTGTGCCTTTAAGGTTATTACTAAACATTGAGAATAGAAAAATGGACAATCATCAAAAGCATGTATTATATTTTTCTAAATGTTGTTCATGCAATACCATGTACTGTAAATGCTCACTCGTTTCTGTGAAGGACACATGCGGAGTTCCTCAATCTTTCCACATCATTTTAAGTTGCACTATGACATTTTTTATAATTTTAATAAATGTAATAATTTATCATTTTAATACATTTAATAATTTATAATTTATTTGTATTCATTTTTAAAGTTTCATTTGAATTTTTAGTTACAATAAAAAAAAATAATAATAAAATTTAAACAAATTAGAATCATGATGCTTTCCGTTATTGTGTAGGAAACTGCATAGCGAAAATGACCCCATAGGACCCCCTAGCGTCCAACCAGCGCAAATACTTATATAATCGATTTGAGTGCCTATACCATATCGGTGTGAAAATTATGATATCATGGCAAGTCTAATATACTCTGAATGTAAATGTACTGTATATTTGCATTGTATATTTCTTACAATGTCATATGTACTTACAGGGTAGTATATTGTTGTATCGATTTTTGCTTCGGTTCCCAAGTAGACGTGCAGCACTCTGAGTTTGAATCCGTCCCACGTCTTTTAGGCCCTTTTTACCATCAGGTAAAGGTTGATGCAAAACACCAAATTATATATATCAAATTATATATACATTTCAGCTTATTTGCTAATAAATTATTTAGATTAAAGTGGAAAGATGACTTGACTGGGCTTTCAAGTCTGCTATTTGTACCATTACTGCTTTTTATAGACTTTAATATTTAGTGTTTGATTTGATTATATGCAGTGCATTACCTCAAACTCTTCAGACAGAAGGTAACTGGAATCAGCTTGAAGTTTAGCAAGATGGGACTCAAAGTGGGCTGCTTGGATTGGGCTAGTACATAATAGAGAAAATTCCAAATAAATAACATTAATGCTTATAATAATAAATCATTAATATAAACAAAAATGAACTATTTTGGTACCTTCTTATGCCTGAGCACATCTGTGAGGTAGGCAAGGCCTTCCACATGCACATTTTCATCACTGGACTTTCCTGCACAGCTCTTAAAACACACAGACACAAATATTCATCAGCAAAGTAACAAACAAGCTGGGTTAAAACAAGTGTGTGTGAGTGTACTCACATTTTGTGAGCCCTCTTTCTGTAAATCAGTAAGGCGGTCACAGCGAGCACCATAGCGACTAGAAATGTAGCAGCTGTGATTCCACCTGTAAGGCCATTCCGTGGCGCTGAGTGACAAAAACATAAATTACAAAAATTACATTATTTAAGAAAAATAAATAAATAAAAAAATAGGTTGGAGTTGTGACACAACTGTAGTGCACATGGGAAAATGGTGTGAGTCAGGCCTGTGTCATGTTCTTTTCTGAACAACCCTCAACTCAACTGTGCTGTCGATTCTAAATGCTAAAAAGCACATATATCGATAAAGATAACAGTGTCTTACCTGATAGAGTTAATAGTGGGAGGGAGAGGTAAGTGTCGGTGTAAAGGGGATGCACAAATTCTCTGTTTTCTTCATCAAACAGTTGAGTGAAGGCACGAACACTTAATCTGAGACAGTAAAGTGTGAATACATTTAGAATTACATTATCTTAAACCTGCCTAAATTGAAACTTAAAGGGATAGTTCACCCAAAAAATGAAAATTTGATGTTTATCTGCTTACCCCCAGGGCATCCAAGATGTAGGTGACTTTGTTTCTTCAGTAGAACACAAATGATGATTTTTAACTCCAACCATTGCGGTTTGTCAGTTGTATAATGCTTGTCAATGGGAACTCCGTCTATAAGAGTCAAAAAAACATGCACAGACAAATCCAAATTAAACCCTGCGGCTTGTGACGACACATTGATGTCGTAAGACACGAAACGATCGGTTTGTGCAAGAAACCAAACAGTATTTATATAATTTTTCACCTCTAAAACACCACTATGTCCAACTGCCTTGCGCATCCAGTTGATGAGGTCTGAAAACGCGTTCTGATGACGGAAGTGATGTCTCGCGCTTATACTTCAATGAGTGCGAGACATCACTTCTGTTGTCAGAGCGCGTTCAGACCTCACCAACCGGATGCACAAGGCAGTTGGACATAGTGGTGTATTAGAGGTGAAAAATGATATAAATACTGTTCGGTTTCTCGCACAAACCGATCGTTTCGTGTCTTACGACATCAATGTGTCGTCACAAGCCGCAGGGTTTAATTTGGATTTGTCTGTGCATGTTTTTTTGACTCTTATAGACGGAGTTCCCATTGACAAGCATTATACGATTGACGGACCTCAACAGTTGGAGTTAAAAATCATCATTTGTGTTCCACTGAAGAAACAAAGTCACCTACATCTTGGATGCCCTGGGGGTAAGCAGATAAACATCAAATTTTCATTTTTGGGTGAACTATCACTTTAAACAATTAGTTCAGATAAAAATTACAATTCTATCATTAGCCCACCCTCATATTGTTCAAAACCTGTGACTTTCTTTCTGTGGAACATAAAAGGAGATGTTAAGCAGAATGTTCAGGCTGCCCTTAAGGAGCAGTCACATCTGCTGTTGCAACTTGTTAGGTGAAATGCAGACAATTTAATAGGAATACACGTGTTCGGGTGTAATGTTAAGTGCTCTCAGAGATAAGAGAAGACAGGTGAACTTTATTTAAATAATAACAATAACAACCAAAATAAACTTAACACTAGAAAATCAGGCAGCAGAACTGAGAACATCAACAAAACAACCAACAAATGACACTACCAGACAATGTATAATGCACTATCAGGTGTCGGACATTTTGTAGTAGTGTCTGAATGAGTGAACAACTTCATTCCCTACATTTGTTCACTCTTTATACCCACAATGCACTCTGATTTCAAGCATAGATTCGATGTACTCTCGCTGAAGCACTATTTCCCAAAATCCAATGCGGAGAGGACTGAGAAAGCACACGAGAGAGCGGGAGCGAGCGAGTTTGAACGAGAGATGCCGTTTGCAACTTTCTTTCTGCTTTAACATTTAATTCACGCTGGTTCTAGTTATCTTTTTTATTTTTTATTAATCATTATTTGATTAAAACAGAGGGACAATGATATTTAGATGAATTTTAAAATTGTTTTATATTATTTATTTTTATTAAAATATATTATTTAGGCATTAATTCAATTTAACTAATTTGTGGCGTTGTTAACTCACAACACTGTAAGGAAGAGATGATAATTTAGTGGACTGAAGTTTCAGGAGTTTCTTGTAAGGGTGATAAAGTTCCTTACTCAGATTTTGCTCACAAATTCACCGCGCTGACCAACAGAAACCTGCTTGGGTTGAAAGTGACTTTTGTATGAGCTGTACTTCATAAATCACTATGCTAGTGACAATAAACAAAAGGCTTTTTTTTTTTCTTTGCCCATGAAATATCACTAATGTGATTGTACCTATTATTCTATGCACTCAAAGTGAATGAATGCCAATTATATAATATTTTAATGTAATCACTTTTTGGTCATTTTTTAAAATTTTACAGCACCCATCACGATTCACTTTCACTCAACAAAAAAGAGCACCATGAACATTCTGCTAAACATCTTTTCTGGTGTTCCACAGTAGAAGGAAAGTATGATGGTGAGTAAATGATGACAGTTCAGGTGTGATATTCACCAAAATTATTCAAATTTGCAAACTTGTTATGCTACATTGGACAATTTTTTAAAACAAAGATACAATTCTTTGCACTAAAACACATTGAAGTTGAGATGAATAAACAAGTTTATAACCCTAAATGTAAGGTAGAAACTACAACAAATATTACATAAAACAATTCAGCAATACCGATATGATGTTCTGGGTTTGAGCGGCCCGTCACAGAGATACGTTCCATGCTGGATAGATTCTGAATCCCATTTGCAAGCTCCCCCCAAACGTTTCATCCCTGCTCCGAGGTTTATCTCAAAAACACGGATCTTGCTGTCAGATCCCTCCGCACACAGGCTGTGAAAGTAGCCAGTCTGGTACGCTTTGATGGAGTGGTTTTGTCTGTAGTCCAAATAAGATGGCAGAGGATGTCTATGCTCCGGAAGGACATTATCAACATCTGTAAATGAAATTTAAATGAGACATAATCAGGGACAAATAACAATAATATTTGCATAAATTTAAATTTAGGGAAAATTAAATTAAATATGACTGGTACCATTTGACTCCGTGACGATTACTGTAAAGAAACGAATGGCTCCATTAACATCACTGAACCAGCTGCAGTTGAAATTAAACAGGATGGTGAAATGGGTGATGACCGAGGACCGCTCACTGACCCGTACCGTCACCGGTGGGACGGGGGGCCCTGAAAAACAAATATTAACCTGCTGAGATTCTGTCATAGCATTTTGACAACTTGAGTACATCTGAGTGATTCTTTATATACTGTAATTAGTCAGTTAAAGGCTTGAGTATACTACATGTCTTTTAAAAAGTGGAACAGATTTTAAAACACTAGGCATCATACACTAAATGATAATAATAATAATAATAATAATGTTTGTTTTGTATAGCACTTTTCTGCAAACACAATGTTGATTTACAATGAAATAACAAATAACATGACAGCAACCATAGAGAACACATACAGATACAGATAAGCAAACATTATATGAAAAAGATCAAAGACAAAAGTCAGAAAAATATGGCAAAAAGATATGTTGTAAAGGTGCAATGTGTAAAATATGGGAGGATCTACTAACAGAAATGCAATATAATATACATAACTATGTTTTCAGTGGTACATAAAGACCTTACATAATGAACCATTATGTATTTATTACCTTAGAATGAGCCATTTCTATCACATAGATGCGCGTCCCCCCTCCATGTCAAGTCGCCATTATGCGCCGGCATGTTTCTACAGCAGCCCTAAATGGACAAACTGCTCTACAGAGTGCGTTTAGTCACTATGTTGTTCTTCTTCTAAATCGTTCATGTTTTTAGAGGCAGCTTGTATCATCACTACGTTGAATCCGCACGAAGTAGTAGTAGTAGTAGTAGTCGTCTGGTTTATTAGAAGCAGAGAACGTTCTTTGTTAAAAGTAAAAAGAAACCTCATTGCTTCACACAAGCTACTCTCTCAGACGATGACATGTCGGCCAGACGGCCACCATAGCTTCTCCGAAAGGGAGGGGTGCGAGGGGTGTGTGCAGTTAGTTGCAGTTCACAACCTCACCGCTAGATGCCGTTAAAAGTTACACACTGCAACTTTAAGGTGTAAGGTTTTGTATGTAAAGATGTGAGGTCACGGTTGTGTTGGGGAATAGAATTCCAGATTTTGAGGGCAGAGATACAGAAGGCCCTGCCACCAAACAATGTGACTTTGTGCCGTGGAACCAGAAATCAACCAGAATCAGAGGACCTTAATGTGCAAACTGGGGTGTAGCAATGAATAAGATCAGAGATATACAGAGCAGCAAGATAATGGAGGGTTTTGAATGTGATAAGAAGTATCTTATACTGAATGGGTAGTGAATGGGTAGCCAGTGTAGTCTGCGTAAAAATGTAGTGATATGGGAAGATTTCTTGGTATAGGTGAGGACCCTGGCTGCAGAGTTCTGAATGTATTGGAGCTTATTTATTGTCCAAGTGGTAAGCCATAGAAGAGAGAATTACAATGGTCTAGTCGAGAAGTGATGCAAGCATGAACTAAAGTCTCTGCATCTTTGATATTAAAAGACGGTCATAGGCGAACAATATTACGGTAACAATCATGTCCTGTTTAGTTACATTTTCATGGTTTTCCCTGTTCCTGTTTGCCTGAGGTCTTGTTTCTAGTTTGTTGCCATAGTTTCTAATTGAGTTACGCACCTGTTTTTTGTTCTGTTGATTATTCTTGTATGTATATAAGCCCTCTGTTCTCATTCTTTGTTTGGTGTCGTCAACGTCATTGTTAAGTGTGTAGTGTGGTATTAGCATTTGCTCCTTGTATGTTCCTTGTTCATTAAAATAACCTTGAGACGTTGAGAATGGATGTAAAGTTGGGTGTCAGCTGCATAGCAATGAAAGTTAAAGCCATGACGAAATATAATGAACTAAAAACAGAATCCTGGGGAACACTGCGTGAGACGGGCAGTAGTGGACTTAGGCTGATGGATAGAGATGTAATGCTGGTGATCAAACTGGTAGGAAATGAACCAGGATAGGGCAGAGATACCAAGAGCAGAGAGACGTGAAATGAGAACACTGTGAGAATTGGTGTCGAACGCAGAGGACAAATGGTGTAGAACACAAAGAATTAGGATACAGATGAAACCAGAATTAACAGCCATAAGAAGATTGTTGACAACTCTTAGAAGTGCCGTCTCAGTGCTGTGAAGAGTGCGGAAACCTAATTGGAAGCATTCATAGAGGTTGTGAGATGACAAACAGGCTTGTAGTTGAGCGACAACCACTTTTTCTAGCACCTTTGATAGAAATGGAAGATTAGAAATCCGTCTGTAATTATGCATGTCTGAAGGGACAAGGCCAGGCTTTTTTTAGGAATAGGGTGATAGCCTCAAATCCTTTTCAAAATTAAATATTTAAGGATTTAGAAAGTATAGAAGGTTTGGACAGGGATAGAGTTATTTGGTGTGGAGATTTCAAAGCACATAATATCATATGGGGTGGAAATGTCAGTTACATAATGGGATGGTGATTTAAGAGTTAATGGATTTAAAGAATCCATTAACCAAAAGAATTTGGTTTGTATGTATGAATGATGGTAGTTACACTTGTGTTGACATTAACAAAGGTAAGAAACTAGTATTAGATTTAACTCTGGTTTCAGCTATATTGTGAGGAGGTATTAGAGGAATGTATGATAGGTAGTGATCACTATCAAATAATAAGTATAGTTATAGGTATAAATGAAGTAAGAAAGATAAATCAGGAAAGGGCAGGCAAATGGATTTATGAAAAAGCTAATTAGGAAGATTCTTTAGAATGACGGATGAAGGAAAAAAAATAAATAAATAAAGCAACAAAAAAATGATTAAACAATAATTACAATTATACAAAATGCAGCCAAAAAAAAAAAATGTATTCCTAGAAGTAACGGTAGAAGGTTGGGTTTAGTATCTTGGTGGAATGAATAGTGTAAAAAAATAATTAAGGAAAAGAAGAATTTTTGAAAGAAATTTTGAATGAAAGAAACACATTATTGTTATCTAATGATAGAGTATAAGCCCAGGCAGAAATTAGAAAAAAAAAATAGAAGAGCAAAAAATTTATGTTGGAAACATTATAGTTAAAAGTACTCCAATTCAGGATCTATGTAATATGCTGAAAAAATTAGGGGAATTAGGAAATGATTCCAATATCCTGAAAATAGTTGAATATACTTTTGAAAAGAATTGTTGCCATTTGTTCATTCACTTGGTGTACACTGTATCCATCAGGGTATTTTGCAAAAGTTGTCCTCCCATTTATTTCTTATAGCATGCCCGGTTTGAAAAAGCTGGGATGGTTATAATGATCTAGGCGACATCCAGCAGCTTTAAAAGCGTGACGTACAAGAGTAAACCGAGGAAACGAGTGCATAGAGGGGACAAGTCTACTTTTAAGAGGGCGTGAATGTCAAGGGCAGTGGAAATATAGGTATTATGACTGAATGACTAAATGACTGAGGATCACACACTACCAAAATTTTCAACTCATTCCGAAACCAACAAACTCACGCAATAACGTGCGGCTCGTTGCTAGGACACGCACGACAAATGAAAACAATGTGTTCTAAAATCAGCTCAAAATGTAAAACATATTTGACATCCCCTGACAGAATCAAAGTCTGAAACTAAAAAATCAGAGTCTGTGATTCTCTGTGAAATCTGTCAACTCCGACTACCCAAAACCTGGCTCTGCATTGACTCATCCAGACTGCAAATCTGTGCAAAAGTGTAGTGTATTCCAGCCTTAACTCTGTAATTCTTTGATTAAAATCATGAAAATCTGTGTTCTTGAAAAAGCTGTTTTATTTTACACTGAGTGGGTTGCTCCTCATGATGGCTGCCATGTTGAGATCACATTATACAGTAATAGGCACAGACAAAGTGACCAAAAGTCATTCATGAGAGTTGGTGATTTCAGGTAGAACGAGCAAGCTTGTGTTCTACTGTCACTTACTGTCAATCATAGTGATAACGCTGTTTTTTGTGGTTGAACTCGGCTTGTCTCCAGACATCACTGTGATGTAAATGGTGTAGTTTCTGAAGGGTTCCAGCTTGTCAAAATGCTGCGAGAGAGTATTGTGTCCCAGTGTGTAAGTGTACACCGGCGTCCTGGAACCCTGTTTGCGGCATTCCACAACATAAGAGTCATAATCGGACTCTGGAGGCATCCAGGAACAGGAGACAGAAGTGGAGCTCAAAGGGTAACAGTGGATGCTTGGAGTTGGATGTGGAGCTGTAGAGAAAAAAGAAATATCTTGTAAACACTTATCTAAAGCTATTTGAATAAATTGAACCTTACAGAGTTTAATATTTGAGTTTGTGAGCAAATATTCACAAAGTCACTATCCAAATACTTGTGGTGGAATGGTGGAATGAGCTGCCAACCTCCACCCGAACTTCTGAGACCATCATATCTTTTTTTAAATATTGCTGGCTCTTTGACAAATTGCTTTAGTTCCTCTTTTGTAAGTCGCTTTGGATAAAATCGCCTGCTAAATGCAAATGTAGCTAAATGTAAATTTCTTTGCAGGTCATGTTTGTGTATCTAAAACCTCAATGCACAATCCAGAACTCACCCACACTTTTCTGTTTAAAATTTTATACCCATTTTTTATCAACACTTGAACATTCTGAGCTCTATGAACCATATATAGGGCTGGAAGTCAATCCCAGAAAGAACAGATTCATTTTCATTGCCTAGGTATTGGCTGTGTTCATTATGTTAGTTACCAAACTACTACACATTCCAGAACAGCTGGGATGGGATTGGTTCACCCCAGTAACTGGTTCATCCCACTTTTGATTCTGTTCACCAAAAACACTCATTAAAGGGTTAGTTCACCCAAAAATGAAAATTCTGTCAATAATTACTCATGTCGTTCCACACGCGTAAGACCTTCGTTCATTATCGGAACACTAAGATATTTTTGATAAAATCCGATGGCTCAGTGAGGCCTCCATTGACAGCAAGATAAATAACACTTTCAAATAGCCAGAAAGCTACTAAAGACATATTTAAAACAGTTCATGTGACTACAGTGGTTCAACCTTAAAGTTATGAAGCGACAAGAATACTTTTTGTGCGCAAAAACAAAATAACTTTATTCAACAATATCTAGTGATGGGCGATTTCAAAACACTGCTTCATGAAGCTTCGAAGCTTTACGAATCTTTTGTTTCGAATCAGTGGTGTATCAAACTGCCAAAGTCATGTGATTTCAGTAAACAAGGCTTCATTATGTCAGTTTCGAAACGTTTCGAAATTTCAATGGTTCATGTGACTCTGGCAGTTTGATTGACGCTCCGAATCACTGATTCGAAACAAAAGATTCGTAAAGCTTCATGAAGCATTGTTTTGAAATCGCCCATCACTAGATATTGTTGAATAAAGTCGTTATTTTGTTTTTGCGCACAAAAAGTATTCTCATCATTTAATAACATTAAGGTTGAACCACTGTAGTCACATGAACTGTTTTAAACATGTCTTTAGTACCTTTCTGGGCATCTGAAAGTGTTAATTATCTTGCTTTTAATGGAGGCCTCACTGAGCCATCGGATTTTATGAAAAATATCTTAATTTGTGTTCTGAAGATGAACGAAGGTCTTATGAGTGTGGAACGACATGAGGGTGAGTAATTAGGGTATAAAAATCAGAACAGATTCCAAAAAAAAAAAATTGATTTTACTGTATGTGTTCTTTCATCAGGTTAATCACATACTTAACTTTAGTTTAATTTGTTTAAATACTTTATGATGTGGAATTGGCCACAAGTAACTTTCAACATGATCTGTTTTGTTAATCCTGGTGTGACCTCTAGTAGTTGATGAATCTGTACTCACGGGTTCTGACAGTGTGATAAACAGGACTGCTGTAGGTCACAGGACTGGGTGTCATCCCACTGACAGTCCGAAGGCTGATATTATAGAGCCGGCCAGGATGAAGTCCTCTGAGTATACGCTGAGTGGAATTAAGACCAGAAACCTGAAGTGTGTCCTGAGGAAACCATGTCACTTCAAAATCATCATAGTCTCCTGTATATGGGACATGCCACTTTATCTCCACTGAGCCGGTAGAGCTGCTGATGGACATTGATGATGGTGGTGCAGGAACTGTTTTGATATAATAGGAATGATTTAGCTTTCAAAACTGTTGTGCATTGGTTGTGGTTTGATTTTAGCTAAATGCCCAAGCTGATGAAATATGTTGCTTTATATGATGCTGCTGAGCTCCAAAAAGGTCACAAATCAGAATAAAAGCATCATAAAAGTTTCATTAATATGACTTGGTCACTATATTTATATATAGTGTTCTGAAATTGTATGATACTTTAAAGGGTTAGTTCACCCAAAAATGAACTTTCTGTCATTAAGTACTCATCCTCCTTTGTTTGTCTTCGGAACACAAATTAAGATATTTTTGATGAACGTGGGCTCAGTTTTGCCTGGCTCCTGCATCAGCATCACATGTATGCATCTGGCTGCTCACGTGACCAGAGCCGGCCAATACTGAGCTTGTGTTCGGACGTAAACACAGAAGCAACGAAAATAGCGTAGCAGTATGACAGGGGACAGACGAATTTGTTTAATAAAGTCATTATTTTTGTTTTGTTTTTGCGCAGAAGCAACGAAAATAGCGTAGCAGTATGACAGGGGACAGACGAATTTGTTTAATAAAGTCTTTATTTTTGTTTTGTTTTTGCGCACAAAAAGGTATTCTTGACACTTCATAATATTAAGGTTGAACCACTGTAGTCACGTCGACTATTTTAACAATGTCTTTAGTACCTTTCTGGATCTCAAAAGGTGCAATGTCGTTGCTGCCTATGTGTGGATCAGCTACCCTCGGATTTCATCAAAAATATCTTAATTTGTGTTCCGAAGACAAACAAAGGTCTTACAGATTTGGAACGACATGAGGGTGAGTACTTAATGACAGAAATTTAATTTTTGGGTGAACTAACCCTTTAAGTGAGGATCAGATCCAAATTTAGGTAATTCACTAAAAAATGAAAAAAAAAGAGAAAAAAAAGAAGAGTGGATTCTCAGCACAGAAGATATGGTTGCATACTGTTTTAAATATAATAAAATTTAAAATCTAAATAAATTGGCCCATCACTGATAATGTGAAAAGTAACTTTAGGGCTTTATGACTGACCTGTGCGCCCTACTGCAGTTGTAGTGTTGGTCAGATCTTCACTCCAAGTCTGAATCGTAGCAGGATAAAGCCGACCAGCTACTAGACCGTGGAAGACCACCTGAGTGCTCTCTGGGCCCAAACGCTGCTCAAAGCCATCTACAATGACTGAATATCCAGTAAGTGCTCCAGGACCACGTGACCAGCTCAGAAGAAGACTGTCCATTTGACCCTGATTGTAAACATGGAGGTCTTTGACTGAGGCAGGAGCTAGGAAAACAAACAAACAAACAAACAAAAAAAAAGAATTCATTGAAATTGCTAACTGATAATAATTTGACAGCTTTTTAGTGACAATATCTTAATTTACAAAAGATTTGTTTAGTTATGTGCTTTTGGCTTTTTATTAGACAAATTAGAAAGAGCAAGAGTCAGAAATTACCTGAAATAAGGGTTTAAAGTAAAAAAAAAAAAAGTGACAAAAATGACAAGATTAAATATGACCAGACGAGAGGCAAATGAGTGTGTGCTCTAAGTTGGATGGGAACATCTCAGGTTATGTATGTAACCTGGTTTCCTGAGAGGGGAATGAGAGGTTGCGTCTCATTGCCATGTCCCGGCTACTAGGGCTGGGACAATAAATCTTTGCAATAAATCAAGAAATGATTCTGGATTGATTCCGAGATTTTCTGAATGCATCGCGATTCTCTCTTGAATCGATTCTGAGCTTAGTTTGTAACAGCAGATGGCGCTCTAGGCTAGTTTTTAACCACACGCTCAAATGCTCACAAAGAAGAGCGCTCGTGCGTTCGGCTGAGTCTGAGAATGTTCTTGCACCTCAGAATGCTTTTATGATGCGAGATTAATGTAAACAGCCCACTGCAAACACCCTTGTAATTCGCTTCAACCTTTTCAAACTTTATGAATGATTATTTTATAGAAGGGATTATTTTATATTCTGTTTCTAAAGCACGCAGTGCCATCTGCTGTTAAAAACTAAGCTCAGAATCGATTCGAGAGAGAATCGCGATGCATTCGGAAAATCTCAGAATCGATCCAGAATCTTTTCTCGATTTATTGCAACGATTTATTGTCCCAGCCCTACCGGCTACACCTGAACGTCTTCTTCAGACAATTAAATCTGTCGACGCATGTTTCTGGTGTCTATTTTATGGGATGCATCCAGAAAACTGAAAAATGCTGCCTTCGGAGGACACATTCCGAGGTAGGAAGGCCTCAAGGCACGTCTGAATCCAAAGTTAGCTTCACTTCCTGTCTCCTGAGATACCTTCATCTGATCGATTTATGAAGGCAGCATAGATGTATCCTTCGCTGCCTTTGACTTTTCCACTTTTGAGCGAGGAATTACTATTGTAGTACTTAAATATTTGCTTAGTTATCACCAAAACTCATGCTATTTTGCTGTAGATCTTTAAACCGTTACACTTCCTCAGAAGTCTGTCCGAAATCAGTTTCGTGAGGTACCTTCATGCGCAAATGCTGCCTACAAAGTCATTGCCTGATAGGGCAGCGAGGCAACAAGTCAGCTGCCTAAGTTTTCGGATGCAGCCATGGACTTGGTTATGCACTTTGTTGTGACGTGACATCCATACATTTGGCCAATCAGACTGCCGCATTTAGACCCGTGCTTCAGACACTGGCTCACGCAGAGGCATTCCCGTAGCATCAATGTCATGACGTGGTATCTTGTTCCCCTCTTAGGGAGTCGGGTTACATACATAACCTGAGGTCTTTTCATACATATGTTAGCACACATTTACAATTTAAGTTTACATTTTTTATTCTTTTGCAAGCTCCCATTGGTATTAAGTTTTACTTTTGTTAAAGAAATATATTTTACTTCAAATTTTAGTTCTTGTAGTAGTCTAATAATATATTTGATCCACTCATGGGGTTATAACCACTGAAACATGGTTACAGAAAACTTAAGCTATAAATTTGTCTCATAATTAAGGTAAAAATTTTCTCTAAAAAAAAAAAATCGAATCCATGGGGCAAGTATTGATTCTTGATAAAGTTTCTGACACTTATAAAGAGTGACAGGGTGTTTTTTTGGGGAGGGCAGGGAAAAGCTGTAATAAGCTAAATAATTCATAATTCTTTTTTCTTTTTTTTCTTATTTATTTTTTATTAATCAGAAAAGGTGTTACAGAAGCATCAACATACAATGTATGTAATCAAATATGTAACAAACAAAGGTACACTAGAGGGGGCTTAATTTAAATCTACATAAAAATATCAAAAAGTTTACAAATTTTTAATTGCTTTTTGCTTCAAAGAATATCGTATAGAGTCAATATAATGTTAAAATTCTCTCTTGAAAGATATAAAACTTGCATTTATGAATATGAAATTTTGCCATTAAGAGTATAAGGTTTTTTATATAAATCTGGCTGCGCTTGTTTCTACAGTCCTCCATATGACCAAATACTACATCTTTCCAAAACAGCACAGATTGTTCATCGATATTTTTTGCCATAAAATCACAAATATTTTGCCAAAATGGTCTTACAAATGGGCAGTGCCAAAACAGATGGATCACAGTTTCAGGGCAATTGTGACAGAAAGTGCATTTAACATCATTTTCACCTTTTACAAGGTAATGCTTCACTGGGTAAATCCTACGTAAAATTTTGAATGAGACCTCTTTGACTTTGTTTGTAATTAAATATTGATTAGGTATAAGCCAGACCTTTTTCCAAGCAATATTGTCTGTCAACCGATTCCAATATGAGTAACTATAAGGCAAAGATACAATGTTACGGAAATAATTCATAATTCATTCATATTGAGAAAAGCTTCATTATTCACCTGTACGTGCCCATATAGATGACTGACTGGTCAGCATCCCACTCCTGCTGATGATCATCATTTTATACAGCATTCCTGGCAGCAGGTGTGTGAAGGACCAGTTCACAGCATCTTTTCCCAGTTTCTTGCGAGACTGTAGGGTATTGTCCTGATCATATAGATCAAGATCATACCCGTCAACCCAGCCCTCCGCTACAGCCCAGCAGAATGAAAGTTCACTGCTTGTGTTGGAGCATATGTGTAGTCCGGACACTGCTGCTGGACCTGAGGAGATTTGGAGAACAGGTTCTGTAAAATGTCTTGTCATCGTTGACCGGTAAAGACTTGGAATCTGAGTTTTTCTGTACTATTCTGTGTTTTTCTGTACCAGTAACTGCTTTTCATAATGCTTTTCATTTGCATACTAAGAATGAAAATACTACTACCACTTGTGAAAATACTACTAAAACGAATTTAAAAAAATTAAGAAAAGAAAGTAAATTGGGTCAATTTTTATTTTATGTTACTTTAAACACACAAAAGATGTCTTACGTGTTTGTCCCTTAGTGGTGACGTCTTTGCTTTTGGCAGTGCCACTGACTGTCTGAACGTGTGTTTTGTACCAACTTCCTGGAGTTAAATTCTTAAACAGGTAGCTGTTGTTATTGGCGGGCACAGATGCATTGGCAATCACTGTGTCATTGTCATCTAGTAACTGGAGACTGTATCCATCAGAAATACCCACAGCTGCCGTCCAGCTCACCAACAGACTGTGTGTGCTGAGTTCATTATCTGCCCGCAGACCGGTGACTGCGGCGGGGTCTGAAACACACGCACACATGACAACATTATGTAATGAATCAAATTCATGAAGTGTTGTCTTTCCAGTAGAAGTTCTTGTTCTGGCATGTAAACCACCATTAATATGTGTGTCTCTCACCAGTTCTGCCACTAGTTGTGCTGTTGTTCGTCAGTGTTCCACTGACCGACTGCACAGTAACTGAATACAGTTGACCAGGTTGTAGCTTGTGAAATTCTAACTGTGTGATGTGTTTAGGGACATGTCTATAGTCCTGGATATGTGTCTCCCGAAACAGAAACACTGAGTAGAAGTCCATGTCTCCATCGCCAGAGGACCAAGAGGCTCTGAGACTGCCGTCTGCAGTGCCAGCAGTCAGACGGACACTCCGAACCTGACTGGGCACTGGGTGGTATGACGGGGAGAAAAAAAAACGCAGCTGTTACACAAAGGATATACAACTATGGTGATGATAATGATGCATCTTGACTCAAATCCTATCAGGTTCAACACCTAACTGAGAGTAATGAGTGTAAAAATCTGTGATTCTTCTGTTAAAATTTATTACAAATAAGAATTATTTTAATTATTTAAAAAATACATATTAAACCACTGCTTAATGCAATGCAAAAGTATTTAGCTTCATAATAAAACTTTTAAATAAACTTTTAAGGTGACTCTTACAAAAATATGTCCAGGTTTCCTTTTTTGCTCAACATTTTATTCCAAAGTCACACAATTATTTATTTATTTATTTTTTAAGAAAATGTAACATCAAAGGTAATAAGCCATTTAAAGTCACCATGAAATCAAAATTGACCATTCTTATCCTTATTAAATGTTTTTATTTTTATTTTAAAAATGTGCCTTTGTTGTTACACTACGGAAGCCCTGAACGGCATGGTGGGGGAAAAAAAAAAAAAAAAGAAAACTTATCTCGTTATTTCAACATAATAACCCGTTATTTCGAGATATTAAGTCGTTATTTCGTCATATCTCGTTATTTCAACATAATAAGTCTTTATTTCGACATAACTCGTTATTATATATCAAGTTTAATAAAAGACGCACAAAATTCAGCGTCTTTAGTGGTGCAGCAGTAGTGAGTCGGCTCGCAGTCCTGGCTTTTACCGTGATCGCCGCGGATTCGAATCTGCCTTTTGCCGAACTCGCTCTTCTCTATTTTCCCATCACATCAGAAAGACATTTATTTTTAATAAAAATGAAAATAATGTTCTGATAGATTTTATGTTGGTCTCAGCATTGAAGGAAATTGGACAGAGGGTCTTTTGTCCTCTGTTGAAGCTGTATTCTATGTTTTAACATCTGGTTTTCTTTATGTACCGGAACCACTCCCATGTAAGGTTTGAGTCCTCAATGGTCGAATGGGGAGACAGGGAATGGTCCCTGCCTTTTGTATTGCAAGTATGGGAGAGGGCCTTCTTGGATCCCCAGGAAGGCCTGGGTACCTGACCGGGAGATGACTTGTTTTTCTATATGTATCACATTCCTATACCATGAGCTATATGATGTATTCTCTCTCTCATTGGTTAAACCTATACTACACCCCTTGTACTCTTTCTATATAATCTCTTCTCCTGTTAAATAAAATTGAGACTTTACATTCTCCCTCAGCGCTGAGTCTTGTTCATTCAATTGCCAATTAAGAGGACTGAGATGAGGCACGCCTCAGGAGCAATAATCTAACATGTTCTAAAAGTGGAAATTAACTGCCTAACGAGTGTTTAATAATATTAAAGGTATTTATAGGGTAGGGTTAGGGGAAGGTGTTGGGTAGGTTTTGGGTTATATAATAACGAGTTATGTCGAAATAACGACTTATTATGTTGAACTAACGAGATATTACGTCGAATTAACAAGATATTATGTTAAAATAATGAGTTATGTCAAAATAACGACTTTTGTCGAAATAACGACTTTTGTCGAAATAACGAGATATGATGTTGAAATAATGAGATATGTCGAAATGATGAGATATTATGTTGAAATAACGAGATATTATGTCGAAATAACGAGATAAATTCTCTTTTTTTCCCCCCTCACCATAAGTTTTCTTTGTTTGTTTGAGAAATTTCATGAGATTACGTTCAAGCAGTTGTACATGATCAGTAAAAATCTTGCAGTACCCGTGCGGCCCTCTAGGATCTCGGCACGCTGGTATGACCCGCTGTGAGTAGACAGCACCATCTTGTAGAGACGGCCTGGTGTGAGCGTGGAGAACAGGTGTTCCCTAACTGTGCTGCTCAGATTCACAGCTGGTGACACCTGCGTGTCATTGAAGAGAATCTGAACCTCATAATTATCGACATCTCCTGGAGCAGACGTCCAATTCACCCTCAAAAAACTGCTTCCACACTCCGTCAGGGACAAATTACCCACAGCACCCGGGACTGAAAAACACATGGGTGAAATAAAATGAATTTTATTGTAGTCCACTGATTACATCTTAAACTAGAAAGTGAAAAACAGCATCATTTATAAGGGTCATAAAATGGAAAATTAAAAAGTATTACAATAAAAACATACTGCAAGTTTCACTCTTCAAAGGTAATACAACAGTTTAAAATATGAGGGATTTTTTTTTTTCAGCCCATTCGTCATAGTTTTGCTCTACACAACCCTGACATGTGTATGTAGAGTCAGGAAATGTGTTCTTAAAGGGTAAATTCACCCAAAAATGAAAATTCTGTCATTTATTACTCACCCTCATGTTGTTCTACACCCGTAAGACCTTCGTTCATCTTCTGAACACAAATTAAGATATTTTTGATGAAATCCGATGGCTCAGTGAGGCCTCTATTGCTAGCAAGTTAATTTACAGTTTCATTGCCCAGAAAGGTACTAAAAACATATTTAAAACAGTTCATGTGACTACAGTGGTTCTACCTTAATATTATAAAGCGACGAGAATACTTTTTGTGTGTGCCAAAAAAACAAACTAACTTTTTTTCAATATCTAGTGATGGCCGATTTCAAAACACTGCTTCGAAGATTTACGAATCTTTTGTTTCGAATCAGTGGTTCGGAGCACCAAAGTCACGTGATTTCAGCAGTTTGGCAGTTTGACATGCGGTCCGAACCACTGATTCGAAACAAAAGATTCGTAAAGCTTCGAAGCAGTGTTTTGAAATCGGCCATCACTAGATATTGTTGAAAAGTCGTTATTTTGTATTGTTTTTTGGCGCACAAAAAGTATTCTCGTCGCTTTATAACATTAAGGTTGAACCACTGTAGTCACATGAACTGTTTTAAATATGTCTTTAGTACCTTTCTGGGCAATGAAACTGTAAATTAACTTGCTGGCAATAGAGGCCTCACTGAGCCATCGGATTTCATCAAAAATATTGTAATTTGTGTTCCGAAGATGAACAAAGGTCTTACGGGTGTAGAACGACATGAGGGTGAGTAATAAATGACATTATTTTCATTTTTGGGTGAACTACCCCTTTAACTTATGTCTGTCCAATCAATCAAAAGGGCGATACTGCTGTTTAGTAAGACCATCTAACGTTGTTCTGTCCCTGGATGCAGAAAAACTGCACCTCTGAAAACTGTGCATATCCTTCTAAAACTATTAGAAATGCATAGCTAAATTTTATTTTTAACGACATGCATGAGCTATTTAATAAGAATGTTTTTGTTTGTTCGGCTCATTTCACATTGATTTTTTGACTATTTCCTTACATCTCAACACGCTGCCAGTTTTTTCTAAATATCTTGTATTGAAAGCTATTGCAATGCCAAATATTTTGTCCATGGAGGTAATCGCTGCATTGGTTACATAAAATCACACATGACAGTTGATGAGGGGAGGGTGTGGATAATGGTGCAATGAAGTTCTTCAATCACAAAGCCAAACAATGGATTTTAGAAAGAGGTGATGCACCTGGAATTGAAGTGTTTGTGAGAGTGAAAATTGTGGAGATGCGGTACATTAGAGGTCAAATTAATTGATGTGATACATGCAAATAGTTTGGAATATCAAAAAATTTTAATTTGATATTGATTCAAAAGTTAAGTGGTGTTCACATGACATGATTTGTGATCAGTGATATTGATTTTGAATGAGTGTTTGCAACAACATCAATGCTTGTTTCCTTATAATAGGGAAAACAGATGCTAAAACATAATGTCACTCACATGTTCGGCCATGTATAGAGATGGTAGAGTTGTACTGCCCACTCCAAGTGCTGATGGTCACGGTGTAGAGGCGTCCTGGAACCAAATCACTGAATACACACTCACATTGTGTCTTATTAAGCTTCTGACTTTGAAGACGTGTGCTGTTATACTCGATTGCCACTTCATAATAGTCATAATCCCCAGAGGCATGATTCCAGTAAACCTTCAGAAAGTCATCTCTGGCTGAGTGGATAGCGGTAGGGTTTTGGACTGTGGATGGCTCTGAAAGAGAAAATAATGCAATTTGGTTCTCAGCGTAAAGTTAATATTGCAATATGGGGGCCAGAGTAGATTAAAAAAAAAAAAAAAAAAAAATTCAACTTTTAGATTTAATTTATGATTGATGATTTTCATTACTTTAATGCAAATTTAGGGAAAAATGTAATTAATTGTAATGGGAAAAAGTCAAAATTCACATATAATTTAAAGGGTTAGTTCACCCAAAAATGAAATTTCTGTCATTAATTACTCACCCTCATGTTGTTCCACACCTGTAAGACCTTTGTTCGTCTTCGGAACACAAATTAAGATATTTTTGATAAAATCCGATGACTCAGTGAGGCCTCCATTGCCAGCAAGATAATTAACACTTCCAGATGCCCAGAAAGCTACTAAAGACATATTTAAAACAATTCATGTGACTACAGTGGTTCAACCTTAATGTTATGAAGCGACGAGAATACTTTTTGTGCGCCAAAAAAATAATAAAATAAAATAAAATAAAATAATGACTTTATTCAACAATATCTAGTGATGGGCGATTTCAAAACACTGCTTCATGAAGCTTCGGAGCTTTACGAATCTTATGTTTCGAATCAGTGGTTCGGACAATATTATCTGCCTGCAATACCGGAGGCTGCACTTTTAGGACCGCAGCAGCTTCAGGACTTATGACGTAACAAAGCCTCCTTTACTGAAATCACATGACTTTGGCAGTTTGATACACGCTCCGAACCACTGATTCGAAACAAAAGATTCATAAAGCTTCGAAGCTTCATGAAGCAGTGTTTTGAAATTGCCCATCACTAGAAATTGTTGAATAAAGTCGTTATTTTGTTTTTTTGCCGCACAAAAATTATAACATTAAGGTTGAACCACTGTAGTCACATGAACTGTTTTAAATATGTCTTTAGTACCTTTCTGGGCATCTGAAAGTGTTCATTATCTTGCCGTCAATGCAGGCCTCACTGAGCCATTGGATTTTATCAAAAATATCTTAATTTGTGTTCCGAAGATGAACGAAGGTCTTACGGGTGTGGAACGACATGAGTGATTAATGACAGAATTTTTATTTTTGGGTGAACTAACCCTTTAGGATTTCCTTCATTTTGCAGTGACATATGATTTAAGAACTTTAAGAACTATAATATGATAAAACAGAGCTACTATTATTTCTTACGTGTTCTCTCCTGTACAAGCGTTTGGTTCCTGTAACTGCCGCTGTGTGTGGTGATGGAGATGGTGTACAGTCGGCCGGAAACCAGGCTTCTGAACACACACTCTGTGGTTGCTTTAGACGTAGCGAGTGTGTGTACAATCTTCTCCTGGTCCTTCAACATCACCATGTAATTGTCCACATCTCCTTCTGCTGCCTTCCATGACACATTCAGAAAGTCTGGACCACTGTTAGTGACAGAGATGTCAGAAACGGCAGCGGGCACTGAAAACCACAGAGAGATAATAAATATAAATTATCAATAGGTTAGCCAAATAATGATAGTTTGAAATGCTTTTCAGAATTTCTTTTATTTCTTTTTCAAACAAGCAAATAAATGATTTATTTGAGCATCCTATAGTCAGAGTGTTACACTTTTAGAGAAATCAACTTATAGTCAGCTTACTCATAGCTGACCCTGTTGATTAAACTTGGAAATGACACATTACTGTAACGACACACGAATGTGGTGTAATGAAAGCTTTCAAATCTGTTTAGGTTATATACATGGTAATATATAGAACGACCTAATCATTTGTGACATGCATAGCTAGTAAGGGAAATAAGGTAAACAGAGTGAGTCGATAGACATAGAGAGCATACATGTTGTGTTAGCTGTTGCGCAGTTGTTAATAAAATGAACAGAATCGGAGCAATGCTTGTATCGCCTCGTCTGTATATGTCCTAACATTACAGGAAATGCAATAAACCAAGGTGCGGGAGTTAATTTAACACAAAACTGAAACAGGCAAGTAGCTGGAGCTGAGTACACAGGTGAGTATTTAAGGGTTAGTTCACCCAAAAATTAAAATTCTGTCATTATTTACTCACCCTCATGTCGTTCCACACACGTAAGACTTTTGTTCATCTTCAGAACACAAATTAAGATATTTTTGATGAAATCCGAAAGGTACATGACTCGTCCATAGACAGCAATATAATCAACACTTTCAAGGTCCAGAAAGCTACTAAAGACATATTTAAAACAGTTCATGTGACTACAGTGGTTCAACCTTAATGTTATGAAGCGACGAAAATACTTTTTGTGCACCAAAACCCCCCCAAAATAACAACTTTATTCAACAATATCTAGTGATGGGCGATTTCAAAACACTGCTTCATGAAGCTTTGAAGCTTTACGAATCTTTTGTTTCGAATCAGTGGTTCGGAGCGTGTATCAAACTACCAAAGTCATGTGAACCATTGAAATTTCGAAACGGTTCGAAACACTTATGATGTAACGAAGCCTTGTTTACTGAAATCATGTGACTTTGGCAGTTTGATACACACTGATTCAAAACAAAAGATTCATAAAGCTTCGAAGCAGTGTTTTGAAATCGCCTATCACTAGATATTGTTGAATAAAGTCGTTTTTTGGGGGGGTTTTTTGGTGCACAAAAAGTATTCTCGTCGCTTCATAACATTAAGGTTGAACCACTGTAGTCACATGAACTGTTTTAAATATGTCTTTAGTAGCTTTCTGGGCATTTGAAAGTGTCAATTATCTTGCTGTCAATGCAGGCCTCACTGAGCCATCGGATTTTATCAAAAATATCTTAATTTGTGTTCCGAAGATGAACGAAGGTGTTACAGGTGTGGAACGACATGAGGGTGAGTAATAAATGACAGAATTTTCATCTATGGGTGAACTAACCCTTTAAACAGTCTTTAGCAAATGTGAATAACATAGGCTTTGATCGCTACTGAAATTCACAGAAAAGTACTTTAGGTAATCAAAGCCAGTGATAGATAACTCCAGAACAGTCTTTTCAATAAAAAGGGAACATAAACTTCAATTCATACTTCAAACTTGAAACTTCCATAAACAGAAATGCAGGTAAGTATCTCCAGGTAAACTCAAAATCCATATGCACAGGAAACTATTAAATCCAACAGAACATTTCAAAAGCAAGTGTGCATGTGAATTACGTTGAATGAATTGAAATGTTTTGACTGAATATTTTCATGTGGTATATATAGTGTCTAGCTGCTGTAGAGTGTGCAACTGCCATCCATTGTTTGGGCCACTTCACAAGACTTCATTAAAAGCTGTCTGAAAATAAACAGAGCATTTGAGCCCAGCAGGATGTGTTTAAAATGACCAGCTCCTTTCATGCAGAGCTTCCTGAAATTCCATAAATCCCCTTTGTATTGAACTGTGAATAGTTTTGCAGAGATGGTGTTGTGAATTTATTCTGTGGGAAAATAGTTAAGACGGGCAAAAAATATATGAGGAAATATAAATAAAATATATTTATACATACATTTTAAAATCTACATTATGTAATAGATATTTTGTATATTCTAAAATAACACATATAAACAAAACACATGAAAATATGTTTTTGTTATATGGGTTAATACATTATTCAATTAAATTCAATTCACATTTATTTGTATAGCATTTTTCACAATACATATCATTTCAAAGCAGCTTTACAGAAAATGCATTTGTCTACATTACTATTTAGAGATGTTATCAGAGGTGACTGTGTCCAAGTTATGCATTTCAGATTTGTACATATACAAATCATGCAGTTAGCTAACAATGTATTAGTTTAAACAATGTATTAATTTAAAGCATAAACAATGAGCTCAATGAAGTAAAGAAAACATGTTGTTAACAAATGATTAGGATATATAGAAAAATTATTGTCTTTAAAAATTAGCATTACTATTTATTATGGGGTAATAATTATTTATAGTAATAAAGCTACTAATTATTTTTTATGAATGCATTAGAATCTCAATATACTGTAGAATAGGCATCAAAAAACATGTTAATAGTGCGAAGACAAATTCCTGCTCAACAAGAGAGTGCATTAACTTATGGAGTGCATTATAACAATGGAAAGTGTGTACCTTGTTGTTGTACACTTTTAGGGGCTGTTTACACGACACCGTTTTCAACTAAAAACAGAAAACTTTTTATCCGTTTTGGCCGTTCATTTACACGAAAACGCAAACGCAAAACGGGTTTCAAAGTGCAAGTTTTTGAAAACGGGCTCTGTGTAAACAACAAAAACACGAATCTGTGAAAATTATAACTTCATGCACATGCGTCTACAGTGTTTCATCGCCATCTAATGGCCTGGCAGCAGAATACAGCGTTTTTAGTCGTTTTCATGGATTTGTATGAATGGGGATCGTTTTGACAATGGTGTCGTCTATACGCGGAAAACTCAAAGGAAAAACTTATCCGTTTTAACTTAAGCATATCGTTGTCGTGTAAACGTACTCTTAAACACTTGTATTATTTTGAGTAATGCTTATTTCAACCAGGTTTTGCTGGTTTTTACATACTTTCAAACTGAATGTTACCTGTACGGCATTCAGCCTCGGCTAGTTTGGAGGTCTGTGATCCGCTGACAGTGGTAACCATTAACTTGTGTAAAGCACCGGGTCTGAGGAATGGGAGCAGGGTGGAGGTTGTGTTTGCTGAAACAGAAACATTGTGCACCGTCTGTTCGCCCCGTAACAGCAGCAAGTGGTAGAAATCCAGATCCCCAAGTGGTTTCTCCCAGCTGGCATTCAGACTGTCTGTATTTCCCTTGTTACTTAGTTTCAGGTGATTCACATTTAAAGGCACTGAGAACACAGCATTTGATTACAATCAGATTATTTTAATATTACATTTCCTTTACTAATATAAAAACAGTTTTCCAATGAAGAAAATATTAGAAAATCATCAGTTTTTGAAAATAAGACATAACCTAGACTTTCAGAAAGTAAACACAGTCATCACTAAACTAGGAAAACTGAGTAATCTTTCTTAGAAAATGACAAAATAACCTTACATGTTCTTCCCTTTAGTGTAGCAGAACTATGAATGTTCTGTGTGATGGTGGTTACAGTAATGTCATATAGGCGACCAGGCGTAAGAACGTTAAAGGTGCACTCTCTCATGTCACGGCTCAAGGTTCGTGTCTGAATAACTGTAGACATGTTGCTTTGGAAAAGCTGAATGATGTAGCGATCACGGGATGATGAGCCAGAGGCGTGAGTCCACAGAGCGCTTAGGGAAGTCTCGTCCGAGTGACGAATGTGCAGCTGAGATACTGGCGGAAGACCTGAAAAGAAAAAGAAAGATGTTACATAACCCAAAATACAATTTTAAATAATGCTATGTTAGGAATAGCATACAACCATATTGAATTTCTTTCAATCAGTATTATTTTCAAAAATTCAAAAATTGAGGTTACATGAAGTTTTACAATTTTACTGTAAAGCAGTTAAGTTTATAATGTTATAAAATCACTTTAATTCATTCTTCCATTAAATCATAATTTTCTGTAATTGCCACTTTCTTACAGAGAGTGAAACTCCATTTTCATTCATTTTGCTATTTCCTTTGCATTGATCTGAACAGATTCTTGATTTTAGATCATTTATAGTTATTGAGAGTATTGACAAATGGTTACCTATTTCCCCATGGTAATAGACAGTATTAGCCAGGCCGCAATTCTCTACACTGACTGCCATGCTGTACACTCTGCCAGGCTGCAGATGTAACCCTGACAAGAGTATTTCCTTTGCTGTTCTGTTCACAGTTTGGTTAACCAGGATTTCACTTCCATTTGACAGCACCACACGTATGTGCTCCCATTCTCCGGGAGGTGGTGTCCAGGTGATCTTTAGCATGCCACGATCAAAGAGATTCTCCATCACCAGATCTGACACCTTCCCTGGTTCTAATAGGGAAAAACAATATTAAATACAAATAATAAAATGTAACTATATAATAAATAGTTGGTATAATTATATAATAATAATAATAAATATAATTAAATAATTATATTAATTATATTAACAAGAGGCCTTTCAAAACCCTTTAAGGACCGTTTATACGACAATTTTTTCAACTAAAAATGGAAAACTTAATTACACGACAATGGCGTTTTGGAGGCCTGAAAATGCAAACTTTTGAAAATGACTTTCAAAGTGCAAGTTTTCGAAAAAACAAAACAAAAAAACGTTACCGTTACTATCTCTGTGTAAACTACAAAAACGCAAATTTGTGAAAGTGGTGACGTCATGTGTATTACGTGTTCAGTCTATAGGCGTGTAGTGTTTCTTTACAAAGTGACATCGCCACCTACTGGCCTGGCATCCATATTACAGCGTTTTTAGTCATTTTTGCAGATCCGTGTGAACGGGGATCGTTTTGACAATGTTGTCATCTGTACACAAAAAACACGAAGGAATTTTTTTTTCTGTTTTTAGTACATCGTTGTTGTGTAAACACGCCATTAGTTTGTGTGGATGAAAGAAAGGGGAATGAGTGTGAATTGTTTGTTTAAAATGGAATGCTGGAGAGTAGGGCAGAAAGAGAGGGGAGGAAACATAAGGAAATGCACCTCCCCTTTGTTCTTTTGGATTTTTTTTATTCTCATTTGAGAGTGCTTTGAAGGGCTGAGCTGTTCTTCTCTTAGGGTGACATTTTAAGATCAGGGCTTACAACTTCAATTTCTACTATAAAGCAGCTCTCCAGAGTGTTCATGTTTTTACTCGTGTCTGACCTTGACAGACTGAACAGAAGAAATTAACCGAAGATTTCCATGTTAAAGAAGACGGAGCCTCAGAGCCACACTTACCTATTAAGTAATCAGCAGCCAGAGTGAACTTTTCTGGAAAGTTCACTTTGGCAAGCTGTTTCAAACTCCAGAAACATACTTCGTTTTGGCCTGATTTTGTTCGAAATGATGTTCTACCAGTTCATTCTTCGATTTCACTTAAAAGTATACTGTAGGTGTGCACTAATACATCAGTGTTTTGCTGCTGGTGTTGTTGTTAGCAAACAATGATGCTGCACCAAACTTGATGCATGTATATGAATGGGCTTTTTCAGATCTTTCAATCTAAAAAAAAAAAAAAGAGCCAGCAGTTTTTGTTTCTCTTACAGCCACATGACCATGCTGAACACTGTAGGTGCGTGTTAGAAGTCAGGACTATTGTTTTTGTTATTGATTTGTTTTGTTGTGACTTCAGCAGGCAAAGTTTAAATCAAGTATGGCTAACGCAATTCCCAACAACATGTCTCACAATGATTATGTATTAGGTAAATGCGCAGAGAGTAGTCCTTTGTGGCTGTTCGCATTCATTAACTGCAGGGGCATCTACACTAAAAATGCAATCTGGCTGAATTGCGTTTTTCGATTTACCTAGAGAAAGTGAATTAAAGCCATCCAGGACAAGATATACGTCATTTTCCCCTATGCAGTTGCTTCCCCAAAATATTTACAAATTAACAATTCACTATATTGAATAAATGTGTCTTAGAGCACTTACAGCATAAAGTGAACTGATTTATTCAGCAACTTGTACTAACCAGTTTTTCCTGTGATCCATGTCTTATTAGAAAGTGTTCCACTCCTGGTGCTGACTGACACCTGGTAGGTCTTTCCAGGACTCAGACTGTCAAACATCACATCTGTACTATTAGGGGACAGGTCTTTCTCAATAGAGTTTGAACCAGGTAATGTCAGATTGACAAGGTAACTGTCCACATCACCCGAGGCTTTATCCCACAGAACCCTGAGGGTGTTCTGGTTGCCATTGTTCTCCACTCGGAGGTTAGAGACAGCAGCTGGGACTGTACAGGAAGAGGGAGAAATCAGTCACATTACTCATTAAAGATGTTAAAATGCCTGTTTAAAGTAAAAAAAAAAAAAAGAAAAGAAAAAAAGATTATTATAGTTTTAGGTTTTTAATTTAGTTTTGATTCAGTTATTTTACAAAGTCTATTTGTTTAGTTTCAGTTTTTCAATTATAGTTTTAATTTTTATTTTTGTCTATCAGTGTGTTTTAATTTATATTTGTATTTCTATTTCCATTAACACACATGGGTAAATTACTTGGCAGGGGACAACTTTGTGTATTGCTGTTTAAATTATTCCTTATTCAGTTCAGATTATACACGCATCTGGTACAGTGTATGGTAGATATATTTAAAATAATGTAGACTTTTTACTGGTAACATAAGACTTTTGGCATTATCAGGACCCACATATATTCCACCATTGCATTATTATACATTATATTCAACATTAAATTTAGTAATTTAATGTAGTACTGACACTAAACTTGTAAACTCTGTAAACTTGAATTTTTTTCTCACACAGACATTTTCATTTTGGGTGATCTATGCAAAACGCATATTGTCACTATCCACGATACAATATTGTTGCATTTTTGTATTGTGATATATTGTAACACGATATATTGTTACACCCTGATATATTGTGTTACCTAGTGACAATGAGCTTAACGCCTGCATACTCCGTTTGCAGTGCGTATGGGGTGCATATTTTTTATTTTTTTAATATGCGCTGCTTACACGCCGCTCACGCTTGTGTTGTGAAACTGCCGTGAAACGGCCATAAGCCTCGTTAAGACTATCAGTCCAAATCCAATTTTTGTGCATATCTGATCGAAATCCAATCAGATTTAGCAAGTGTGAACGGCAAAAAATTAGATGAAATGTGATATTTACAAATCCGTATCGAGCTACATTCATATGTGGTTTGAAATCCTATTCAAATCGCATTTCTGGAAATCCATTTCAGTTTGACTGCTCTGGGGTGTGTTTCTTGTACAACAACGTAACTCGCTGCTTCACTACCGTAGTACGATGCATCGTTGAACAAATAAACTAGCTAGTCACGTCTGTTTCCCGAAACCGTATTGTCGCAAACCTGTAGTTCAGCCACATTGGTGAATGACGTCACGCAGGTGGTGAGTAATAACTTCTTTAAATGAATCCGTTTGAGATTGAATTAATGCTAGATTTTTTCTATAAATTACAGACATGGCATCAGAGGACTAATTTTCATTTTTCTCAGTTATTTTGCTTTATTTCCAGATCTGTGACTTTCTCACGCCCCGTAAAATGTAAACATCAGACACGTTGTTATAGGAAACATGCTGAAAGTCACTGCAGACACAAGGTAGTGCTGAACAAGCAGAAAATGACAATATAACGGAGAAATGTTTTGAAACCGTTTTGAAGCAGCGTGGCGGCTACACATTGTTGTAAATAAGACAACATCTTTATTGCAAACCCCTCCATGTTGCGGCTGTTGTTGTTGTTGTTTTGGCGTATACCTATCAACTAAACGTCATTACCATAGAAACCAATGCAGATATAGTATTTCGGAAAATGAAAGAGTGGCACGGAACACACACATCGGATCTGAATAGTTTCGATACACAATGTGGACAGTCAATATTTTTAGATCCGATTCCAATCGGATACCCAAATAATCAGATTTGGACTGACAGTGTGAATGTAGCCTTAGTCTGTCAAATAACAAGGCACACAAATTCACTAAGTTTAGGAATTTATAATTAATGCAGCATGTTTTATGACTGAGACAGCATGACATAATGTGACATAGCACAAGGAGAAGTGACCTTTCAGTGCTCAAAACAGGAAAGGGTGTTAACATATCTGCTTAAAATACAGCAGAGGAATTCATACAGGCACAGATATATGAGCACACACACACACACACACATACACAAAGAGTGTTGAAGGAAACAACATTTTAGTGTCTGTATTGTCAAATTTTTTGTTAATTAATTTATTACTTGATGATCTAATACAAATTACCTGTTTGTGCTTGTCTAGACACTGAATTCTGTAGCTCTCCAAACTCTGTAATGATAGTGATGTTGTAGAGTCGTCCAGAAATAAGCCCTTTTATTGTATAAGAGGTGGTCGTATTCGCAGCTGTTTCATTCCAGATTGA
The DNA here is from genome assembly GCA_039654765.1 of Mylopharyngodon piceus. Classification (NCBI taxonomy): domain Eukaryota; kingdom Metazoa; phylum Chordata; class Actinopteri; order Cypriniformes; family Xenocyprididae; genus Mylopharyngodon; species Mylopharyngodon piceus. The sequence continues at coordinate 22,626,294 of CM077454.1, forward strand.
ACCCATGCCATTGCGGTCTATGAGCATGATTCGATATCCCTCTATTTTGCCTGGACCAGGCTGCCATGAAACTTCCAGGCTGTTCACATCCCCAGAAACCCTGAGATTTTCCACTGCTGAAGGTCCTAACCAAAAGACATATAAAATACCGTCAATCATGTGAAACATTTAAAATAATATAAAAAAAGAAAAAAAAAGTATAATTAAATCTATCTATACATACATATATGTGTATATATATATATATATATATATGTATATATACACACACACACACACACACAAACACGCACATATACAACCCGAATTCCGGAAATGTTGGGACGTTTTTTAAATTTGAATAAAATGAAAACTAAAAGACTTTCAAATCACATGAGCCAATATTTTATTCACAATAGAACATAGATAACATAACAAATGTTTAAACGGAGAAATTTTACACTTTTATCCACTAAATGAGCTCATTTCAAATTTGATGCCTGCTACAGGCATCAAAAAAGTTGGCACAACAAATGGGTGAAAAAGCAAGAAATTTTGAAAAGATTCAGCTTGGAGAACATCTAGCAACTAATTAAATTAATTGATTTCAGGTCTGTAACATGATTAGCTATAAAAGGAATGTCTTAGAGAGGCAGAGTCTCTCAGAAGTAAAGATGGGCAGAGGCTCTCCTATCTGTGAAAGAGTGCGTAAAAAGATTGTGGAATACTTTAAAAACAATGTTCCTCAACGTCAAATTGCAAAGGCTTTGCAAATCTCATCATCTACAGTGCATAACATCATCAAAAGATTCACAGAAACTGGAGAAATCTCTGTGCGTAAGGGACAAGGCCGAAGACCTTTATTGGATGCCCGTGGTCTTCGGGCCCTCAGACGACACTGCATCACTCATTGGCATGATTGTGTCAATGACATTACTAAATGGGCCCAGGAATACTTCCAGAAACCACTGTCGGTAAACACAATCCGCCGTGCCATCTGCAGATGCCAACTAAAGCTCTATCATGCAAAAAGGAAGCCATATGTGAACATGATCCAGAAGCGCCGTCGTGTCCTGTGGGCCAAGGCTCATTTAAAATGGACTGTTTCAAAGTGGAAAAGTGTTCTATGGTCAGACGAGTCCAAATTTGACATTCTTGTTGGAAATCACGGACGCTGTGTCCTCTGGGCTAAAGAGGAGGGAGACCTTCCAGCGTGTTATCAGCGTTCAGTTCAAAAGCCAGCATCTCTGATGGTATGGGGGTGCATAAGTGCATATGGTATGGACAGCTTGCATGTTTTGGAAGGCACTATGAATGCTGAAAGGTATATAAAGGTTTTAGAACAACATATGCTCCCCTCCAGGCGACGTCTATTTCAGGGAAGGCCTTGTGTATTTCAGCAGGACAATGCAAAACCACATACTGCAGCTATTACAACAGCATGGCTTCATCGTAGAAGAGACCAGGTGCTGAATTGGCCTGCCTGCAGTCCAGCTCTTTCACCTATAGAGAACATTTGGTGCATCATTAAATGAAAAATACGTCAAAGACGACCACAAACTCTTCAGCAGCTGGAAACCTATATCAGGCAAGAATGGGACCAAATTCCAACACCAAAACTCCAGAAACTCATAACCTCGATGCCCAGACGTCTTCAAACTGTTTTGAAAAGAAGAGGAGATGCTACACCATGGTAAACATGCCCCTGTCCCAACTATTTTGAGACCTGTATCAGGCATCAAATTTGAAATGAGCTCATTTTGTGCATAAAATTGTAAAATTTCTCAGTTTAAACATTTATGTTATCTATGTTCTACTGTGAATAAAAAATTGGCTCATGAGATTTGAAAGTCTTTCAGTTTTCATTTTATTCAAATTTAAAAAACGTCCCAACATTTCTGGAATTCGGGTTGTATATATATATAAGAGAGAGAAAGAGAGAGCATTATTGCAATGAAGTGAAGTAATATTTATACTTTAAATCTTGCATACACATAGCTAAATAGGGTCTACATACCAAAAAGGCACAAAATCAGTTTGTGGTCTCTTTGGATTTTGTTGCCTCAGACAGATGTTATCATAACAGTCCTTCTAATATGGCAGTGCTGTCTGTGAGAACTCTGTTACGCAGAAAGGAAAGGTGTGGACACAGTGGGTCCTGCTGTGAATAATTAGCAATGGAATGTCTAACAACCTATATGTGAAAACACGATAGTGCTGCTGATTGCTTTTTTAAGAAAGCTCTTCCTGATGAGGTTTTGTTGAAAGTGTATTGTGAGAGAACAGGATAAGAAACCTTTAAGCCTGAAGGTCACATTCAGGCAACCTCTTCTAATGACTTTTTTCACTCTTTTTCTCCTTAAGAACCATATGTGTGTGTTAACTAACAAAATGCAATATTAAATAACTAAAATAGAAAATGAAAATAACACCCCAACCATTGTCTTTTGTTTTAATTATGGAAATCTGTACACAAGGAGCTTCTGTCTAGTATGCCTGGAGATATTAATATACAGATTTACAGGTACATATTTGGACCACCTAAAATCTATTTTTCTCAGAACCTCAAGTTTCTAAGCCATTTTGCCAATTACTTAGTGTCACAGTAGCACTTTAATTTGTATGTAATTTTTACTCACTTGCTTTGATATTTTGTTCTCAAATGCAATTATAAGTATAACCTAAGTGTCCAAATAAATTTGGGGGCCACTGTAAGTTATATAAGTGTCACTGTAATCAGACTGACCTCTGAGAGCTAATGCTTCTTTGTATATATTAGAACAAAAGAACAATGAGCCGGATGGGAGGGGAGAACAGTCTGAAAGAATTGACCTACAGTCAAACTCCTGTTTTGGAGTTTAGCCCAGACGCATATACACAGCACATTATCAGCACAATCCAACCTTTCCTCATATTTAGAGAAGCTTTTGATACTTGGCCATTTGGATTTACCAGGCACATAGCTCTAGATTTACATAATCTGTGAACACACATTTTAAAGTTCTTTCACATAGTATCAGTGAAATGTCCAATGTATTTTTGTTCATTGTTGTTTACTGTTTGATCAAAATTTGATAAACAATATCACACGATCAAGCATTTTTGTTCTGATTATCAGCTGTGATTTAGTAATACAGATACAATTGACCACAGATACAAGCACTGATATTCAGAGCATGATTGCGTCAAGTGAGTTATTCCTTTTAGACAATAAACTAGACTAATAAATAAGAAGTTAATATTGAGTAACTTACATTTTAGACAGAATATTACCAGAATATTGCCTATATTTGCTTCAGTAAAGAAAATAGTTCCAAGCGTCAGTTACTTAATGATATCTATTCCACCTTATGATGCAATGTACAGCATTGTTCTCATAAAGAAGATTTAAAGCGCAAAGATGTATCAATACCTTCACTTGTGTAACAAAATCCAAATTTTAATAGTTTTTATGAACTACTGAATTTCTCCAGTGGTTCAGTGCAGACAAATGTCTCAAGACATTTTGGAGAGCCTTTCTTGGCTAGATTTAAGGGTGTGGTGTTTTAACCTGGGACATATTTCTAAAAGCAGATTATGCAACATACCTGGATACATAAGTACCAACTTATTCTATAAACATAACTTCCTCCGGAGCAGGGGTAATTTACTTCAGAGGTTTGGAGTGCTGCAGGGATGAAGAATTTTTGTTGGCAAAAACCCAGAAACGAGTTAACATTTAGCATTTCTTGTTCCATCATCCTGCGGTCAATGGATTTTTGGTTAAATGGCTGAAATAAACTCTGTGGTTAACATTTTATTCTACGACCAAATATATCAGTAATATACTCCTGTGGTTTTTTTTAAAGCTTTTACGTGTCTTGAAAAAGGAGGTTGTTAATGAATTCCTAAATGCGACTACAGAGGTTGTCAGGGATAGGTAAACTTATCTACTCACTAGTCTGCTTAGTGTTTACAATCTGCTCATGCAAACTTGCAAACAATCTATTTATTGAGGGCTTTTCTCAATACACAAAAAGCAGCTACTGAAAATCATGATGTTACTGTTTATAACATCTTATCTTCATGCATTATAGTCGCATTTAGCAGATTAGAGGTGGGTAATAGTATAGTTTACATTTTGTGATGATACAAGCAATCAAGCAGTTGAGATAATGTATTTTACATACTATATATTGCCGTACATGAGTATACTGTATGTATGCGGATAAAGTTGGATACAAATATATATCCAGCTTATATATATCCAGCCAATATTTGCTATAGTGTATATTGTTTTTAGGGCTGTGAATTTAACGCGTTAATTAGATTAATTAATTACGGAAAAAATAACGCATTAAAATTTTTAACGCATTTAACGCACTTGCCCCACCCCCAGACCTACATAGGTCATCTGACATTTCATACAGTTCACTGATGATGAATATGATGCAGGGCAACTCACTGCATGATATAGCCTATAGAATGCAGTTAGAATGTCCATAAAATTCGAGGTAAGAAAGGCAAAAGGTAATTGATTTGAACCCTTTGAAGCGTACAACAACACCGGTAAGATCAGAATGTTCACTGCTAAATTCAAACGTGCTTTCGCGCTTTGGCTGGCGCTGAGCCAGAAATGGACATGCTTAGTGATTTTCATATCACAACTATCAGATACACATTGTGCAGTTAACTATAAAGTTTACTCTTTGTATTTCGGGAGAAACTGGTGAATTTAGGCTTTAATCCGACCCATCTCACGTTATAGATCAATAGGCATGATTTAAATGACAAAACACATTCAAATATTTGAAAATAGGTGCCATTTATGTTTCTGCCGGTTGGTGCCCACACTCCATAACCGAACACGCACATGTAATATCTGAGCCAGAGTAGAGCCATGAGGAAACTATATTTGAGAGCGTGTGAGTTTTGTGAAGAGATTCGTGGTGCACATTAAATTGATGCACTCTTGCGTTAATGTATTACATTAATGTGTACTCGACATGCGTCATTATAAAATGCCATATTAACTTCATCAAGTGAACTATAAAAACTTATAGAGCGGAATATGCTGGGAAGTAGGAAACTAAGTACAGTTGGCAGGGGCACCCCAGCAGAGCAGGTTCGGTGATGGAGGCTACAGCATGTCTATTGTCCAGGGACCACTGAATGGGACCGACAACAACATTAAGCTGCAGAATGGTTTCAGGATTCTCTGGAATTTCTTTTGGAAAGTAGAAACGGGACAAGGCATCTGCTTTCACATTTTTCCTCCCTGGACAATAGGAGATGGACCACTCAAACCATGTGAAGAAGAGAGCCCATCTTGCCTGTCTGGGGTTAAGCCTCTTGGCTTCTCAGAGATACTCTCGATTTAGGTGGTTGGTGAGTACCAGGAATGGATGACGGGCCCCCTCCAGCCAATGCCGCCACTCTAACTTGACAGTGAGCAGTTCTCAGTTGCCAATGTCATAATTTTGCCCTAAAGAGGAAGGTGCATGGATGGAGTCGGGAAGGTTTCCCCTGTTGCTGAGACAAGACGGTCCCCATGCTGGTCATAGAAGCATCCACTTCAACCACAAAAGATTTATTTGGATCAGGATAAACTAAGAGGGGAGCAGCAGTGAAGGCTCGTTTGAGGTGCTGGAAAGTGTTCCAACAGTTCCAAAACAGCTGGGATAAGGGGAGGCAGATAACGAAATTGATGGTGATTTTGTTTAGAGACTAGTAAAAGATGCAAGGCTATACAATCTTCTGTCCTGATAAAAAACTGGAAGCAGTAGGGGAAGTGGATGGGCAGATGTAGCCTTGTTGGAAGGCCTCTTCCACATACTCCTCCATGGCCTTTTGCTCTGGCAGGGAGAGTGGATAAATCTTTCCACAGGGCACTGACTCAGTGGGTATGAGGTCGATAGCACAGTCCCATGGTCGGTGCAAGCGCAACTGGTAGGCTTGTTTGGGGCAGAAGACATCTTTATAGTGGGAGAAATAGGAGGCAATGTCAATGGACTGCTGTTCCACGGGGCTTTCAATGGAGGTGGAGTTGATGGAGACAGTCGGGAGTTGGCCAGGGCAGAGCAGGTGGCCAGGGTGGAGCAGGCAGAGCAGTTGGCCATTGGGGTGGTGGTGGAGACCACCACAGAGAAACAGATGGCCTCCGTGGCCATAGCGGAGCCGTCAGGGGACACAGGTAGTTAAGAAATAGCTTCATTCGGAGCTTGAGTTGTATAGCCCTCCTACCCCCAAAAAATGTTTAGGGTTGCTGTGTTAAGTTTTGGATTATACTCTCCAGATGAGCGGTCCCCCTTCACTGTCAGTGAAGTGGAGGAGGACCCCCTCACCTGGAGAGTATAATTCAAAAATTCACACAGAGACGCTCGAGGACCATTATTGCCAAGTTATGTGCATAATGGTTCATTGAGTCCAGAGCAAAAGAAAGAAATCCAATTATGGTCTGGGAAGTGAGTGTTGTATGCAAGGTCCAGGAACTCACGAATGTGGTCCTCAAGAGAAATGCTGGCCCTGGCAAAGTAGTATCAAACAAACCCCTGCTAGATCCATTTTAGGTCAGTCAATCTGTAATGATGCTGGAGCTGAAAAGATGGCAGGTGAGGTGGATCTTTGTGCAAAGGGACAAAAGGAACACCAAGAGCACAGGGAACAGAACCATCTACACAAACAGCAAACATCAAATGACAAAGCACAAGAGAAACACAAGGGCTATTTAAACACAAGGGCAAACAAGTTTAACAAGATAACGATATACACCTGGGTAAGACTAATCAACAGGGAAAACTACAAAGAACCAGCGCTTGAAATGGGCAGGTGCACGCCGGTACACAGTACCGGCACTTCTCTGTTTTTGCCTTTAGCGTAACGCCAGCTTTCCTTGCATACCGGCACTTCCGACATGTTGCAGGTACGGAAGCCCGCCACAGTCTCCCTTCTTCAGGAGCGAGATTTGAACTGAGCATTGGGATTACTGACACTTTTATTTTTCCACTTCAAGCACTGAAAAGAAGTACAACATGGCACTCAAGACAGGAAGTAAGACAAAAGTCCCAAAACCTACACAGAGCACATGTGACACTGGCACTGCATCATCTTTTATTTTCAGTCTCTCTGAAAAGCCTGCGTCAAACTGTGTCTTGTTTAAAAATGAATCTGCATTAAAATGAAGCAAACAAATGAACAGTGTCTTACTGATGTGATCTGACTGGGACTAAAAAAGTTCATCCATGCTTTCTTGATGTTATAATCACAAGGAAGGCAATGCAAAGACTGTGTTTTTCCACAGCTTGGCACATCAAACATCCTGCAATTCTCAGAGGCATCTCTAACATTTTGTTGCTGGAGTAATTCTCCTGTGTTTGAGTCTGTCTTGTATTTACTACTATATGGCATGCGTGAATCTGTGGATATGATGGAATAATGGAACAATGGAAAAATCCTATTGGCTTTGTTTTTTGAGGGAACCAGGGTGATGCTAACTTTCGAGTTGGCCTACAAAAAAACGTCATCAGTGCAGAACTCTATGCAGTGCACATGTGCCCAAATGATGGGACACCATTTATTTATTTATTTATTTGCAACGGGACGTTTTCTTTATAATGTATTTATGTTATAATAATACACGTGATACATCTCACCATACAACAAACGTGGAGGAATGCTAAACATAAACAATAAACTTAATTTATACATATTAATCTTGCTTTTTAATTTATACATTATATCAAACAACTATTATACAAACAATGTAAGTTCACAGTAATAAAAAAAATATTAAATATTAAAAGATTAAAAAATTATTGGGTCCCACTTTATAAGTGTCTTTAACTAGTATGTTCTAACATTTAAATTAATCATTTGATAGTATGCACTTATTGTGTACATACATATTTTTACATTCTACTTATATTTAAAAATACCTGCATATAATTACAGCTGTAATTAATTTCTGTAGTTACAATCAAGCAAAAGAAGATGAAAGTATGGTCCATGGCTTTTGAGCATGGATTATGATTTTTAAATGTATGGCTTATTCAGTGTTCAAATTTAATGGCATTGGACAAAAATGCAATGATGAAGCTGTTAGAAATGACATCTAAACTATAATGAAAAAGTCTTGACAAATATTATAATAGCACTTTTTCTCATTTAAAGTCACCAGTGCTTTGTCTTTATTTTATCTCATCTCTATAGTTAAAACATCACACAACACACTGGAGCCCAAACGCTGATGAGTTACACATGCAAGTATAATAATTACTGTTTAGAGGTTTGTTCAGTGAGAAAAAGCAATAGTGATTTTTGACTATCAAACTGAAAATTATGCAAAGAAGCAGAATTCTTACTAGTTGGCAGGGAGAGATTGTGTTGAGTCTGGTTTTCACCAAACTTTGCTGTTATATCCAGGTGATGCCATGTTCCAGGATCTAAATTCTCAGTTTTGCATTCAAAATGTGAGAAATGTTCCTGGTCTTGATGACAATCTTTAGAGTCATTGTGTCTCTCCCTGACAGAAACTGTATATTGGCATTTCACATCTTCATTATCCAGCATGATTCGTATTGAGTCTGTGGTAGAAATTGTATTCACAACTTTGATGCTACATTCCCATGTGTCCGCCACCATGGTATTCTGAAAAAAAAAGTTGGAAATACTTTTACTGGACTGATAAAATAGCATGCAGAAGTCACATACTGAAAAGTATTTTTTGTAAGAAATCAAGTTTAGTTTTTACAAGTGGACTATTATTATTTATTATTATTATTACATATGTTAATTAAGACTTACCAATATTCCACATGCTACCCAAACAGCTACATGAATGGCTTTACTTCCCAGCATTGTTATTGACGGTTTTTAGATGTTTTTGTTTAATACACTGAATTCCAGTTGGAAAAGGCACATCATTCCTTGGTGTATAATCCCGGAGTTCTTTTAAAGTACTTTTCTGCAAAATCCAGTCTGGAGGACCTCTGTGGGAACTGCTCACTTTCACTCATTAGCCCACAACAATCAGGAACGTGTGAAGGAAAACAATTCTGTCTCTAAAGGATATCCTCAATCAAACGTCTACAGAAGCTTTGTTTTTGGCAGTTCAGTGGAGACGTGTTGTACAGTCTGTCTGATGGCAATCTTTTTCCTAAAAAAACCTAACTTTACTAGACTAGTTAAAAAAAATAAATAAATAATTTTAAAAAAAAATTCTTCAACATAAACCATCCACTAGAAGCTTGTTAGGTCATAAATGCCTGTGAATTGGAACTTTTGCTGGAACAATAGATGTCAATGACTTTGGGCTCCATGAACACTCAATACAGCCCAGCCCCACTTCCTTCCTGTGTCCTCAGTGCTCCTGCAGAAGGATGTGTTGAAAAGAAAAATCATCTACTAATAGGCTTGTAAACGTTCTTCCATCAAGAGAATTACATAAATTATTTTGTAGCACTTTATTTTAGTGTCCTTGTTACGTATGCATAATTATGCATAATTACATGCAACTAACCCTAAATCAGTTACACTTTATTTTACAGTATGTGTACTTACAGTGTACTTACAGTATACTTACTCTAGAAAGTACTGGTAATATGAGGTAACTACATGGGTTAAGGTTAGGTTTAGGGGTAGGTTCAGGGTTAGTACCTAGTTATAACCCAGTTATTGTAATTCCTATAATGAGTAAAAAAAAAAAAAAAGTACCTCTTAAACAAACCTTAACCATAACCCTAGTTATATAGTATGTACATGTTGTTAATTAAAATTACTCAGTACTTAAATGTATAGTTACACTGTAATAAAGTGTAACCATGATATTCAATGATATTCATTTTCAAGATCATTTGTTAATTATAGATGTTTGAATGTGAAAAATAAATAAATAAATAAAATCTTAAAAAACATTTTAGGAGGCATGTTGGGTCCGACATCAAGAACAATGCAGCATTGGCAGACATATCAAAGTTAGTCCATTGTATGTATTTATGACAGAGCCTTTGAAGGTACAATGCAGGGTTGTATTTGATTATATAACCTCATCTGAGTGGGCAGATACCCCCAAAACTTCATGCCGATGCCTGGTTTCACAAAGAAACACCAAAGAATGTGAGGGGAAAAGAAAAAAAACAGGAAAAAAAACAGGTTTCAATAAACTAGTCGGATATAATTTGTAGCGATCTGTGTAGATGTGTGTAGCTTCAAAGGAGCATATATTTGTGTTGTTTTTTCTTGTGTTTTTGTTATTTTATTCATTTATAATACATTTATCATTTAAAGAATTTAATCATGATTTATTATATAATTTAACTGACCAGTTGGAGTGGAAAAGGGAAATGACGTGCTGTACAAAAAGTTGATGCATAATCCAAAAATGGTGTTTTATTAGAAGGTGCAAAAATATTTACAGTGCAGGAGAAAACAAAAATAGATAAAAAACTGTACAAAAAGAAAACAAAACAGCAATAATGTGCTAATTTTGGCTAAACCAGATGGCCCGAGTTTGCAACACTGCTCAGTATGTGATTTCTCTGAGTCCACAATCAGAACTGAATGCATTCAGCAAGCAAGCCTATTTATAGGCTGAAGCCCCACCTACAAGGCATACCATCATAACAGAAACCAACTAAAATGTTTATAACAATGAAATTAAATAATATAAACACCGAAAACAACACTTAAACCTTCCAAACAGCTAATACAACAACCATTAACAGAGAAAGAGTTTATCAGCAAATTATATGGCAAAAACTACTGTTCCTAAAATCTCCCCCCTCTGACATCACACCAAAATGGTAGCTTCCACAGGAAGTGATGTGGCAGTTGCTCTAAAAAGCAGTTTTACCTTGATTATGGGTTTGGTTGTACAGAGTGTGATCCGGGAAGTTTAACTGCAACAAGGTTTGTGGAAAATTTGTGGAAAAATAAAGGTCAATATATTACATGAATTATTGTGTTCTGGCATTTTGTTATTTTAGACAAATAGTGGCAAACTTTAAGAAAACAAACTAAAAAGAGTTGTAAACTAGAACAAAACACAGCAGTAACAAACTTAGACGAAACAAAACAAAAACTCCAACGTGTACACAGATGTAAATTTTGCCGGCAATGCACAGTACAAGTGAAATGGTTGTATGTTTGTAAGTCCAAGTTTATAGAGTCAACAGGTTAACCTGTGACATTTCTCAGACACCTGAGAGTGTCCTAGAGAGGTAATCTGCTGTACAATTTTGTGACCCAGTTTTGTACAAAATTTAAAATTCAAATGGCTGTATGGCTAAAAACCATCTGGTGATGCGGGCATTTGTGTCCAGGGAATCCCATACGGCCCAACCAGGCTAATGCCCTGTGATCAGTCTCAAGTTTGAATTTGCGTTCCACCAGGTAGTTTTTTAAAGAGTCTAATGCCCATTTAATTTCCAGGCACTTTTTCTCAACTGTAGAATTCCTGGATTCACATGAAAGGAGCTTTCTGCTGATGTAGGCAATTGGTTAGAGCTGCCCTTGACCTTCCTGAAGTAGTACAGCCCCAATGCCATGCTCAGAAGCATCTGTCTGCACGGTAAAAGTCTTTTCAAAGTCTGGACTCTGTAAAACAGGCTCTGTGCATAAGGAGTCCTTTGGGTCCTGGAAAGCCTTCTCACAGTCATGAGTCCAGTTAACTTTATTCGGCTTGTCTTTTTTAGTTAAATCAGTAAGGGTAAAGGCTCGTTCAGAGAAGTTGGGGATAAAACGCCTGTACCATTCCACAAGTCCTAGGAAAGAACGGACCTGTTTCTTGGTCACCGGCCGTTCTGCATTCTTGATGGCCTCCACTTTCCCCACCTGTGGACGTATTACGTCATGACCCAGCACATACACTAGGTATTGTGTCTCAGTCCTAGCTAGGGTGCATTTGTCTGGGCGGATGGTTAGACCAGCATTCTTAATTCTCAACAGCACGTCCTTCAGATGACCCAGACACTCCTGCCAATTTTGACTGAAAATTATGTCATCTAAGTATGCAGCAGCAAACTTCTCAGTCCCATGGAGGATCTGGTCCATCATCCTTTGGAAGGTAACTGGAGCTCCATGAAGCCCAAAGGGAAGGACACAGAACTGAAAATGTTCAAAGGGTGTTTTAAATGCAGTCATCTCCTTACTCTCTGGACTTAGTGGGACCTGCCAATATCCTTTGCAGAGGTCAAGTGTGGTGAGATACTTTTCTCTTCTAAGACTCTCCACTAACTCGTCCACCCTTGGCATGGGATACGGGTCAAATTTGCTCACACTATTGAGCTTGCGGAATTCCAGACAGAATCGAAGACTGCCATCCTTCTTAGGCACTAGAACAATTGGATTGCTCCATTCACTGGTTGAAGGTTCGATCACACCAAGACTCTGCATGGTCTCCAACTCTTCCTTCATAACTGGCAGAAGTCTCTCTGCGACCCGATATACTGGCTGACGAATGGGTTTGGGATCTTTGAGAGTGATATGATGGTGGATCACACCTGTTCTGCCAGGTGTCTCCATAAAGAGTTGGGCTGGGAGGCACTGTAGAAGTTGCTGCCTTTGTCCCTCTTCCAGGTGCTCAAGGTTCAGTTGACTTTTGCCCTGACGACCAGGCAGGTATTGTTCCTCCATTTCCTCCTCTCCCTCCATGGATCCCACAATCAAGGCTGTTGCTGTTCCAGCTACTTCCTCCTAGCAGCAACAGTTGCAGCCATGTCGCAAAATGGGTTAAGACATGCTTTTTTTGGGCGTTAAATAATGGCGCAAATACAAGTAAATTGACGAGCACAAACATTAGTAAATCGTGTTGCGTGATTCATTTAAATACTCTCCTCCCATAAAAGGACGCTATAAAATTGAATGCAATTTCATTTAATGAAATTCAGGTAAACTACTTGAAATAACACAGATTTTCTCAGAATGTCATGCTGTCTGCCCTCCAGAGGAGCTGAAGAGCCTTTTGGCACCAGGAGAAATGGACAATCACATGAAAGGGAATAAAGAAAACCGCGCTTTCGTCTAAACACTCTCGTGCACCAAAAGGCACCACCCTGCCCCATGTGAGGCTCGAACTCACATCTTTCAGATTATGAGACTGACGCGCTGCCAAACTTCGAATCCAGCTAAAGACAACTTTTTGTAATATTTTTCATTTAATTAAATAAATTTTTTTTTTTTGAATGCATACTGTTCCAAGTTTAATAAAATATACATATGTACTTTGCTGTGTTTTTTGATATTCTTTCATATAAAATAAAATATACCAATGGAACTGTGTTATTGTTATTTAGTAGTTGTTGTATTATTGTACTGATTAAGCATTTTTTAGGTTACATTCAAACAAGACACTTGCAAATCTGTTATTTGTAATGAACAAAGATGCAACCCATAAAATAGTAACTAATATGCTGAAAAATGTCTGTCACAGGAATAAAAAAAATGTACAAATTATCTTTTTATACGCAAGTGTTATATTGTTGCAGTGTACTGATGAAATATTGTGTTATATGTAAGTAAAAGTCAAAAAGCAATCACTTGCCAATTTGTTTTTATTTTACAATCATGCTAACAGAACTGCAATGAATATTAAATTGAATAAAATGTTAAATAAGAAGTTTTCAAAATCAAATTAAAAGGTGAATAAAATGTTAAATAAGTTTTTTAAAAGAATAACAAGTTTAATGAAAAGTTAAATAAGTTTTCAAAAACAATAAATAAAAAGTTAAACAAAATGTTAAATGACTTTTAAAAAACAAAATTTAAATAAGTTAAATAATACTTAACACAAGTATTACCAATGGTGAACTCTATTAACAACTGTTCACACTAACCCTGTTACATATATACAATACGATACACAGAGGTGGGTAGTAATGAAGTACATTTACTTCGTTACATTTGCTTGAGTAGTTTTTTGGAAAATTTGTACTTTTTAGAGTAGATTTAAATGTGGGTACTTTTACTTTAACTTGAGTACATTCGTAATGAAAAATCTGTACTTTTACTTCGCTACGTTTGGCGACGTTCCTCTCGTTACTTTATTTTAATGCAATACTGTACATGTTAAGAAATGCGTAGTTTATTCCAAGCATGCTGTCTCTTTTTTCATGAACGATGCCCCATTCACAAATGAATCACTCTTTTGAGTCGATTCTGTTCAAAGACTTGATCAAACAAGTTGGCAAAACTGTCTAAATTGGTTCGCGAATCAGTTTGAATGATTTGTTCAGTTCCCTGCACGCACTGAATCGTCTGAAGCGGTTTCTCACTCGGAGCATTGGATGAAGTGGCAGTGGACCTACAGTCAATTAAAAGCAAATCTGCAAATGCATCCAATTGTTTGCCAGCGACGAAGATCTTTATTAGTTGAACTGCGTATGCTGTCTATGAACAGCTCCACAGGTATCAATTTCATTCGATTTCAATTCATACAGCCAATAGCCGACATTTTACAACCAAACATATTATTACGCCACGATAACAAAGTATGTAGCATTTCTTTACCATTTTTATGGACATAATTATACATTAAATAAGCTACCATTGTTCAGAGAGTATGAAATGGTAATTTGTGGAGAGCCTATTGTGCAGTGGCGACGCCAGTGACCTGTTCGTCTTGAAAATTAACGCCTTTGCGTTGACACAGTTAACCAGTTTACACGCGCCTGCAGAAATATACATTTGATTACATTTTGGAGAACAGACGTAAGAAGATCCGTCAATGTTCCATTGCTCATGTTCAGAGGTTATGAGCGCGAGCACATGTAAAGAGTTTTCTCTCTTTTTTTTCTTCTTTCAAATGTAGCTGTATACGTTATTATTATACAAAGTAAAGGACATGCAATGATATTCGGGTTACAGATGCCAGAAATAATGCTTGTCTCTTCTGTGTTTGTTGCAAAGATATCTAATTATGATAATAATTTAAATATCTATCTAAATAATAACATGCTTTTGTATTGTTATATATATATATATATATATATATATATAGTTACAAAGTAACTATTAACAAGCTACTTAAGTAGATTTTCATTGGATACTTTTTTACTCTTACTCAAGTAACTATTAAGATTATTACTTTCACTTTTACTTTGAGTAAATATTTCTATAAGTACTTGTACTTTTACTTGAGTACAGTTTTTGGATACTCTACCCACCTCTGACGATACATACACGATACAATACTACCCTGTACTGGCTATGTCCAGTTGCACTTGTTTTGAATTGCCCGCACTTTTTACAGGAGTTTGCATCTACAGTTCTCCTGTAGGGTCTCTTGGGCACGGCTCCTGGATTGGCAACTGGTGCAGCAGGCTGTGAGCTGATGCCCTGTACAGCTGTTGGCTGTAACAGTGGCTGCATGATTGGCATTCCCGGGATCATCAGGACTCCTTGGACCATTGGGAGTCCCTGGACCATCGGCATTCTTTGGACCATTTGCACTCCCTGGAGCATTGGCACACCCTGAAACATTGGCACACCCTGGAAACCTGCCGGTATAAGTAAATTTGGTACCATCTACAGTGATGCTCCAGGTGCTGATGGTGTAACCAACATCTGGCTCTGCACTGGTGCCTTGGGTCTGAGAGGGGGTCGCCCAACAGAAGTCTACCTCTGCTTTGCCTGACCTGCTGTGCTCTCTGGTAGCTTGTACTGGTGCTGGTCTCCTGGTTGTTCTTGCTCAGTGCTTAGGCGTTTGGCAACCTGGAGAGGCACTTGAGCTTCAGGGAGGGGTTGAGGCAACTGAATGCCCTGAACCAGCACAGACAGCTTCTGCTTTTTCTGTCTGTTGTTATACCAGTTAATCAGGGTGTTCTGGTTAAGCTCCACCAGCTGCAGTGATGTTCCTCCCATCACCAAGCCATTTGCAAGAATAAGCTGCCTAATCCTTCGATAGTCTTGGAGGATCAGAGACCATCTTGACAGGGTACCCTTGCCCTTTCTTTTGGGGCTTGGGTGGACAGAGCAAAGCCTGATGAAGGTGGTCTCCATCAGACGGCAACAAGCCACTGAGCAGGTGCACTGCTTGCACCCAGCACACATCTGGTGGTGCTCTCTACTCCAGGGTGAGTGGGCCTCTTTGGTACTCTGAAGCGTCCACTCAGCAGTCTCCTCTGGTGTCAAGATGCATAGACCACCTGTTGTTTGTCCCGTTCATCCACGTTCTGATATTCCGCCAGATATTCCACCAGCCTGTCCTCATGTTGGAATCCTGGTACATTTTGGTAGTCAACAGCCTGTAACACAAACACCCAATAAAATAATTACATCACATCTGTTTGATGCATAATTCCATAATTAATTGTTATTTTCCTGTTTATCACCGTAAAGCTGCTTTGACACATCTGTATAGTACAAAGAACTATAAAAAATAAAGCTGACTTGACTTGATGTGTATTTGCTGCTTACTAATGACTTTAGGCTGTACTTTTAAATTTAAAATATGTGGAAAGTCTGCATTTAAAGCACTGGATGTTAATTCAACACTGTTTGAATTATTTTAGTTAATTTGAAAGACATACAAAGGAGTGGTATTTTCCATCTCTCTATCATCATCGTCTTCATCATGATCCTGACCAGCATCCTCTGGCTCTGAGGGGAGAGGTGAAATAGATGCTTCAGAGGGAACAGGTTGGACAACAATCCCTGAGGGTCCAGGTGATGGAGACTGTGTGAGGCCATGTGTGGGGTCAGGGACGAGAGAAGTGGATGAGGAGCCCAGGACAGAGGTGGCACTGCTGGTGACCAGGGTGTCAGGGTGGAGGAGGGTGGTGACAGAACAGTCTCCAGATCTGTAATGGTGTGATCCTCGCTGATGTCACAGAAACCCTCATCTTCATCTCGCTCCTCCAAACTGAGGTCATCAATGAGCTCTGCAGTCTGCTCAGAGTCTGGATTCATGTCCTGCAGTGCCTGACCAGGCTGCTGGAACAGATACTGCACTCCAATGAGCTCACCTGAAATAAAAACAAAAAACACAATTAAATACAATGATGATTGAGAGATGTACAAATAAATGTTTCTTAAAAGCCTGATAATATTTGATATTTACATGTAACATGATTTTTCTAATCAAGTAAACCTAAGCTGCTTTAGTCCAGTAAATGTTCATCAAATATTACTAACAATATAAAAGTTATTCTAAAAACTTTCTAAAAATCAATAAAGATTTCGCAGCAAAAAGACACGTGAAGCACGAGCTGAAGGTGGAGGTTTGTACAATTATAATAAAAGGCCTTTTACTTGATAAAAAATATGGACTATCAATCAGACAACAGAGGGCATGTTTCCAGAAGTTTTGGTCATGTTGATAATTTAGAGGCCTTTAGAAATTTGCATATCAAATATGATACAGTAGACTTTATAGGGTCAATTCTAATATATAGACTGAGATTACACAGAAATTACAAGTTCATTAACAATAACAAATTCTCTTACTAGTGTAACATGCAGGGGGACAAAATGTGGGGACCACTTTCCTGCCAAACAGCTTTTCATAATTGCTGTTCACACAGTGAACAAGTTCTCCTGTGTAGCTGCGCAAAGCTGATGGCTCCGATGACAGGGAAGCAGATAAATATGAAAGTTCAGACTGTTGGCACTGGTCCCTGTAAATAGACACAGTGTTTAGGGAGTGTTAAAGAAACACACAAAGACACTTAATGCTCTCTCTTTACACATGCACAGTGTGTGTGACAAAGACATACCTGGGATGAAACGGTTAATGTGTAAACGAAAGGACTCGAGAGAAGTGGAGCCTCTGGCACATCTGTATGTCTTCAGAAGCACACCTCCCTTGGTTAAGCTCCCTGTCTTTGGATAGAGCACAACACCAGGGGGGTCTTGAATGCATCTGACATGCTTCTTCTGGACACTCCAGATGTGCTCCATCCTTTCTCTGTCCAGGAGAGGAACACCCAGGGAGTCATTGCCCTTGCTGCTCAGGAGCTCTGTAAGCAGCCGCTCAAAGAGAAGGATGGTAGTCTCCTCTCCATGGGTCCTCCTCCGGCAATGGAGAGCCAGCTCCTCCCTGGTAAGATGCTTGTTGACATCTTCATCTGCAGTGCAGACCAACCCTGGGACATCAGCAGCTCTCTCTTTGCTTTGCGAAGCATAGAAACATCAGCCGCATCCCACTCAAAAATGCACGCTGACATCCGTGACATGAAGATAGGATACAGCTGATGGGCATCAGTTGTACACCCCAAGGCAATCCTGCGCATAAAATGCCAGATGTCCAAGCATATCATGAGATCTGGCCAATCTCTGATCCTGGTTTTCAGCTTGGTCTCGCCCACCTCAGTGCAGCAGCCACAGTCCACGTACAAAACAGCAGGTGGATCCATGCCAGCCTGCTGGTACCTTTTCACCAAAATTCATCATGTCCAGTCCTGCTCCTTCCTGGGCTGTCAGCACACTTATGAGCACCTGACCAAACTCGTTGCCAACAGAGGTAAGCCAGAGTCCTGTTCCCCTCGCCGTCCCAGCCAGCTTCTTAGTGATCTGCGGTGGATGACAGGAAGCATGCAGTGTAATGAAACATCACACCATGTAGAGTATGATTTTGGCTTTGCTTAGTTGGGGACACTTGACATTTGACTTGACATTTAATATTCAACAGTGCTTTGATCTGCCTGCATTGACACTATTCTTAAGAGCTGCTGTGCAGCCAAATAATGTATCAGTTATCAATGTAAAGCTGCTTTGACACAATCTACATTGTAAAAAGCGCTATATAAATAAAGGTGACTTGACTTGACTAGAGTATGATTCTCATGCTCTGATAATAATATAATAGCAAACGGCATAAATTAACAAAAATCCACTGCTAACCTTTTTAGTGGAATCCATCTTTAAGACTGAACCATACGTGGATGTTATCCTTGCATGGATTTCATCCAGCCTTGTCAGGATGTCTTGGCTGTACACTGTGAGCAGCCACTTGCAGCTTGGCACCACTGTAGGCTCTGGGGGTTCCTGGAATTTTATTGGCAACACCCCAGGTCGGTTGAGGAAGTCCACACATTGGGTGGTGTACCGGGCCAGACGCTGCAGCCACTCCTCGCTGTGGTTCTCACGCAGTTGTTTGATGACTCGTGTGGGACTGTTGCCTAGTCCACGCTCATGCAGGAGCCGAATGACCCGCATATCACAGGCATACCATAGGAAAAGCAAAATCCACACATTCATATATTTTACATATTTGATTTGTAAAGTATTTGCCAAAATATGTGATGATGGGCTATCAACTGGATGTGGAATGAAAGTGTACTTACTTCTGCGTGAGGATGACCCGAAACTCAGAGCGATAGCCTAGATCCAGCTGTTGCAGGACAGTCTGACTCCAGGACACATGCGAGGCTTTACACTTGGTACAGATGAGGGTTTCTGTGACCATGCTGTACATCCTATCGATGTCCAGAACCTGCCGTGCCCTTTTGTGCAGACCTCCTCCTGTCAGCTGATGCTGTCCGCAGGTAGGATTGGGACAGAGAACCTTGACCCTCCACAGCTTGTATGGCATCCACAGCAAAAGCGTATGACAAAAAAATCTGTCCGGAGCTGGAGCCTGATTGTACATAAGTGCTGGCTGTGGTGGGTAATACCAGAGCTGTAGGTTGTCTCGAAGCTCTGGTTTGCCCCATTTTAAAAAGCCTGCTGGCAATCCACCTGTGATCCTCTGGTGGCAAGCTCTCCGACCACAAACGATGAAGTCGAACTGCAGATGAAGCTTGCAATAATGCCCCTGAAGGAGCAGGAAAAAGACAAAACATTTGGTCTAGCAAGGTCATTTGTTTAATAAGAGCGTTATTTCTCCAAGACTACCCTCACATAAAATTATTATGGTAATTTTAGGTTTCACCTAAATACCGTTGGTATAACAGTGATTATTGCTACAATAAAACTGGTAACTTTGTATTAACCACTACTGTCATCCAAAAAGGAATGAAATGACATAAATATTCTTAAAGCCAGTGTAATATATAAAACATCAACAGCAGGAAAGCTTCTCGTCATTTTACTAACAATATCTCTTTATTTTTAAATATTTTAAACATCTGAATGTTAACAACCATAAATTGTTTATAATTCTTTAAATATAATATCAAGTTGATCCTTAGAGGAGCCAAGCACTGACATTATGACTTTACTTTGTTGTTGTTTTTCAGCTTGAAAGTGTTTTAGGAAGCTACTGGTTATCACATTCAAAATGTCAGGGAAATAGAATAAAATTGATACATTTGTTCCGTTTTCAGAAATGTGTCAGCTGCTAGCGCTATTTTGTGTGACTAGTGAGTTGTGGCAGTTAATATGCAAATTTAATTACCTTTTTAGACCAACAGAATTTGAAATTACTTACCGAGACAATACTGCAAGACTCTGCAGGACTGGTCACATCTCCAGTGGTTCTGGGGACAGAGGCTGGAACTCCAGGGTCTTGTGTCTGTACAATCATGCAGTGAAATATAATAGATGTTATATATATAACAAGAGAAACAGTAAAACATATCTGTCCAATAATTTTAACTCATCCTAGATTAAATTATACAATACTGTTCAAAAGTCTGGGGTCAGTAAGATTTTTTTGTTTTTGAAAGATTAAAATACAGTCAAAAGCAGTAATACTGGGAAATAATATTGCAAATTTAAAATCGCTGCTTATTTGAATCTGTTTTCAAATGTATTTAATACATCATTGCTGAATAAAAGTGTCAATTTCTTTTTTTAAAAAATACTGACCCCACCAACCTTTGAGCAGTAGTGTATATAAAATCTGTTTAATTGAAACATTATATATTACTGTATAGTATTGCTCTTACTTCATTATGGTAAGATTTCCTGGAATATGTTTCTAAAAAGTTCACAGTAGTGGAATGTGTCTTCATAGAATGCAATGTGGATTATGCCAGTATACTTACAGAGACAGTGGTGCTTGGTATTGGGGCACTGGACACTGCTGCGCTGGGTTGGTCATCAACCTGAGATGATCTCCTAGCCACACTTAGATTTGGCTTTGCTGCAGCAATGTGGGACCCACCAAATCTTGGCTTGGTAAACTAAAATCGGGCAAAACAATTTCAACGAAAAGAAAAATGTGTTGTAACAGCACAATAACAAAAAATATAATTACATTTTTGGTAAATGAGAAAATATCTATTGTTCCTTGTTGAAAATATCTAAATATCTATTAACTATATTTCATTGTATAACTAAAGGAAATGCTTTCTTGCTGTACGTTTTTTCGTACATTTTTTTGCGTATGTATTAAAACCCCCTGTTACTTATACAGATTGAAATAAGCACAGTTAGAATAGAAAAATGTGTGGGAAGGCATCACTAGACTGTGAATATATTGTAATTGAAACTGTACCTTTTAAAAATGACATAAAATCAAAACTAGTTTGCACATTGTTTGTAAGAAAAAGCATTTATTAACAGTAATTAAGGTTACACTTGAAATAGCTACAAAGTAGATGCTTGATGACTGAATTAATAATACGTGTATAATTAATTGTGTATAAGTGGAATGTTACCTGAGAGATACAGAATGAATGAGAGAAAACGTAGCTTTAATAGCCAGTTGAAAAAGATCAAGAAAGATGCCATGAAGGATGTGAGTGTCCTTTAACCCATGATGGCAGAGAGCAATTAGAGAGGAAGAGAAGAATCCAAGAGCAGAGCCCAGAGAAGAAAGAGAGAGCACATAGGTTACATTGTTCTTTTATAATTTTACTGGATTATATGACTAAACCCATCTGAGACATTGAACAGACTACAGCTGCCCTTGTACAAGGTGTGACAATTGGCAGGTAGCCATAAAAACATACCAGCCAACATCTCAGCTTCCTGTACTTCATTAAATTTCAACTGAACTTAGAATTTTATATTTCAAAACTTACATTAAAATTGCAATTCTTTTTTAAAAAAAAAAAAAAAAATGTTATTACCATTGACAAACTTGGTATAGTTTTAGATGTCACAGATGCAGTAGGCCGGGGCTCAGGCTGGAGCCGAGGCTGAGGCTGACTCTGCTCCATGACCTCCGGTGCTGGTCCAGTAGCAGCAGACTGTTGTTCCACAGCCTTTGTTGCTTGTGCCTGCTTAAGACAACCACAAAAATACATAGGCTACAATCATTTTTGAACGAGAAACATTCGTTCAGTAAGCTATTACAAAAAAATAAATAAATACTAGCAACATCTTCACATTGTTACCTTTTGAGTGTGAAAACCACACACACACTTTGGGACCGCTTCAAGCAAGGTACGTCTGGCCGCGAGACTGCATCGGACATTTTTCAATCTGTAAACATTACGACACATGTAATACACAATACATGCATTTCTAACTACAGTTTTTTTCAACTGCTTACACACAAAATCCTTACCTGTCACACAGTTTCTGAAACCTGACACTCAAACACCAGAACCACACACCAAATCTGCAAAACCATACACTAATTCTCGGCCTTCGACTCAGTTTTCAATTTCATAAAACACTTTTTGCAAAACTCAACACACAATTCTCTATGTAACACAAAAATCTAACAGGACGAATCTTGATTTCCTTTTTCAAACACAACCATTGTTTCTGTCCAACTACACATGGTTGATGTATATATTCACAACCACAAATGCTTACAGTAAAAAATAAATAGTTTGGTTTCAATCTTGCTTTCGTGTTTACTGTGAATTTTTCAACATCTCTCTGCCAGTTACTTTCAATCCTGTACAGAAATGTGCACAGGAGCTCATGAAAGAAGAGCTTTAGGTTTTGAATAACTGTGTGTATATGATATATCCAAAAATAGAATGTTATGGCAAAAGCGTTTGCAACGTAAGACAAATGTTTGCTTTTGAGATGTGTTTGTGATATTTTGAATGCAGTGCTTCATTTTGCAAGAGATGTGAGGCATTTTGCATTTTGTGTGTGTAATTCTTGGATTTGTGTGTAAAGTTTTGAAAAAAAGAGGCAAAGTTTTGAAAATGTGTGTAAACTTTTGAAAGAAAAACTGTAAACAGGAATGGCAAATTAATTTACTGTCATTTTCCTGTATGTGTGTCATATTAATTTTTATTCATGTTCTTTGAAGGGGAGATACAAACTGTAAAATTAGAGAGAAAGAGTGAGTGAGTTTGTGTCCTCCATTAAAAGAACAAGAGAGGAACATTTCACACCTTCAAACCCTCCTTTCACTCAACATCCCCACCCCCTGTCTCAAATCTCTGAATCTCACAGTGCAAAACAAAATGTCTTTAATGTAGGTTTTATTACAGAATGACATTAATCTCAAATACCTGCAACATTATCTACATAAATATCTATAAATAATAATGACACCTTTTTTACATTGGTGTAAACCATTAGTCACAATGCATTGTTTTAATAAATGAGATCAGGTACATGTTTGTATTGAACTCTAATATGTTGTTCTGTTATGCAAATACATTAAACAAACGAATCTAATGTTCAATTATGCAAGTCAAAAAACACTAAAGTCGTTTCTGTCATGCAGAAATAACAAAAGCACACACTCACCTTTTGATACATGTCGTGCCACTTTTTCTGTCGAGGAGCTGGCCTGTTACCTTCATTTGATGGCCAAACTCCTGTGCTGGCAAACTTTTTTAGACGTGAAATCCATTCAGCGTCCGACATGGCTTTATGGGATTTTTTGCCAGACATTTTTTTTTTGCCTTAGGTTAAACCGTTTTGAACAAAAAATAAAGTGATTTCTTAAAAAAAACCCACAACACAACATATTCAAATATGCAATTAAATTATGCGTTCTTATCTGTTGTCCGTAATATATGTGTTATATAAAAATATACTTAGATGTCCTCCGTAAAAATGATGCTGACCTCCGTGGCAGCGTAAACGTGCACTCGACATTTCCGTATACTCTGATTGGCCAAATGTTGAAAATGTTGAGAATGGCACTCCCTGATTTGCTGCAAATGTTATAGCGCTTCGACGTGATTGGCTGTGAAGTTCAACATTGTTCAACATCTGCCCCATATTGTCGGACTATCCTTCGGCAGCTGGCGCCCAGGTCGCAGTCTCCCCTGGAGGCGTGGGTTCGAATCCCTCTTCTGACAATGCTAACCTTTGGCTGTGGGCTCAAGCTAGAGTCTTTAACCCTTTGGCAAGTTGATATTAAACCTTAACAAAAGCACTGCAACAACACTGCCACGCATCACGCGAACACGAGAGGAATACTATGACTGCATTTATACAACACTAGTCCTACAAAAACACTGGATTTCAATTGCATTGCACGCATTTCAGAGGACGCCATACAATTGAAGGCAGTTTCATTTAATGAGATTCATGGAAACTACTTGGAACGGCACAGATTTTCTCAGAATGTCATGCTGTCTGCCCTCCAGAGGAGCGGAGGAGCCTTTTGGCCCCAGGAGAAATGGACAATCAAACGAAAGGGGATAAAGGAAAGCGCTCTTTCGTCTAAACCAGGGGTGGGGAACATTGATCGTGAGGGGCCACTGTCCTGCAGAGTTTAGCTCCAACCCTAATTAAACACACCTGAAGCTAATCAAGGTCTTCAGGATTACTAAAGTTACAGGCAGGTGAGTGTTTTTTTCAGGGTTGGTTCTAAACTCTGTAGGACAATGGCCCTCCAGGATCAACGTTCCCCACCCCTGGTCTAAACGCTCTCGTGCACCAAAAGGTACCACCCTGCCCCGTGTGAGGCTCGAACTCACGACCTTCAGATTATGAGACTGACGCGCTGCCTAACTGCGCCAACGAGGCATGTGCTTTGGCTGGGCTGAGCGGTGAAGCACTAGCTTCCAGATCATCTGCCATTCGGTGGAGCTCCAAAAATACTGCTCACCCTCTGCTCTCGTGTCAGGATGGCCGAGCGGTCTAAGGCGCTGCGTTCAGGTCGCAGTCTCCCTGGAGGCGTGGGTTCGAATCCCACTTCTGACAATGCTAACCTTTGGCTGTGGGCTCAAGCTAGAGTCTTTAACCCTTTGGCAAGTTGATATTAAACCTTAACAAAAGCACTGCAACAACACTGCCACGCATCACGCGAACACGAGAGGAATACTACGACTGCATTTATACAACACTAGTCCTACAAAAACACTGGATTTCAATTGCATTGCACGCATTTCAGAGGACGCCATACAATTGAAGGCAGTTTCATTTAATGAGATTCATGGAAACTACTTGGAACGGCACAGATTTTCTCAGAATGTCATGCTGTCTGCCCTCCAGAGGAGCGGAGGAGCCTTTTGGCCCCAGGAGAAATGGACAATCAAACGAAAGGGGATAAAGGAAAGCGCTCTTTCGTCTAAACCAGGGGTGGGGAACATTGATCGTGAGGGGCCACTGTCCTGCAGAGTTTAGCTCCAACCCTAATTAAACACACCTGAAGCTAATCAAGGTCTTCAGGATTACTAAAGTTACAGGCAGGTGAGTGTTTTTTTCAGGGTTGGTTCTAAACTCTGTAGGACAATGGCCCTCCAGGATCAACGTTCCCCACCCCTGGTCTAAACGCTCTCGTGCACCAAAAGGTACCACCCTGCCCCGTGTGAGGCTCGAACTCACGACCTTCAGATTATGAGACTGACGCGCTGCCTAACTGCGCCAACGAGGCATGTGCTTTGGCTGGGCTGAGCGGTGAAGCACTAGCTTCCAGATCATCTGCCATTCGGTGGAGCTCCAAAAATACTGCTCACCCTCTGCTCTCGTGTCAGGATGGCCGAGCGGTCTAAGGCGCTGCGTTCAGGTCGCAGTCTCCCCTGGAGGCGTGGGTTCGAATCCCACTTCTGACAATGCTAACCTTTGGCTGTGGGCTCAAGCTAGAGTCTTTAACCCTTTGGCAAGTTGATATTAAACCTTAACAAAAGCACTGCAACAACACTGCCACGCATCACGCGAACACGAGAGGAATACTATGACTGCATTTATACAACACTAGTCCTACAAAAACACTGGATTTCAATTGCATTGCACGCATTTCAGAGGACGCCATACAATTGAAGGCAGTTTCATTTAATGAGATTCATGGAAACTACTTGGAACGGCACAGATTTTCTCAGAATGTCATGCTGTCTGCCCT
Organism: Mylopharyngodon piceus; assembly: GCA_039654765.1. Taxonomy (NCBI): domain Eukaryota; kingdom Metazoa; phylum Chordata; class Actinopteri; order Cypriniformes; family Xenocyprididae; genus Mylopharyngodon; species Mylopharyngodon piceus. The sequence goes on from CM077454.1 coordinate 22,652,341, forward strand.
CCAGAGGAGCGGAGGAGCCTTTTGGCCCCAGGAGAAATGGACAATCAAACGAAAGGGGATAAAGGAAAGCGCTCTTTCGTCTAAACCAGGGGTGGGGAACATTGATCGTGAGGGGCCACTGTCCTGCAGAGTTTAGCTCCAACCCTAATTAAACACACCTGAAGCTAATCAAGGTCTTCAGGATTACTAAAGTTACAGGCAGGTGAGTGTTTTTTTCAGGGTTGGTTCTAAACTCTGTAGGACAATGGCCCTCCAGGATCAACGTTCCCCACCCCTGGTCTAAACGCTCTCGTGCACCAAAAGGTACCACCCTGCCCCGTGTGAGGCTCGAACTCACGACCTTCAGATTATGAGACTGACGCGCTGCCTAACTGCGCCAACGAGGCATGTGCTTTGGCTGGGCTGAGCGGTGAAGCACTAGCTTCCAGATCATCTGCCATTCGGTGGAGCTCCAAAAATACTGCTCACCCTCTGCTCTCGTGTCAGGATGGCCGAGCGGTCTAAGGCGCTGCGTTCAGGTCGCAGTCTCCCTGGAGGCGTGGGTTCGAATCCCACTTCTGACAATGCTAACCTTTGGCTGTGGGCTCAAGCTAGAGTCTTTAACCCTTTGGCAAGTTGATATTAAACCTTAACAAAAGCACTGCAACAACACTGCCACGCATCACGCGAACACGAGAGGAATACTATGACTGCATTTATACAACACTAGTCCTACAAAAACACTGGATTTCAATTGCATTGCACGCATTTCAGAGGACGCCATACAATTGAAGGCAGTTTCATTTAATGAGATTCATGGAAACTACTTGGAACGGCACAGATTTTCTCAGAATGTCATGCTGTCTGCCCTCCAGAGGAGCGGAGGAGCCTTTTGGCCCCAGGAGAAATGGACAATCAAACGAAAGGGGATAAAGGAAAGCGCTCTTTCGTCTAAACCAGGGGTGGGGAACATTGATCGTGAGGGGCCACTGTCCTGCAGAGTTTAGCTCCAACCCTAATTAAACACACCTGAAGCTAATCAAGGTCTTCAGGATTACTAAAGTTACAGGCAGGTGAGTGTTTTTTTCAGGGTTGGTTCTAAACTCTGTAGGACAATGGCCCTCCAGGATCAACGTTCCCCACCCCTGGTCTAAACGCTCTCGTGCACCAAAAGGTACCACCCTGCCCCGTGTGAGGCTCGAACTCACGACCTTCAGATTATGAGACTGACGCGCTGCCTAACTGCGCCAACGAGGCATGTGCTTTGGCTGGGCTGAGCGGTGAAGCACTAGCTTCCAGATCATCTGCCATTCGGTGGAGCTCCAAAAATACTGCTCACCCTCTGCTCTCGTGTCAGGATGGCCGAGCGGTCTAAGGCGCTGCGTTCAGGTCGCAGTCTCCCCTGGAGGCGTGGGTTCGAATCCCACTTCTGACAATGCTAACCTTTGGCTGTGGGCTCAAGCTAGAGTCTTTAACCCTTTGGCAAGTTGATATTAAACCTTAACAAAAGCACTGCAACAACACTGCCACGCATCACGCGAACACGAGAGGAATACTATGACTGCATTTATACAACACTAGTCCTACAAAAACACTGGATTTCAATTGCATTGCACGCATTTCAGAGGACGCCATACAATTGAAGGCAGTTTCATTTAATGAGATTCATGGAAACTACTTGGAACGGCACAGATTTTCTCAGAATGTCATGCTGTCTGCCCTCCAGAGGAGCGGAGGAGCCTTTTGGCCCCAGGAGAAATGGACAATCAAACGAAAGGGGATAAAGGAAAGCGCTCTTTCGTCTAAACCAGGGGTGGGGAACATTGATCGTGAGGGGCCACTGTCCTGCAGAGTTTAGCTCCAACCCTAATTAAACACACCTGAAGCTAATCAAGGTCTTCAGGATTACTAAAGTTACAGGCAGGTGAGTGTTTTTTTCAGGGTTGGTTCTAAACTCTGTAGGACAATGGCCCTCCAGGATCAACGTTCCCCACCCCTGGTCTAAACGCTCTCGTGCACCAAAAGGTACCACCCTGCCCCGTGTGAGGCTCGAACTCACGACCTTCAGATTATGAGACTGACGCGCTGCCTAACTGCGCCAACGAGGCATGTGCTTTGGCTGGGCTGAGCGGTGAAGCACTAGCTTCCAGATCATCTGCCATTCGGTGGAGCTCCAAAATACTGCTCACCCTCTGCTCTCGTGTCAGGATGGCCGAGCGGTCTAAGGCGCTGCGTTCAGGTCGCAGTCTCCCCTGGAGGCGTGGGTTCGAATCCCACTTCTGACAATGCTAACCTTTGGCTGTGGGCTCAAGCTAGAGTCTTTAACCCTTTGGCAAGTTGATATTAAACCTTAACAAAAGCACTGCAACAACACTGCCACGCATCACGCGAACACGAGAGGAATACTATGACTGCATTTATACAACACTAGTCCTACAAAAACACTGGATTTCAATTGCATTGCACGCATTTCAGAGGACGCCATACAATTGAAGGCAGTTTCATTTAATGAGATTCATGGAAACTACTTGGAACGGCACAGATTTTCTCAGAATGTCATGCTGTCTGCCCTCCAGAGGAGCGGAGGAGCCTTTTGGCCCCAGGAGAAATGGACAATCAAACGAAAGGGGATAAAGGAAAGCGCTCTTTCGTCTAAACCAGGGGTGGGGAACATTGATCGTGAGGGGCCACTGTCCTGCAGAGTTTAGCTCCAACCCTAATTAAACACACCTGAAGCTAATCAAGGTCTTCAGGATTACTAAAGTTACAGGCAGGTGAGTGTTTTTTTCAGGGTTGGTTCTAAACTCTGTAGGACAATGGCCCTCCAGGATCAACGTTCCCCACCCCTGGTCTAAACGCTCTCGTGCACCAAAAGGTACCACCCTGCCCCGTGTGAGGCTCGAACTCACGACCTTCAGATTATGAGACTGACGCGCTGCCTAACTGCGCCAACGAGGCATGTGCTTTGGCTGGGCTGAGCGGTGAAGCACTAGCTTCCAGATCATCTGCCATTCGGTGGAGCTCCAAAAATACTGCTCACCCTCTGCTCTCGTGTCAGGATGGCCGAGCGGTCTAAGGCGCTGCGTTCAGGTCGCAGTCTCCCCTGGAGGCGTGGGTTCGAATCCCACTTCTGACAATGCTAACCTTTGGCTGTGGGCTCAAGCTAGAGTCTTTAACCCTTTGGCAAGTTGATATTAAACCTTAACAAAAGCACTGCAACAACACTGCCACGCATCACGCGAACACGAGAGGAATACTACGACTGCATTTATACAACACTAGTCCTACAAAAACACTGGATTTCAATTGCATTGCACGCATTTCAGAGGACGCCATACAATTGAAGGCAGTTTCATTTAATGAGATTCATGGAAACTACTTGGAACGGCACAGATTTTCTCAGAATGTCATGCTGTCTGCCCTCCAGAGGAGCGGAGGAGCCTTTTGGCCCCAGGAGAAATGGACAATCAAACGAAAGGGGATAAAGGAAAGCGCTCTTTCGTCTAAACCAGGGGTGGGGAACATTGATCGTGAGGGGCCACTGTCCTGCAGAGTTTAGCTCCAACCCTAATTAAACACACCTGAAGCTAATCAAGGTCTTCAGGATTACTAAAGTTACAGGCAGGTGAGTGTTTTTTTCAGGGTTGGTTCTAAACTCTGTAGGACAATGGCCCTCCAGGATCAACGTTCCCCACCCCTGGTCTAAACGCTCTCGTGCACCAAAAGGTACCACCCTGCCCCGTGTGAGGCTCGAACTCACGACCTTCAGATTATGAGACTGACGCGCTGCCTAACTGCGCCAACGAGGCATGTGCTTTGGCTGGGCTGAGCGGTGAAGCACTAGCTTCCAGATCATCTGCCATTCGGTGGAGCTCCAAAAATACTGCTCACCCTCTGCTCTCGTGTCAGGATGGCCGAGCGGTCTAAGGCGCTGCGTTCAGGTCGCAGTCTCCCCTGGAGGCGTGGGTTCGAATCCCACTTCTGACAATGCTAACCTTTGGCTGTGGGCTCAAGCTAGAGTCTTTAACCCTTTGGCAAGTTGATATTAAACCTTAACAAAAGCACTGCAACAACACTGCCACGCATCACGCGAACACGAGAGGAATACTACGACTGCATTTATACAACACTAGTCCTACAAAAACACTGGATTTCAATTGCATTGCACGCATTTCAGAGGACGCCATACAATTGAAGGCAGTTTCATTTAATGAGATTCATGGAAACTACTTGGAACGGCACAGATTTTCTCAGAATGTCATGCTGTCTGCCCTCCAGAGGAGCGGAGGAGCCTTTTGGCCCCAGGAGAAATGGACAATCAAACGAAAGGGGATAAAGGAAAGCGCTCTTTCGTCTAAACCAGGGGTGGGGAACATTGATCGTGAGGGGCCACTGTCCTGCAGAGTTTAGCTCCAACCCTAATTAAACACACCTGAAGCTAATCAAGGTCTTCAGGATTACTAAAGTTACAGGCAGGTGAGTGTTTTTTTCAGGGTTGGTTCTAAACTCTGTAGGACAATGGCCCTCCAGGATCAACGTTCCCCACCCCTGGTCTAAACGCTCTCGTGCACCAAAAGGTACCACCCTGCCCCGTGTGAGGCTCGAACTCACGACCTTCAGATTATGAGACTGACGCGCTGCCTAACTGCGCCAACGAGGCATGTGCTTTGGCTGGGCTGAGCGGTGAAGCACTAGCTTCCAGATCATCTGCCATTCGGTGGAGCTCCAAAAATACTGCTCACCCTCTGCTCTCGTGTCAGGATGGCCGAGCGGTCTAAGGCGCTGCGTTCAGGTCGCAGTCTCCCCTGGAGGCGTGGGTTCGAATCCCACTTCTGACAATGCTAACCTTTGGCTGTGGGCTCAAGCTAGAGTCTTTAACCCTTTGGCAAGTTGATATTAAACCTTAACAAAAGCACTGCAACAACACTGCCACGCATCACGCGAACACGAGAGGAATACTATGACTGCATTTATACAACACTAGTCCTACAAAAACACTGGATTTCAATTGCATTGCACGCATTTCAGAGGACGCCATACAATTGAAGGCAGTTTCATTTAATGAGATTCATGGAAACTACTTGGAACGGCACAGATTTTCTCAGAATGTCATGCTGTCTGCCCTCCAGAGGAGCGGAGGAGCCTTTTGGCCCCAGGAGAAATGGACAATCAAACGAAAGGGGATAAAGGAAAGCGCTCTTTCGTCTAAACCAGGGGTGGGGAACATTGATCGTGAGGGGCCACTGTCCTGCAGAGTTTAGCTCCAACCCTAATTAAACACACCTGAAGCTAATCAAGGTCTTCAGGATTACTAAAGTTACAGGCAGGTGAGTGTTTTTTTCAGGGTTGGTTCTAAACTCTGTAGGACAATGGCCCTCCAGGATCAACGTTCCCCACCCCTGGTCTAAACGCTCTCGTGCACCAAAAGGTACCACCCTGCCCCGTGTGAGGCTCGAACTCACGACCTTCAGATTATGAGACTGACGCGCTGCCTAACTGCGCCAACGAGGCATGTGCTTTGGCTGGGCTGAGCGGTGAAGCACTAGCTTCCAGATCATCTGCCATTCGGTGGAGCTCCAAAAATACTGCTCACCCTCTGCTCTCGTGTCAGGATGGCCGAGCGGTCTAAGGCGCTGCGTTCAGGTCGCAGTCTCCCCTGGAGGCGTGGGTTCGAATCCCACTTCTGACAATGCTAACCTTTGGCTGTGGGCTCAAGCTAGAGTCTTTAACCCTTTGGCAAGTTGATATTAAACCTTAACAAAAGCACTGCAACAACACTGCCACGCATCACGCGAACACGAGAGGAATACTACGACTGCATTTATACAACACTAGTCCTACAAAAACACTGGATTTCAATTGCATTGCACGCATTTCAGAGGACGCCATACAATTGAAGGCAGTTTCATTTAATGAGATTCATGGAAACTACTTGGAACGGCACAGATTTTCTCAGAATGTCATGCTGTCTGCCCTCCAGAGGAGCGGAGGAGCCTTTTGGCCCCAGGAGAAATGGACAATCAAACGAAAGGGGATAAAGGAAAGCGCTCTTTCGTCTAAACCAGGGGTGGGGAACATTGATCGTGAGGGGCCACTGTCCTGCAGAGTTTAGCTCCAACCCTAATTAAACACACCTGAAGCTAATCAAGGTCTTCAGGATTACTAAAGTTACAGGCAGGTGAGTGTTTTTTTCAGGGTTGGTTCTAAACTCTGTAGGACAATGGCCCTCCAGGATCAACGTTCCCCACCCCTGGTCTAAACGCTCTCGTGCACCAAAAGGTACCACCCTGCCCCGTGTGAGGCTCGAACTCACGACCTTCAGATTATGAGACTGACGCGCTGCCTAACTGCGCCAACGAGGCATGTGCTTTGGCTGGGCTGAGCGGTGAAGCACTAGCTTCCAGATCATCTGCCATTCGGTGGAGCTCCAAAAATACTGCTCACCCTCTGCTCTCGTGTCAGGATGGCCGAGCGGTCTAAGGCGCTGCGTTCAGGTCGCAGTCTCCCCTGGAGGCGTGGGTTCGAATCCCACTTCTGACAATGCTAACCTTTGGCTGTGGGCTCAAGCTAGAGTCTTTAACCCTTTGGCAAGTTGATATTAAACCTTAACAAAAGCACTGCAACAACACTGCCACGCATCACGCGAACACGAGAGGAATACTATGACTGCATTTATACAACACTAGTCCTACAAAAACACTGGATTTCAATTGCATTGCACGCATTTCAGAGGACGCCATACAATTGAAGGCAGTTTCATTTAATGAGATTCATGGAAACTACTTGGAACGGCACAGATTTTCTCAGAATGTCATGCTGTCTGCCCTCCAGAGGAGCGGAGGAGCCTTTTGGCCCCAGGAGAAATGGACAATCAAACGAAAGGGGATAAAGGAAAGCGCTCTTTCGTCTAAACCAGGGGTGGGGAACATTGATCGTGAGGGGCCACTGTCCTGCAGAGTTTAGCTCCAACCCTAATTAAACACACCTGAAGCTAATCAAGGTCTTCAGGATTACTAAAGTTACAGGCAGGTGAGTGTTTTTTTCAGGGTTGGTTCTAAACTCTGTAGGACAATGGCCCTCCAGGATCAACGTTCCCCACCCCTGGTCTAAACGCTCTCGTGCACCAAAAGGTACCACCCTGCCCCGTGTGAGGCTCGAACTCACGACCTTCAGATTATGAGACTGACGCGCTGCCTAACTGCGCCAACGAGGCATGTGCTTTGGCTGGGCTGAGCGGTGAAGCACTAGCTTCCAGATCATCTGCCATTCGGTGGAGCTCCAAAAATACTGCTCACCCTCTGCTCTCGTGTCAGGATGGCCGAGCGGTCTAAGGCGCTGCGTTCAGGTCGCAGTCTCCCCTGGAGGCGTGGGTTCGAATCCCACTTCTGACAATGCTAACCTTTGGCTGTGGGCTCAAGCTAGAGTCTTTAACCCTTTGGCAAGTTGATATTAAACCTTAACAAAAGCACTGCAACAACACTGCCACGCATCACGCGAACACGAGAGGAATACTACGACTGCATTTATACAACACTAGTCCTACAAAAACACTGGATTTCAATTGCATTGCACGCATTTCAGAGGACGCCATACAATTGAAGGCAGTTTCATTTAATGAGATTCATGGAAACTACTTGGAACGGCACAGATTTTCTCAGAATGTCATGCTGTCTGCCCTCCAGAGGAGCGGAGGAGCCTTTTGGCCCCAGGAGAAATGGACAATCAAACGAAAGGGGATAAAGGAAAGCGCTCTTTCGTCTAAACCAGGGGTGGGGAACATTGATCGTGAGGGGCCACTGTCCTGCAGAGTTTAGCTCCAACCCTAATTAAACACACCTGAAGCTAATCAAGGTCTTCAGGATTACTAAAGTTACAGGCAGGTGAGTGTTTTTTTCAGGGTTGGTTCTAAACTCTGTAGGACAATGGCCCTCCAGGATCAACGTTCCCCACCCCTGGTCTAAACGCTCTCGTGCACCAAAAGGTACCACCCTGCCCCGTGTGAGGCTCGAACTCACGACCTTCAGATTATGAGACTGACGCGCTGCCTAACTGCGCCAACGAGGCATGTGCTTTGGCTGGGCTGAGCGGTGAAGCACTAGCTTCCAGATCATCTGCCATTCGGTGGAGCTCCAAAAATACTGCTCACCCTCTGCTCTCGTGTCAGGATGGCCGAGCGGTCTAAGGCGCTGCGTTCAGGTCGCAGTCTCCCCTGGAGGCGTGGGTTCGAATCCCACTTCTGACAATGCTAACCTTTGGCTGTGGGCTCAAGCTAGAGTCTTTAACCCTTTGGCAAGTTGATATTAAACCTTAACAAAAGCACTGCAACAACACTGCCACGCATCACGCGAACACGAGAGGAATACTACGACTGCATTTATACAACACTAGTCCTACAAAAACACTGGATTTCAATTGCATTGCACGCATTTCAGAGGACGCCATACAATTGAAGGCAGTTTCATTTAATGAGATTCATGGAAACTACTTGGAACGGCACAGATTTTCTCAGAATGTCATGCTGTCTGCCCTCCAGAGGAGCGGAGGAGCCTTTTGGCCCCAGGAGAAATGGACAATCAAACGAAAGGGGATAAAGGAAAGCGCTCTTTCGTCTAAACCAGGGGTGGGGAACATTGATCGTGAGGGGCCACTGTCCTGCAGAGTTTAGCTCCAACCCTAATTAAACACACCTGAAGCTAATCAAGGTCTTCAGGATTACTAAAGTTACAGGCAGGTGAGTGTTTTTTTCAGGGTTGGTTCTAAACTCTGTAGGACAATGGCCCTCCAGGATCAACGTTCCCCACCCCTGGTCTAAACGCTCTCGTGCACCAAAAGGTACCACCCTGCCCCGTGTGAGGCTCGAACTCACGACCTTCAGATTATGAGACTGACGCGCTGCCTAACTGCGCCAACGAGGCATGTGCTTTGGCTGGGCTGAGCGGTGAAGCACTAGCTTCCAGATCATCTGCCATTCGGTGGAGCTCCAAAAATACTGCTCACCCTCTGCTCTCGTGTCAGGATGGCCGAGCGGTCTAAGGCGCTGCGTTCAGGTCGCAGTCTCCCCTGGAGGCGTGGGTTCGAATCCCACTTCTGACAATGCTAACCTTTGGCTGTGGGCTCAAGCTAGAGTCTTTAACCCTTTGGCAAGTTGATATTAAACCTTAACAAAAGCACTGCAACAACACTGCCACGCATCACGCGAACACGAGAGGAATACTACGACTGCATTTATACAACACTAGTCCTACAAAAACACTGGATTTCAATTGCATTGCACGCATTTCAGAGGACGCCATACAATTGAAGGCAGTTTCATTTAATGAGATTCATGGAAACTACTTGGAACGGCACAGATTTTCTCAGAATGTCATGCTGTCTGCCCTCCAGAGGAGCGGAGGAGCCTTTTGGCCCCAGGAGAAATGGACAATCAAACGAAAGGGGATAAAGGAAAGCGCTCTTTCGTCTAAACCAGGGGTGGGGAACATTGATCGTGAGGGGCCACTGTCCTGCAGAGTTTAGCTCCAACCCTAATTAAACACACCTGAAGCTAATCAAGGTCTTCAGGATTACTAAAGTTACAGGCAGGTGAGTGTTTTTTTCAGGGTTGGTTCTAAACTCTGTAGGACAATGGCCCTCCAGGATCAACGTTCCCCACCCCTGGTCTAAACGCTCTCGTGCACCAAAAGGTACCACCCTGCCCCGTGTGAGGCTCGAACTCACGACCTTCAGATTATGAGACTGACGCGCTGCCTAACTGCGCCAACGAGGCATGTGCTTTGGCTGGGCTGAGCGGTGAAGCACTAGCTTCCAGATCATCTGCCATTCGGTGGAGCTCCAAAAATACTGCTCACCCTCTGCTCTCGTGTCAGGATGGCCGAGCGGTCTAAGGCGCTGCGTTCAGGTCGCAGTCTCCCCTGGAGGCGTGGGTTCGAATCCCACTTCTGACAATGCTAACCTTTGGCTGTGGGCTCAAGCTAGAGTCTTTAACCCTTTGGCAAGTTGATATTAAACCTTAACAAAAGCACTGCAACAACACTGCCACGCATCACGCGAACACGAGAGGAATACTACGACTGCATTTATACAACACTAGTCCTACAAAAACACTGGATTTCAATTGCATTGCACGCATTTCAGAGGACGCCATACAATTGAAGGCAGTTTCATTTAATGAGATTCATGGAAACTACTTGGAACGGCACAGATTTTCTCAGAATGTCATGCTGTCTGCCCTCCAGAGGAGCGGAGGAGCCTTTTGGCCCCAGGAGAAATGGACAATCAAACGAAAGGGGATAAAGGAAAGCGCTCTTTCGTCTAAACCAGGGGTGGGGAACATTGATCGTGAGGGGCCACTGTCCTGCAGAGTTTAGCTCCAACCCTAATTAAACACACCTGAAGCTAATCAAGGTCTTCAGGATTACTAAAGTTACAGGCAGGTGAGTGTTTTTTTCAGGGTTGGTTCTAAACTCTGTAGGACAATGGCCCTCCAGGATCAACGTTCCCCACCCCTGGTCTAAACGCTCTCGTGCACCAAAAGGTACCACCCTGCCCCGTGTGAGGCTCGAACTCACGACCTTCAGATTATGAGACTGACGCGCTGCCTAACTGCGCCAACGAGGCATGTGCTTTGGCTGGGCTGAGCGGTGAAGCACTAGCTTCCAGATCATCTGCCATTCGGTGGAGCTCCAAAAATACTGCTCACCCTCTGCTCTCGTGTCAGGATGGCCGAGCGGTCTAAGGCGCTGCGTTCAGGTCGCAGTCTCCCCTGGAGGCGTGGGTTCGAATCCCACTTCTGACAATGCTAACCTTTGGCTGTGGGCTCAAGCTAGAGTCTTTAACCCTTTGGCAAGTTGATATTAAACCTTAACAAAAGCACTGCAACAACACTGCCACGCATCACGCGAACACGAGAGGAATACTACGACTGCATTTATACAACACTAGTCCTACAAAAACACTGGATTTCAATTGCATTGCACGCATTTCAGAGGACGCCATACAATTGAAGGCAGTTTCATTTAATGAGATTCATGGAAACTACTTGGAACGGCACAGATTTTCTCAGAATGTCATGCTGTCTGCCCTCCAGAGGAGCGGAGGAGCCTTTTGGCCCCAGGAGAAATGGACAATCAAACGAAAGGGGATAAAGGAAAGCGCTCTTTCGTCTAAACCAGGGGTGGGGAACATTGATCGTGAGGGGCCACTGTCCTGCAGAGTTTAGCTCCAACCCTAATTAAACACACCTGAAGCTAATCAAGGTCTTCAGGATTACTAAAGTTACAGGCAGGTGAGTGTTTTTTTCAGGGTTGGTTCTAAACTCTGTAGGACAATGGCCCTCCAGGATCAACGTTCCCCACCCCTGGTCTAAACGCTCTCGTGCACCAAAAGGTACCACCCTGCCCCGTGTGAGGCTCGAACTCACGACCTTCAGATTATGAGACTGACGCGCTGCCTAACTGCGCCAACGAGGCATGTGCTTTGGCTGGGCTGAGCGGTGAAGCACTAGCTTCCAGATCATCTGCCATTCGGTGGAGCTCCAAAAATACTGCTCACCCTCTGCTCTCGTGTCAGGATGGCCGAGCGGTCTAAGGCGCTGCGTTCAGGTCGCAGTCTCCCCTGGAGGCGTGGGTTCGAATCCCACTTCTGACAATGCTAACCTTTGGCTGTGGGCTCAAGCTAGAGTCTTTAACCCTTTGGCAAGTTGATATTAAACCTTAACAAAAGCACTGCAACAACACTGCCACGCATCACGCGAACACGAGAGGAATACTACGACTGCATTTATACAACACTAGTCCTACAAAAACACTGGATTTCAATTGCATTGCACGCATTTCAGAGGACGCCATACAATTGAAGGCAGTTTCATTTAATGAGATTCATGGAAACTACTTGGAACGGCACAGATTTTCTCAGAATGTCATGCTGTCTGCCCTCCAGAGGAGCGGAGGAGCCTTTTGGCCCCAGGAGAAATGGACAATCAAACGAAAGGGGATAAAGGAAAGCGCTCTTTCGTCTAAACCAGGGGTGGGGAACATTGATCGTGAGGGGCCACTGTCCTGCAGAGTTTAGCTCCAACCCTAATTAAACACACCTGAAGCTAATCAAGGTCTTCAGGATTACTAAAGTTACAGGCAGGTGAGTGTTTTTTTCAGGGTTGGTTCTAAACTCTGTAGGACAATGGCCCTCCAGGATCAACGTTCCCCACCCCTGGTCTAAACGCTCTCGTGCACCAAAAGGTACCACCCTGCCCCGTGTGAGGCTCGAACTCACGACCTTCAGATTATGAGACTGACGCGCTGCCTAACTGCGCCAACGAGGCATGTGCTTTGGCTGGGCTGAGCGGTGAAGCACTAGCTTCCAGATCATCTGCCATTCGGTGGAGCTCCAAAAATACTGCTCACCCTCTGCTCTCGTGTCAGGATGGCCGAGCGGTCTAAGGCGCTGCGTTCAGGTCGCAGTCTCCCCTGGAGGCGTGGGTTCGAATCCCACTTCTGACAATGCTAACCTTTGGCTGTGGGCTCAAGCTAGAGTCTTTAACCCTTTGGCAAGTTGATATTAAACCTTAACAAAAGCACTGCAACAACACTGCCACGCATCACGCGAACACGAGAGGAATACTACGACTGCATTTATACAACACTAGTCCTACAAAAACACTGGATTTCAATTGCATTGCACGCATTTCAGAGGACGCCATACAATTGAAGGCAGTTTCATTTAATGAGATTCATGGAAACTACTTGGAACGGCACAGATTTTCTCAGAATGTCATGCTGTCTGCCCTCCAGAGGAGCGGAGGAGCCTTTTGGCCCCAGGAGAAATGGACAATCAAACGAAAGGGGATAAAGGAAAGCGCTCTTTCGTCTAAACCAGGGGTGGGGAACATTGATCGTGAGGGGCCACTGTCCTGCAGAGTTTAGCTCCAACCCTAATTAAACACACCTGAAGCTAATCAAGGTCTTCAGGATTACTAAAGTTACAGGCAGGTGAGTGTTTTTTTCAGGGTTGGTTCTAAACTCTGTAGGACAATGGCCCTCCAGGATCAACGTTCCCCACCCCTGGTCTAAACGCTCTCGTGCACCAAAAGGTACCACCCTGCCCCGTGTGAGGCTCGAACTCACGACCTTCAGATTATGAGACTGACGCGCTGCCTAACTGCGCCAACGAGGCATGTGCTTTGGCTGGGCTGAGCGGTGAAGCACTAGCTTCCAGATCATCTGCCATTCGGTGGAGCTCCAAAAATACTGCTCACCCTCTGCTCTCGTGTCAGGATGGCCGAGCGGTCTAAGGCGCTGCGTTCAGGTCGCAGTCTCCCCTGGAGGCGTGGGTTCGAATCCCACTTCTGACAATGCTAACCTTTGGCTGTGGGCTCAAGCTAGAGTCTTTAACCCTTTGGCAAGTTGATATTAAACCTTAACAAAAGCACTGCAACAACACTGCCACGCATCACGCGAACACGAGAGGAATACTACGACTGCATTTATACAACACTAGTCCTACAAAAACACTGGATTTCAATTGCATTGCACGCATTTCAGAGGACGCCATACAATTGAAGGCAGTTTCATTTAATGAGATTCATGGAAACTACTTGGAACGGCACAGATTTTCTCAGAATGTCATGCTGTCTGCCCTCCAGAGGAGCGGAGGAGCCTTTTGGCCCCAGGAGAAATGGACAATCAAACGAAAGGGGATAAAGGAAAGCGCTCTTTCGTCTAAACCAGGGGTGGGGAACATTGATCGTGAGGGGCCACTGTCCTGCAGAGTTTAGCTCCAACCCTAATTAAACACACCTGAAGCTAATCAAGGTCTTCAGGATTACTAAAGTTACAGGCAGGTGAGTGTTTTTTTCAGGGTTGGTTCTAAACTCTGTAGGACAATGGCCCTCCAGGATCAACGTTCCCCACCCCTGGTCTAAACGCTCTCGTGCACCAAAAGGTACCACCCTGCCCCGTGTGAGGCTCGAACTCACGACCTTCAGATTATGAGACTGACGCGCTGCCTAACTGCGCCAACGAGGCATGTGCTTTGGCTGGGCTGAGCGGTGAAGCACTAGCTTCCAGATCATCTGCCATTCGGTGGAGCTCCAAAAATACTGCTCACCCTCTGCTCTCGTGTCAGGATGGCCGAGCGGTCTAAGGCGCTGCGTTCAGGTCGCAGTCTCCCCTGGAGGCGTGGGTTCGAATCCCACTTCTGACAATGCTAACCTTTGGCTGTGGGCTCAAGCTAGAGTCTTTAACCCTTTGGCAAGTTGATATTAAACCTTAACAAAAGCACTGCAACAACACTGCCACGCATCACGCGAACACGAGAGGAATACTATGACTGCATTTATACAACACTAGTCCTACAAAAACACTGGATTTCAATTGCATTGCACGCATTTCAGAGGACGCCATACAATTGAAGGCAGTTTCATTTAATGAGATTCATGGAAACTACTTGGAACGGCACAGATTTTCTCAGAATGTCATGCTGTCTGCCCTCCAGAGGAGCGGAGGAGCCTTTTGGCCCCAGGAGAAATGGACAATCAAACGAAAGGGGATAAAGGAAAGCGCTCTTTCGTCTAAACCAGGGGTGGGGAACATTGATCGTGAGGGGCCACTGTCCTGCAGAGTTTAGCTCCAACCCTAATTAAACACACCTGAAGCTAATCAAGGTCTTCAGGATTACTAAAGTTACAGGCAGGTGAGTGTTTTTGAGGGATGGTTCTAAACTCTGTAGGACAATGGCCCTCCAGGATCAACGTTCCCCACCCCTGGTCTAAACGCTCTCGTGCACCAAAAGGTACCACCCTGCCCCGTGTGAGGCTCGAACTCACGACCTTCAGATTATGAGACTGACGCGCTGCCTAACTGCGCCAACGAGGCATGTGCTTTGGCTGGGCTGAGCGGTGAAGCACTAGCTTCCAGATCATCTGCCATTCGGTGGAGCTCCAAAAATACTGCTCACCCTCTGCTCTCGTGTCAGGATGGCCGAGCGGTCTAAGGCGCTGCGTTCAGGTCGCAGTCTCCCCTGGAGGCGTGGGTTCGAATCCCACTTCTGACAATGCTAACCTTTGGCTGTGGGCTCAAGCTAGAGTCTTTAACCCTTTGGCAAGTTGATATTAAACCTTAACAAAAGCACTGCAACAACACTGCCACGCATCACGCGAACACGAGAGGAATACTACGACTGCATTTATACAACACTAGTCCTACAAAAACACTGGATTTCAATTGCATTGCACGCATTTCAGAGGACGCCATACAATTGAAGGCAGTTTCATTTAATGAGATTCATGGAAACTACTTGGAACGGCACAGATTTTCTCAGAATGTCATGCTGTCTGCCCTCCAGAGGAGCGGAGGAGCCTTTTGGCCCCAGGAGAAATGGACAATCAAACGAAAGGGGATAAAGGAAAGCGCTCTTTCGTCTAAACCAGGGGTGGGGAACATTGATCGTGAGGGGCCACTGTCCTGCAGAGTTTAGCTCCAACCCTAATTAAACACACCTGAAGCTAATCAAGGTCTTCAGGATTACTAAAGTTACAGGCAGGTGAGTGTTTTTTTCAGGGTTGGTTCTAAACTCTGTAGGACAATGGCCCTCCAGGATCAACGTTCCCCACCCCTGGTCTAAACGCTCTCGTGCACCAAAAGGTACCACCCTGCCCCGTGTGAGGCTCGAACTCACGACCTTCAGATTATGAGACTGACGCGCTGCCTAACTGCGCCAACGAGGCATGTGCTTTGGCTGGGCTGAGCGGTGAAGCACTAGCTTCCAGATCATCTGCCATTCGGTGGAGCTCCAAAAATACTGCTCACCCTCTGCTCTCGTGTCAGGATGGCCGAGCGGTCTAAGGCGCTGCGTTCAGGTCGCAGTCTCCCCTGGAGGCGTGGGTTCGAATCCCACTTCTGACAATGCTAACCTTTGGCTGTGGGCTCAAGCTAGAGTCTTTAACCCTTTGGCAAGTTGATATTAAACCTTAACAAAAGCACTGCAACAACACTGCCACGCATCACGCGAACACGAGAGGAATACTATGACTGCATTTATACAACACTAGTCCTACAAAAACACTGGATTTCAATTGCATTGCACGCATTTCAGAGGACGCCATACAATTGAAGGCAGTTTCATTTAATGAGATTCATGGAAACTACTTGGAACGGCACAGATTTTCTCAGAATGTCATGCTGTCTGCCCTCCAGAGGAGCGGAGGAGCCTTTTGGCCCCAGGAGAAATGGACAATCAAACGAAAGGGGATAAAGGAAAGCGCTCTTTCGTCTAAACCAGGGGTGGGGAACATTGATCGTGAGGGGCCACTGTCCTGCAGAGTTTAGCTCCAACCCTAATTAAACACACCTGAAGCTAATCAAGGTCTTCAGGATTACTAAAGTTACAGGCAGGTGAGTGTTTAATTCAGGGTTGGTTCTAAACTCTGTAGGACAATGGCCCTCCAGGATCAACGTTCCCCACCCCTGGTCTAAACGCTCTCGTGCACCAAAAGGTACCACCCTGCCCCGTGTGAGGCTCGAACTCACGACCTTCAGATTATGAGACTGACGCGCTGCCTAACTGCGCCAACGAGGCATGTGCTTTGGCTGGGCTGAGCGGTGAAGCACTAGCTTCCAGATCATCTGCCATTCGGTGGAGCTCCAAAAATACTGCTCACCCTCTGCTCTCGTGTCAGGATGGCCGAGCGGTCTAAGGCGCTGCGTTCAGGTCGCAGTCTCCCCTGGAGGCGTGGGTTCGAATCCCACTTCTGACAATGCTAACCTTTGGCTGTGGGCTCAAGCTAGAGTCTTTAACCCTTTGGCAAGTTGATATTAAACCTTAACAAAAGCACTGCAACAACACTGCCACGCATCACGCGAACACGAGAGGAATACTATGACTGCATTTATACAACACTAGTCCTACAAAAACACTGGATTTCAATTGCATTGCACGCATTTCAGAGGACGCCATACAATTGAAGGCAGTTTCATTTAATGAGATTCATGGAAACTACTTGGAACGGCACAGATTTTCTCAGAATGTCATGCTGTCTGCCCTCCAGAGGAGCGGAGGAGCCTTTTGGCCCCAGGAGAAATGGACAATCAAACGAAAGGGGATAAAGGAAAGCGCTCTTTCGTCTAAACCAGGGGTGGGGAACATTGATCGTGAGGGGCCACTGTCCTGCAGAGTTTAGCTCCAACCCTAATTAAACACACCTGAAGCTAATCAAGGTCTTCAGGATTACTAAAGTTACAGGCAGGTGAGTGTTTTTTTCAGGGTTGGTTCTAAACTCTGTAGGACAATGGCCCTCCAGGATCAACGTTCCCCACCCCTGGTCTAAACGCTCTCGTGCACCAAAAGGTACCACCCTGCCCCGTGTGAGGCTCGAACTCACGACCTTCAGATTATGAGACTGACGCGCTGCCTAACTGCGCCAACGAGGCATGTGCTTTGGCTGGGCTGAGCGGTGAAGCACTAGCTTCCAGATCATCTGCCATTCGGTGGAGCTCCAAAAATACTGCTCACCCTCTGCTCTCGTGTCAGGATGGCCGAGCGGTCTAAGGCGCTGCGTTCAGGTCGCAGTCTCCCCTGGAGGCGTGGGTTCGAATCCCACTTCTGACAATGCTAACCTTTGGCTGTGGGCTCAAGCTAGAGTCTTTAACCCTTTGGCAAGTTGATATTAAACCTTAACAAAAGCACTGCAACAACACTGCCACGCATCACGCGAACACGAGAGGAATACTATGACTGCATTTATACAACACTAGTCCTACAAAAACACTGGATTTCAATTGCATTGCACGCATTTCAGAGGACGCCATACAATTGAAGGCAGTTTCATTTAATGAGATTCATGGAAACTACTTGGAACGGCACAGATTTTCTCAGAATGTCATGCTGTCTGCCCTCCAGAGGAGCGGAGGAGCCTTTTGGCCCCAGGAGAAATGGACAATCAAACGAAAGGGGATAAAGGAAAGCGCTCTTTCGTCTAAACCAGGGGTGGGGAACATTGATCGTGAGGGGCCACTGTCCTGCAGAGTTTAGCTCCAACCCTAATTAAACACACCTGAAGCTAATCAAGGTCTTCAGGATTACTAAAGTTACAGGCAGGTGAGTGTTTTTTTCAGGGTTGGTTCTAAACTCTGTAGGACAATGGCCCTCCAGGATCAACGTTCCCCACCCCTGGTCTAAACGCTCTCGTGCACCAAAAGGTACCACCCTGCCCCGTGTGAGGCTCGAACTCACGACCTTCAGATTATGAGACTGACGCGCTGCCTAACTGCGCCAACGAGGCATGTGCTTTGGCTGGGCTGAGCGGTGAAGCACTAGCTTCCAGATCATCTGCCATTCGGTGGAGCTCCAAAAATACTGCTCACCCTCTGCTCTCGTGTCAGGATGGCCGAGCGGTCTAAGGCGCTGCGTTCAGGTCGCAGTCTCCCCTGGAGGCGTGGGTTCGAATCCCACTTCTGACAATGCTAACCTTTGGCTGTGGGCTCAAGCTAGAGTCTTTAACCCTTTGGCAAGTTGATATTAAACCTTAACAAAAGCACTGCAACAACACTGCCACGCATCACGCGAACACGAGAGGAATACTACGACTGCATTTATACAACACTAGTCCTACAAAAACACTGGATTTCAATTGCATTGCACGCATTTCAGAGGACGCCATACAATTGAAGGCAGTTTCATTTAATGAGATTCATGGAAACTACTTGGAACGGCACAGATTTTCTCAGAATGTCATGCTGTCTGCCCTCCAGAGGAGCGGAGGAGCCTTTTGGCCCCAGGAGAAATGGACAATCAAACGAAAGGGGATAAAGGAAAGCGCTCTTTCGTCTAAACCAGGGGTGGGGAACATTGATCGTGAGGGGCCACTGTCCTGCAGAGTTTAGCTCCAACCCTAATTAAACACACCTGAAGCTAATCAAGGTCTTCAGGATTACTAAAGTTACAGGCAGGTGAGTGTTTTTTTCAGGGTTGGTTCTAAACTCTGTAGGACAATGGCCCTCCAGGATCAACGTTCCCCACCCCTGGTCTAAACGCTCTCGTGCACCAAAAGGTACCACCCTGCCCCGTGTGAGGCTCGAACTCACGACCTTCAGATTATGAGACTGACGCGCTGCCTAACTGCGCCAACGAGGCATGTGCTTTGGCTGGGCTGAGCGGTGAAGCACTAGCTTCCAGATCATCTGCCATTCGGTGGAGCTCCAAAAATACTGCTCACCCTCTGCTCTCGTGTCAGGATGGCCGAGCGGTCTAAGGCGCTGCGTTCAGGTCGCAGTCTCCCCTGGAGGCGTGGGTTCGAATCCCACTTCTGACAATGCTAACCTTTGGCTGTGGGCTCAAGCTAGAGTCTTTAACCCTTTGGCAAGTTGATATTAAACCTTAACAAAAGCACTGCAACAACACTGCCACGCATCACGCGAACACGAGAGGAATACTATGACTGCATTTATACAACACTAGTCCTACAAAAACACTGGATTTCAATTGCATTGCACGCATTTCAGAGGACGCCATACAATTGAAGGCAGTTTCATTTAATGAGATTCATGGAAACTACTTGGAACGGCACAGATTTTCTCAGAATGTCATGCTGTCTGCCCTCCAGAGGAGCGGAGGAGCCTTTTGGCCCCAGGAGAAATGGACAATCAAACGAAAGGGGATAAAGGAAAGCGCTCTTTCGTCTAAACCAGGGGTGGGGAACATTGATCGTGAGGGGCCACTGTCCTGCAGAGTTTAGCTCCAACCCTAATTAAACACACCTGAAGCTAATCAAGGTCTTCAGGATTACTAAAGTTACAGGCAGGTGAGTGTTTTTTTCAGGGTTGGTTCTAAACTCTGTAGGACAATGGCCCTCCAGGATCAACGTTCCCCAACCCTGGTCTAAACGCTCTCGTGCACCAAAAGGTACCACCCTGCCCCGTGTGAGGCTCGAACTCACGACCTTCAGATTATGAGACTGACGCGCTGCCTAACTGCGCCAACGAGGCATGTGCTTTGGCTGGGCTGAGCGGTGAAGCACTAGCTTCCAGATCATCTGCCATTCGGTGGAGCTCCAAAAATACTGCTCACCCTCTGCTCTCGTGTCAGGATGGCCGAGCGGTCTAAGGCGCTGCGTTCAGGTCGCAGTCTCCCCTGGAGGCGTGGGTTCGAATCCCACTTCTGACAATGCTAACCTTTGGCTGTGGGCTCAAGCTAGAGTCTTTAACCCTTTGGCAAGTTGATATTAAACCTTAACAAAAGCACTGCAACAACACTGCCACGCATCACGCGAACACGAGAGGAATACTATGACTGCATTTATACAACACTAGTCCTACAAAAACACTGGATTTCAATTGCATTGCACGCATTTCAGAGGACGCCATACAATTGAAGGCAGTTTCATTTAATGAGATTCATGGAAACTACTTGGAACGGCACAGATTTTCTCAGAATGTCATGCTGTCTGCCCTCCAGAGGAGCGGAGGAGCCTTTTGGCCCCAGGAGAAATGGACAATCAAACGAAAGGGGATAAAGGAAAGCGCTCTTTCGTCTAAACCAGGGGTGGGGAACATTGATCGTGAGGGGCCACTGTCCTGCAGAGTTTAGCTCCAACCCTAATTAAACACACCTGAAGCTAATCAAGGTCTTCAGGATTACTAAAGTTACAGGCAGGTGAGTGTTTTTTTCAGGGTTGGTTCTAAACTCTGTAGGACAATGGCCCTCCAGGATCAACGTTCCCCACCCCTGGTCTAAACGCTCTCGTGCACCAAAAGGTACCACCCTGCCCCGTGTGAGGCTCGAACTCACGACCTTCAGATTATGAGACTGACGCGCTGCCTAACTGCGCCAACGAGGCATGTGCTTTGGCTGGGCTGAGCGGTGAAGCACTAGCTTCCAGATCATCTGCCATTCGGTGGAGCTCCAAAAATACTGCTCACCCTCTGCTCTCGTGTCAGGATGGCCGAGCGGTCTAAGGCGCTGCGTTCAGGTCGCAGTCTCCCCTGGAGGCGTGGGTTCGAATCCCACTTCTGACAATGCTAACCTTTGGCTGTGGGCTCAAGCTAGAGTCTTTAACCCTTTGGCAAGTTGATATTAAACCTTAACAAAAGCACTGCAACAACACTGCCACGCATCACGCGAACACGAGAGGAATACTACGACTGCATTTATACAACACTAGTCCTACAAAAACACTGGATTTCAATTGCATTGCACGCATTTCAGAGGACGCCATACAATTGAAGGCAGTTTCATTTAATGAGATTCATGGAAACTACTTGGAACGGCACAGATTTTCTCAGAATGTCATGCTGTCTGCCCTCCAGAGGAGCGGAGGAGCCTTTTGGCCCCAGGAGAAATGGACAATCAAACGAAAGGGGATAAAGGAAAGCGCTCTTTCGTCTAAACCAGGGGTGGGGAACATTGATCGTGAGGGGCCACTGTCCTGCAGAGTTTAGCTCCAACCCTAATTAAACACACCTGAAGCTAATCAAGGTCTTCAGGATTACTAAAGTTACAGGCAGGTGAGTGTTTTTTTCAGGGTTGGTTCTAAACTCTGTAGGACAATGGCCCTCCAGGATCAACGTTCCCCACCCCTGGTCTAAACGCTCTCGTGCACCAAAAGGTACCACCCTGCCCCGTGTGAGGCTCGAACTCACGACCTTCAGATTATGAGACTGACGCGCTGCCTAACTGCGCCAACGAGGCATGTGCTTTGGCTGGGCTGAGCGGTGAAGCACTAGCTTCCAGATCATCTGCCATTCGGTGGAGCTCCAAAAATACTGCTCACCCTCTGCTCTCGTGTCAGGATGGCCGAGCGGTCTAAGGCGCTGCGTTCAGGTCGCAGTCTCCCCTGGAGGCGTGGGTTCGAATCCCACTTCTGACAATGCTAACCTTTGGCTGTGGGCTCAAGCTAGAGTCTTTAACCCTTTGGCAAGTTGATATTAAACCTTAACAAAAGCACTGCAACAACACTGCCACGCATCACGCGAACACGAGAGGAATACTATGACTGCATTTATACAACACTAGTCCTACAAAAACACTGGATTTCAATTGCATTGCACGCATTTCAGAGGACGCCATACAATTGAAGGCAGTTTCATTTAATGAGATTCATGGAAACTACTTGGAACGGCACAGATTTTCTCAGAATGTCATGCTGTCTGCCCTCCAGAGGAGCGGAGGAGCCTTTTGGCCCCAGGAGAAATGGACAATCAAACGAAAGGGGATAAAGGAAAGCGCTCTTTCGTCTAAACCAGGGGTGGGGAACATTGATCGTGAGGGGCCACTGTCCTGCAGAGTTTAGCTCCAACCCTAATTAAACACACCTGAAGCTAATCAAGGTCTTCAGGATTACTAAAGTTACAGGCAGGTGAGTGTTTTTTTCAGGGTTGGTTCTAAACTCTGTAGGACAATGGCCCTCCAGGATCAACGTTCCCCACCCCTGGTCTAAACGCTCTCGTGCACCAAAAGGTACCACCCTGCCCCGTGTGAGGCTCGAACTCACGACCTTCAGATTATGAGACTGACGTGCTGCCTAACTGCGCCGCCTAACTGCGCCAACGAGGCATGTGCTTTGGCTGGGCTGAGCGGTGAAGCACTAGCTTCCAGATCATCTGCCATTCGGTGGAGCTCCAAAAATACTGCTCACCCTCTGCTCTAGTGTCAGGATGGCCGAGCGGTCTAAGGCGCTGCGTTCAGGTCGCAGTCTCCCCTGGAGGCGTGGGTTTGAATCCCACTTCTGACAATGCTAACCTTTGGCTGTGGGCTCAAGCTAGAGTCTTTAACCCTTTGGCAAGTTGATATTAAACCTTAACAAAAGCACTGCAACAACACTGCCACGCATCACGCGAACACGAGAGGAATACTATGACTGCATTTATACAACACTAGTCCTACAAAAACACTGGATTTCAATTGCATTGCACGCATTTCAGAGGACGTCATAAAATTGAAGGCAGTTTCATTTAATGAGATTCATGGAAACTACTTGGAACGACACAGATTTTCTCAGAATGTCATGCTGTCTGCCCTCCAGAGGAGCGGAGGAGCCTTTTGGCCCCAGGAGAAATGGACAATCAAAGGATAGTGCTTTTTCGTCTAAATGCTCTCGTGCACCAAAAGGTACCACCCTGCCCCGTGTGAGGCTCAAACTCACGACCTTCAGATTATGGGACTGACGCACTGCCTAATTGCGCCAATGAGGCATGTTTTTCTGTTGGGCTGAGCAGTGAAGCACTAGCTTCCAGAACATCTGCCATTTGGTGGAGCTCCAAAAATACTGCTCACCCTGAGCACTTGTGTTAGGATGGCCAAGCGGTCTAAGTCGCTGTGCTCAAGCTGGGGAACAATAGTCCAACAAAGATGGGAAAGTGGGAAGAAAGAAAAAGAGAGAAGAAAGAAAAAATGAAGAAAAGAAAGGGTAAAATGTGACGTTCAGAGCTATTCCTTCCTTAGTATTTGTGTTGATCGACAACTTCCGGCTTCTTCGTGTGGGAAAATCACCAATTTATATTACACTGTTTTCTATTGCAGGTTACCAAGACCGGGATTCGAATCCAGCTAAAGACAACTTTTAGTGATAAAATATATTGTGTTATATAAAAGTAAAAGTCAAAAAGCAATCACTTGCCAATTTGTTTTTATTTTACAATCATGCCAACTGAACAGCAATGAATACTAAATTAAATAAAATGTTAAATAAGAAATTTTCGAAATCAAATTAAAAGGTGAATAAAATGTTAAATACGTTTTTTTAAAACAATAAATAACAAGTTAAATGAAAAGTTAAATAAGTTTTCAAAACCAATAAATAAAAAGTTAAGCAAAATCTTAAATGACTTTTAAAAAACAAAATTTAAATAAGTTAAATAATACTCAACACAAGTATTACCAATGGTGAACTCTATTTAAACAACTGTTCACATTATATGTTAGCCCTGTTACATATATACAATATCATATATATAAAAATATATAGATTATTTGGAAATGGTCCTCCGCATTTCCTCTAACCACACTTCTTTGGTAACAGTCTCAGTCTGTGGGCAGTACACCCTGCCCCTGTACTGGCTGTGTCCTGTTGCACTTGTTTTGAATTGCCCGCACTTTTTACAGGTGTTTGCCTCTACAGTTCTCCTGTAGGGTCTCTTGGGCACGGCTCCTGGATTGGCAGCTGGTGCAGCAGGCTGTGAGCTGATGCCCTGTACAGCTGTTGGCTGTTACATTGGCATTCCCGGGACAATCGGGACTCCTTGGACCATCGGGATTCCCTGGACCATCGGCATTCTCTGGACCATTTGCACTCCCTGGAACATTGGCACACCCTGAAACATTGGCACGCCCTGGAAACCTGCCGGTATTAGTAGATTTGTTACCATCTGCAGTGATGCACCAGGTGCTGATGGTGTAACCAACATCTGGCTCTGCACTGGTGCCTTGAGTCTGAGAGGGGGTCGCCCAAAAGAAGTCTGCCTCTGCTTTGCCTGACCTGCTGTGCTCTCTGGTAGCTTGTACTGGTGCTGGTCCCCTGGTTGTTCTGGCGCAGTGCGTAGGCGTTTGGCAGCCTGGAGAGGCTCCTGAGCTTTGGGGAGGGGTTGAGGCAACTGAATGCCCTGAAGCAGCACAGACAGCTCCTGCTTTTTCTGTCTGTTGTTATGCCAATTAATCAGGGTGTTCTGGTTCACCTCCACCAGCTGCAGTGATGTTCCTCCCATCACCAAGCCATTTCCAAGAACAAGCTGCCTAATCCTTCGATAGACTTACAGGATCAGAGACCATCTCGAGAGGGTTCCCTTGCCCTTTTTTGGGGGGCTTGGGTGGACAGAGTAAAGCCTGATGAAGATTGTCTCCACCAGACGGCAACAGTCAAGCCACTGAGCAGGTGCACTGCTTGCACCCAGCACACATCTGGTGGTGCTCTCTACTCCAGGGTGAGTGGGCCTCTTTGGTACCCTGAAGCGCCCACTCAGCAGTCTCCTCTGGTGTCGAGATGTGTAGACCACACGTTGTTTGTCCCGTTCATCCAGGTTCTGCCAAAGTCCAATAATGGTGTTGGCTTCCTGATTGGCCAGGCTGAGAGCTGTGTGGCCCCGGAGCTCCACCAGATATTCCACCAGCCTGTCCACATGTTGGAATCCTGGCACATTTTGGTAGTCAATAGCCTGTTTAAAAACACAAACACACAATAAAATAATTATATCATATCTCTTTGATGCATAATTCCATAATTAATTCTGTTATTTTCCTGTTTATCACTGTAAAGCTGCTTTGACAATCTGTATAGTACAAAGCACTATAGAAATAAAGCTGACTTGACTTGATGAGTATTTGCTGCTTACTAATGACTTTAAGCTGCACTTTTAAATTCAAAATATGTGGAAAGTCTGGATTTAAAGCACTGGATGTTAATTCAACACTGTTTGAATTATTCTAGTTCATTTGAAAGAGATACAAAGGAGTGGTATTTACCATCTCTCTATCATCATCGTCATCATCATCATCATCCTCTGGCTCTGAGGGGAGAGGTGAGACAGATGTTTCAGAGGGAACAGGTGGGGCAGCAGTCAGTGAAGGGGATGAGGAGCCCAGGATAGAGGTGGCACTGCTGGTGACCAGGGTGGAAGAACCCAGTGTCAGGGTGGAGGAGGGTGGTGACCGAATCTCCGGATCTGTAATGGTATGATCCTCGCTGATGTCACAGAAGCCCTCATCTTCATCTCGCTCTTCCACACTGAGGTCATCAATGAGCTCTGCAGTCTGCTCAGAGTCTGGATTCATGTCCTGCAGTGCCTGACCAGTCTGCTGGAACAGATACTGCACTCCAATGAGCTCACCTGAAATAAAAACAATAAACACAATTAAATACAGTGATGATTGAGAGACCTACAAATAAATGTTCCTCAAAAGCCTGATGATCATATTTGATATTTACATGTAACATGGTTTTTCTAATCAAGTAAACCTAAGTTGCTTCAGTCCAGTAAATGTTCATCAAATATTACTAACAATATAAAAGTTATTCTAACAATTACTCTCTAAAAATCAATAAAGATTTTGCAGCAAAAAGACACGTGAAGCACGAGCTGAAGGTGGACGTTTGTACAATTATAATAAAAGGTCTTTTACTTGCTAAAAAATATGGACTATCAATCAGACGACAGAGGGGATGTTTCCAGAAGTTTTGGTCATGTTGATAATTTAGAGGCCTTTAGAAATTTGCATATCAAATATAATACAGTAGACTTTATAGGGTCAATTCTAATATATAGACTGAGATTACACAGAAATTTCATTCACAATAGAAAGTTCATTAACAATAACAAATTCTCTTACCGGTGTAACGTGCAGGAGGACAAAACGTGGGGACCACTTTCCTGCCAAACAGCTTTTCATAATTGCTGTTCACACAGTGAACAAGTTCTCCTGTGTAGCTGCGCAAAGCTGATTGCTCCGATGACAGGGAAGCAGCCTCCCGGTCCTGGTTCCACCTGTGTAGACCCTCCAGCAGATAAATCTGAAAGTTCAGACTGTTGGCACTGGTCTCTGTAAATAGACACAGTGTTTAGGGAGTGTTAATGAGACACACAAAGACATTTAATGCTCTCTCTTTACACATGCACAGTGTGTGTGTGACAAAGACATACCTGGGATGAAACGGTTAAGGTGTAAATGAAAGGACTCGAGAGAAGTGGAGCCTCTGGCACATCTGTATGTCTTCAGAAGCACACCTCCCTTGGTTAAGCTCCCTGTCTCTGTATAGAGCACAACACCAGGGGGGTCTTGGATGCACTTGACATGCTTCTTCTGGACACTCCAGATGTGCTCCATCCTTTCTCTGTCCAGGAAAGGAACACCCAGGGAGTCATTCCCTTGCTGTTCAGGAGCTCTGTAAGCAGCCGCTCAAAGAGAAGGATGGTAGTCTCCTCTCCATGGGTCCTCCTCCAGCAATGGAGAGCCAGCTCCTCCCTGGTAAGATGCTTGTTGACATCTTCGTCTGTCAGCGCAGGCCAACCCTGGGACATCAGCAGCTCTCTCTTTGCTTTACGAAGCATATAAACATCAGCCGCATCCCACTCAAAAATGCACGCTGACATCCGTGACATGAAGATAGGATACAGTTGGCATCAGTTGTACACCCCAAGGCAATCCTGCGCATAAAACGCCAGATGTCCTAGCGTATCATGAGATCTGGCCAACCTCTGAACCTGGTTTTCAGCTTGGTCTCGCCCACCTCAGTGCAGCAGCCACAGTCCATGTACAAAACAGCAGGTGGATCCAGACCAGCCTGCTGGTACCTTTTCATCAGACCATCTACCATCATGTCCAGTCCTGCTCCTTCCTGGGCTGTCAGCACACTTATGAGCACCTGACCAAACTCGTTGCCCACAGAGGTAAGCCAGAGTCCCATTCCCCTCGCCATCCCAGCAAGCTTCTTAGTGATCTGCAGTAGATGACAGGAAGCATGCAGTGTAATGAAACATCACACCATGTAGAGTATGATACTCATGCTCTGATAATATAGTTTTTTATGATTGCTTACACACTAAAATTAAAAATAACACACAGTTACTGAAACCTTACACTCAAGGAGCAAAACCTCAGCTCAGATCTGCAAAACTATAAGCACATTCTCAGCCTCACACTTTTTGCAAAACACTACACACATTGTTTTGCACAACACTAAACACACTTCTCTACATTAGACACAGAAATCTAACATAATGTCACTTCTTTGCCATTTCAAGACACTGCTTTCTAAAATACCACCCCTATAAACCAATTGATCAAACACAGCCGCCAGGTGTTCAGACACTTAGGTGCTTAACTGTAAACTCAACAATCAGGTGCAAGTATTATAAAAAGGCAAAAGGTGAGTTTATGTCTTTAACAAAATGGAAGGCAATGTTTCAGTAAGAAGAAGAGGGAGAAACATCATTGGCCACAGAGCTATTTTGAATGTCCCGGGCCAACCTGGTGGTAACATCACAATATATGTTGCAATCATGCAAAATGGGGTCCTCCACCAGCATGCCAACTTAGGCCCTTACAACATGGCCCACATATTCACATTTTAGACAGACTACACAAAATCATCACAGCAGAAGACCAAATGGATGTAGAGCAGATGAGATACATTGTCATATGGGACAATGTATATTTCCACCTATCTGCTCTGCTCCAAAACTGGTTTCATTAGCGTCCACAATTTTCACTCCAATACCTCCCACCATACTGTCCCTTCCTTAAACCCATTGAGGAGGGTTTTTTTTTTTTTTTTTGGCATGGAAGGTTTACGATCTCCAGCCCTATGTCAGGATATCTCTCATTCAAGCCATGGAGAAGGCCCGACCTAATTGATGCAGGGTCTGTGCAAGGATGGATTCGCCATTCAAGAAGATTCTTTCCTCGCTGTCTTGCATGAGAGGACATCGCCTGTGATGTGGACGAAGTGCTATGGCCAGAACCAGCTAGGCCAAGAAATGATGCTTACAGTTTTTCACAATCGCTAGGACACATTTCTCAATACTTAGGTCACTTTTTCAAAACTCTTCACACAGTTCTCCTAACCAACTATCATCTTGGCACAGCAGTTAACTTCACATTCAAAATGCACCAAATCTACCAAAACACTTCATTCATGTCTCAAATCAACTCATACTTTCAGAACACTAGCAAAGGTTTTCACCAAGCAAACACACTTTGTCACTAATAAAACTTCAACCCAAAAAACACTAACATCAGTTAGCATTATACAATGTTTTCTTTTGTAAAATTTCTTTACAAAACAAGAATGACACTCTCTACTGCTTATAATTCACTGCAGTTTATGTTACATGGTCCATGTTTACATTACAGTACAAAATTATTCCCCTTTAGTTTCCCCTTTTGAATGGATGGCAATGAAATTGAAAGACTAATGCTTGTGTAGGTGTTCAGTTTCATCTGTTTTGATAGTATTTGATTTTTGAACTATATTACTGTAGAAATGTAGCAAATTTCTGTCTTACTTAGTTTTGTGTTATGTTACTGTTTTGAACTTAAGTTTAACAGTTTTGAAAACAGTATGTAAGCATGTGCAAATTGGCATGTAGGTATACAGAGTTTGGGCGGTGGTTGTGTCGAAGTGAGAAAAGAATTCATGTCATTTGAAAGATGTAGTCATTGAATGCATTTTGTGCCAAAGCAATGATAAATGATCCACAGTTTAGCCCACATAAATTTCTGTTGTGCTCACTGTGTGAAGAGTTTTGAAAAAGAGAAATGTGTCCTAGCGACTGTAAAAAACTGTAAGCACAATTTTAAAAACAAGGCTCATTTTGTCAAAACACTACACACAATTCACAGATCCACATACACACAAGTAGCAGAACACCTCAGTTCTTTTGCAAAATGAAACACTTCATTCAAAACTTTACATTCATTTAACAAAACCCAACTTTAAAACTGTATAGAACACACATGGTTCATACATTCTGATTCTGTTTGATTCATTTACACACTGCTGTGCTCAATCTTAAACACTTGTAACTTTTATACTTTTCTAATGATATAGTCTGGGTTTGATTTTTTTTCAGAGATATTGTTAGAGTAAAGTACATGACAAATATGACATATTGACAAAACAACAACAACAAAACAACAACAACAACACAAGATCAGTACTGCACATTGATGAAAATATTTATTTCTCACCATATTGTAAAACCATTCAATACATCCATGCCTTTTCAAAGGTTACATTTTGCACTGAAAATCAGAACATATTCTAAATACAATATAGTACACGAACAAAAACATTTGTGAAGACAAAACAAAAGCATGATTTTAAATGAAAAAATTAGAAAAAACACCTAAGCATCATCTCTGGCCTAGCTGGATCTGGCCATAGCATCCACATCACAGGCGATGTCCTCTCTCACGCAAGACAACAAGGGAAGAATCTTCTTGAAAGGCGAATCCATCCTTGGACAGACCCTGCATCTGTTAGGTCACAGGCCTTCTCCATGGCTTGAATGAGGGATATCCTGACATAGCGCTGAAGATTGTAAACCTTTCATGCCAAACAAAACAAAACAAAACAAAAAAACCCTCCTCAATCAGTTTTTCTTGATTGTTTACACACATTTTCTGAAAGCATGCCTCATACTCTCAGAACTCTACACACAAATCAAAAAACACACACACAATGGGCAAAACCCCTCAATTCTCCTGCAAAATGAAACTTTACATTCAAAACAATGTTCTTTCTTCTCAAAATGGTATTTTGTTTTCAAATGACACACACAAACCATCATATGAATAGACATTTATAAGAACCAGTTGAACACTGATGTGCTCTATGTAAAACACTATGATGAATGGAAAACACTTCTCCATTCATCATAATGACTTTGGTCTTTATTTGGTTCAGTGTTACACTTACTACAGACAGTACATACATAAGTGTGTTGTAAAATATTTGTAATATATATAATAGTTTTTATAGTCAGAACACACAAATACACAGTAACAAATATATTTTATTTTTCCAACAAAAACAACATACAGTGTACATCCCAACCAACGCAAAGTACATACAGTGGTCTACATACAAAACAAAAGAATTTACTGTATACAGTTACAGTAAAAAAAAAAACTATGCTGCATCCTCTCTTCGGTTTCGGTCTGGCCACAGCACCTCATCCACATCACAAGCAATGTTTTCCCTGGCCAAGCAGCGGGGGAAATATCGCCTAGCATGGCGAGTCTAGCCATGAAAAGCATCAACTGCTATATCTCCACATGCGTCTTCCATAGCTTGGAGAAGGGGTATACGCATTTGTGGATTTCGGTCATACACTTTCCATCTCCAGGCAGAAAAAAATTCCTCAATAGGATTGAGGAATGGGGAATATGGAGTGAGATAAACAACTAAAAAGCGTGGGTGGGCAGTGAACCAGTTACGAACCAGAGCAGCCTGGTGGAAACTTACGTTGTCCCAAATGACAACGTACCTGAGCTGCTCTGGGCCGTCTATCTGATCTGGGGGAATGAGTGTGTTGTGTAGAGTGTCCAGGAATGTGATCAGATGGGCAGTGTTGTAGGGGCCAAGGGTAGCATGGTGATGGATGACGCTGTGGTGGGTAATCGCTGCACACATTGTGATGTTCCCTCCGTGCTGGCCAGGGACTTCAACAATGGCACGCTGGCCGATGATATTCCTTCCCCTCTTTCGTCTTTTTGTGAGGTTGAATCCAACCTCATCAATGAAGATGAATTGGTGCTCCACTGCAGCCACCTCTAGCTCAAGGACTCTCTGAAACACACATGACAATATCAGAAATAGACATGGAGTGGTCAATATTGTGAAGCACAATCATTATGATTACAATACTGAAATATGTATAATTTACATAGTGTTGAGAGTATGCATCAGTTGTGGGATTGTATAGGACTCACTTGCACATAGTTATATCGCAATTCTTTGACTCTTTCTGAATTGCGTTCAAATGGCACCCTGTAGACCTGCTTCATCCTCAGATTATTTCTGCGCAAGACACGGCCCAGTGTTGATAAGCTTACCCTATCAATATTTGGAAATATCTCATTGTTTTCTATTATTTTTCTTTGTATTTGCCGTAATGTTATGGCGTTATTTTCTAAGACCATGTTCATGACTGCAGTTTCCTGTTCAGGAGACAGAAAACGTTCCCGACCACCTTGTGTAGGTAATCTTTCAGTTCTGCCAAACAAATAGTAAAATACTGTAAATACTGTGTAGGAATACAAAGTAGGAATACATTTCCCAAATACTTGAAACATACTTTATTTTTACAGTCCTACAGAACAGTCCACAGGCAATTCTGTACTACTGTACTCATTTAGCACTGTATTGATTTGCAGTAATGCAATTTTCTAGTGTGAGTAGATTTCTTACCTATTCTCATTTCGGAAAGTCTGGATGATGGATGCTACAGTGTACTTGCTCAAATTTGGCTGTACCCTTTGCCCAGCCTCCCTCATTGTTAGACCATGGTTGACCACATGGTCAACCAAAGTGGCTCGGATCTCATTAGAGATTACGGTCCTTGGCCTTCCTCGTCCTCGTCCTCCCCGTCCTCCCCGTCCTCCTCCTCTTACTCTTACTCTTACTCTCACTCCTCTGGCTCTGGCTCTGCCTCTGCCTCTGTTTCCATTGTTGGCATCCATTGCTCCAAAACAGAAGAGCTCACCTGTTGCCCTTTTATGCTAAAGCTCTGTTTGCTAATTGTAAAAATGTGTGACAGGTGTTTGCCCATGTGATGAGTCAGTGTGCATATTTGAATGGCAGTGTGTTCCTTGTGAAAACGAGATTTTTCTGCCCGAAAATTGTGCCAAATGTAGAATTGTGTGTAGTGTTTTGAAAAAAGTGTGTTTTAGAACTGCAATGTGAATGTAAAGCAGGAATTGTGCTTGTAGTTTAGCAGAATTGGTTCAGAGGGTTGGTGCATGAGATACATGTTGTGGTCATTGTGTCTCAAGTACCAATATTTGTGTGTAAACAATTGAGAAAAACTGTAAGGACGGGACAGTATGGTGGGAGGTATTGGAGTGAAAATTGTGGACGCTAATGAAACCAGTTTTGGAGCAGAGCAGATAGGTGGAAATTTATATTGTCCCATATGACAATGTATCTGATCTGCTCTGCATCCATGTGGTCTTCTGCTGTGACGATTTTGTGTAGTCTTTCTAAAATGTGAATATGTGGGCCGTGTTGTAAGGGCCTAAGTTGGCATGCTGGTGGAGGACCCCATTCTGCGTGATTGCAACATATATTGTGATGCTACCACCAGGTTGGCCCGGGACATTCAAAATAGCTCTGTGGCCAATGATGTTTCTCCCTCTCCCTCTTACTGCAACATTGCCTTCCATTTTGTTGAAGACACATAAACTCACCTTTTGCCTTTTTTTAGTACTTGCACCTGATTGTTGAGTTTACAGTTAAGCACCTAAGTGTCTGAACACCTGACGGCTGTGTTTGATCAATTGGTTTATAGGGGTGGTATTTTGGAAAGCAGTATCTTGAAATGGCAAAGAAGTGACATTATGTTAGATTTATGTGCAGATCTGAGCTAAGGTTTTGCTCCTTGAGTGTAAGGTTTCAGTAACTGTGTTATTTTTAGTGTGTAAGCAATCGTAAAAAACTGTAATGCTTTTGGAAAATAATTTTTATGTTCGAATCCTTAGTACAAATTTAGTAAAATTTCATTGTGTATGTTTACCATTAATGAATTGTAAGAACTCCATGTAAATGTGCACACACACCATTTGCATCTTTTATACATTGGTTATATTGTTGCCACTTCATTTTTTTGTTCTTGTGTTCTGTGTTGTGGCTGATTTAGTGATTTTATTTGACAAATTTAAGCATCAGCAAGTGTCCACAAAGTCACCAAATCTCATGCCATTTAGATTAAGACAACTTTTTTTTTTTTTTTTTAAACTAGCATATGGGTTAATGTTGCATAGTAGTGGTCCACAGCTTTTACTTACCACAGCTGCAGTAATGTAGTATGAGCAGTAGGTTCACTGAACTGCAGTTATACTGTATTTATACTTCATTATATTGCAAACCTTCAGTTGTACTTCATTTTACTGCTGTTGAACTTCACTGTACTGCAGTTGTACTGTGATTATACTTCATTATACTGCAAATCTATGGTTGTGCTTAATTATACTGTTGTACTTCAATATACTGTAGTTCTTTTTTGTAAGGGTGCATTCACACAATCAACTTCATCTGCTCAATGTTAATCACTGGAACCTTCCATGTGATAGGAATAGATCTATATATAATGCAATCAACACAACATTCGTTAATCTCGACAGTTGTAATAGTAAAATTGCGGTAAAAGTATTCGAAAGGATTCCACATGTAATACTTCAATTGCAAAGATGTCAGCCAATCACAGCAGTGGGTGTTTACATTGAAGTCTCACAGAGTCACAGCAGACATGCCCCTTAAAATAGAGCGTTCAAATCAGAGGGCTAAAATCAGGGTAGAAAATAACCATTCATTTCTAAATTATGACAATTATTTGATGTAAAAATCATATTAACATTATAAGTGCACCTCAGGAAACATTATAAAATATTTTTAAAAATCCATTTCATGACCCCTTTAAAATATATATATAAATTGTAAATGCGACACGACAAAAGCAATTAGAACATATTACAATCAGTGAAGCTGCCTTTCCACTGCACATGCAAACAACAGCCGATGGACCAGCCTAGGTGAAAAAAAGTTTACTTGAATGCACTAAAAAATACTTAAATACAAGCAAGTACATTTGTAGTACATTGTTATTTTTTGTGCTAAACAAAATTGTAAAAGTAATACACTATAAATACACTAATTAAAAGTATATTTCTACTTCAGTAGTACTTCAGTGCACTTAAAAAAGTAACTTCAAACTTTAGTGCATTGAAATAGATTTTTAGTGCATTGAAATAAAGTATACTACCACAAAAATATAGTTTTATTGGTGTATTTCTTTAAAGGGTACTTTGAATGCTTTAAAAATTATTTCAGTCTTAGTAGACTGTTATATAGTAATCGTAAGTTTAAATTGAATTGATTTTATTAAAAATATATTACTAATGTACACGTTATAAGTACATTTTCCCAACTGTGGTACTTAAGTACACTTAATATAAATGTAATGATTAGCACTAACACTTAAATTGATGTGTAGTCGGATAAAGTAAAACAAATATACAGAAGTGTTTTATAAGTGCATTACTTAAAAGTGTACTATGAACGCTTTACATAAAATTTATATTGAATTTTTATATATACTGTCACTAAGTTCTATTTTAATGGATTTTCAAAAAAAAAACAAACAAAAAAAAAAAAACATGCAGGTTAAATGTGTACTAAAATTCAGACCTTAACAGTATACTTTTAGCATAAAGTACTTAAAGTGCTATATTTTATATATTTTAATGTGGGGAAAAAAAAGTGCTAATGACATACTGTCACAGAGTGAACAAATGATACGTGCGGATCCATATGCAGGCTTTTATTAATTAAAGACATGGTCGATAACAGGCATGGGTTGGCAACAAGTAAACAGGTATAGAGCAGGCAAGACAAAGAGTATTCCAGGGACAAGCATGGTCGATCAATGGCAAACAATATCCAGGAGGGCTAGGCTAAAGAATAATCCAGGGAAAACACGCAATAGTCCAAGAGAGGTGCAAACGGCAAGGCGAGAGAGAAATCTAAGACAGGCAGATAATCAGGAAACAGGCAATCAAAAAACAAGACGTGACTAGACTTAGACTAGAACTGAACTCCAACTAGGAACGGGAACTGGCTCCGTAACGTAGCTACGCTAAACAGCATAAATGCTAACAATACTTGGCAGTGAGAGAGCGGAAGTCCATGGCTTAAGTAGGGTGTGTAATTGACTACAGCCGTGTGTGTAATCAGTGCAATGGATTATGGGAAATGTAGTCCGGGGTGAAGTGCAAAAGTTAGTGTGGTGCAAGAGTCCATACAAAACAAAAGACAGAACTGGGATCGTGACACATACTAATAGTGTACTTGTCATGGTTCACGGGTTCACTGGGTCTCTCTGTGAGTGTGTGTTGCTGCTGATGAGCTGATCAGCATGAGCTGGGGCTCATCAGGGCCACTATTTAATGTCTGTGCATTTTGCCCTGTGTTGTCAGATTGTTGGTGTGTTCATGCAGTTTTAGTCCTGGCTGTGTTTGAGTTTCTCGTTCTTCGTTCCTGTTCCGGATATTCCCTGTCGAGGCAGTTTTGGATTACCTGTTGGACTCATGTTGGAGGACTGGTTTGCCCATTGCAGTCTCTGCACTACCAAGAAATACTTTGCCATCTACACCAGAGGTGGAAAGTAACTAATTACAAATACTTTCGTTACAGTACTTCAGTAGATTTTTCAAAATTTTCTACTTTCTTAAGTATAATTAAATTGTGGTACTTTTACTTGAGTTGAATAAAAAATAAAGTATTTAACTTTGCTAAATTTATGCTTCACCAAAAGTACAAAGTACTTTGACAAAGGTGGTGATGGAGAAACATGGCAAGCTGACATTTAACAGACACTTTTCAAACTACTGCGGTGCGGTGGAGCCCTGCACTTCAGGCAATAACTGACAGGTCTGACTCGGGTGCAAAACCAATCAAAACTTCCAGTTCAGCTGGGGGGTGGGGCATTCAAACCGCGCTTTGACATACGGGGCCCTATTTTAACAACCTAAGCACATGGTCTAAAGCGCACGGCGCAAGTGCACATAGGGCATGTCCGAATCCACTTTTGCTAGTTTAAAAAAAGGAAAAATAGTCGGTGCGCCCAGCGCATGGTCTAAAAGGGTTGTACCTATTCTCTTAATGAGTAATGGGTGTGTTTTGGGCGTAACGTTCAATAAACCAATCAGAGTCTCATCTCCCATTCCCTTTAAAAACGAGTTGCGCTCGCGCCATGGTGGATTTGCTATTTACATGGAGAAATTTGCAAGTGGAAAAACTGAGCGATTCTCTAGCGAGAGGTTAAAGCGCGCAAGCAGACCAGGGCCAGC
Source organism: Mylopharyngodon piceus (assembly GCA_039654765.1). NCBI lineage: Eukaryota > Metazoa > Chordata > Actinopteri > Cypriniformes > Xenocyprididae > Mylopharyngodon > Mylopharyngodon piceus. The sequence goes on from CM077454.1 coordinate 22,688,866, forward strand.
CCGTGGCATAGACGGATATATTTGGAACAGTTAACCGGATTAACTTGATGTAGCTACATTAACATTACAATCAATTAATCAGTTCGTCCTGTGATCACTCAGTATTGATTATTAATTAATTCTAAGAAGAGGATATTTTTCATGGCCACAGAAAAATAATTCTTTCTTAGCAATTACAGCACTTAGAGCGTGTAACAAGATCAATCATTTAAGTGACAATTTATCTGCAGGCAGGGAGTCAGAACCAAATACGTATTGTGCACAAGTTTTATTTACAAAATCACAAACACAACTACTCTAACAATCACATACAAACACAACCACACGTACAATGTAAAATGAAAAGTGATAGAATGAAACCAGAAATGGGAACAGGAAATGAAGCTATGGAAAAGAGTCATTAAACCAGGAAAAGAACCAACAGCTTATTTCAAAACACCTCATTAAAAGGATTTTACTGCTTATCCTAAAACCTCTGTTTAGTTAAAATGTTCAATACTTGCATGCCCTTTGCAGTAGAAGCAGTCTGTTGTCCTGAGCAGGTTCTTGGTGATTCCGTGAATCGATGGTGTTGAAGTTGCAATCGATTTCTCCTGCATTCAATAAAGAAATGATGATGAACTTGCATGGTTAGTTTGACTCTTGTAGTGGGGAAAGAGTTCTCTCTCTTCTAGGTAAGCACATGGCTGGAGTGTAGGTTGAGACCCAGCAGGAGATGTCTTGAGTCAGTCAATGGAGCAAGAGAGCAGGTGGAGCTGTGTGTGGCTCTTTAAAGTCTGGGAACAGTCACACCTCTTAGGGTTGACCTGACCAATGAGAAAGGTGGAATTTCCGAGCGGGAAATTCTTCTGTGGAGAGTTTTACGATCCTTTGTCCTTCTAGCAGGGCCATTTGCATATGTAACTGGATTGGTTGTTGAAGAAGAATCTATTAAAGATTCTTGTAATACTGATATGTTGCACAGGCATTGACATATCATATACACGATCATTTAATTCTTCAAAATACAAACTCGTCGACCCCAAACTTGGTATAGGTGAGGTTACAATAACAGTTATATGCATAAAACAAAATACCATACAAAAAACTCTACACAAGACAGTAATAATCATACACACAATGTCCTGGGATACATGTTCATTTATAGAACAGTTTGTCTATAAATTGAGGCAGAAGAGTCTGTTTTTACAGGCTTTGTGTCTTCCCTATGGCCTGATCCGAGTGAGTTTGGAGCAGAGTTCCACATTCTCGTAAAAGTCGTAAAACCATGGCAACAAGGGGCCTGGTTCTAATACTTTTGGGGTTGTCGCAGACACCTTGGTGCAGGGTTTTTAAAGCTTATTTGTTAAATATAACAAATATTTGTGTCTTATTTGTCTCAGTTGTTACATTGCCATTAACCAATTAACAAGTTTTTACCACAGCATTTTTACAGTATTTTAACATTAAAATTACAAACGTTTTTACAGTCCATTATATGCTATATAAACATAGGAGCCTGGAAACACAGAGCCATTTTTCCACGTTCATTATGTGCCATATAAATCTGGGGAATATAAGACACTTTTTAACGTGTTCATTATGTGCCATATAAATCTGGGGAACATAGGACTCTGAAAAACTTGTTGGGATGTCATTTGAACATGCCGTTTTATCATAATTGCACATTTAATTTCCTGTGGAACAGGAATGGAAAGAGCATGTTAAGAAGATGATAAATGTTAGACCTAGTCTTAAACCACAGGAGCCCATTTGTGTAGACAGACAGACAGAGGCAACAGAAGAGCAGGTAGCAGGAGTCATAGTAAGAGTAAAAATGAGCACATTTTATTGAATAAACTTAGTTGTTTCATTCTCAATGCTCAGTCAGACTTTGTCCGTGACATTATGCCAAACTGCTTCACAACATCATCCTGTGACAGCGGAAACACTTAAATGAACCCACTCCCTCTTATCTCTAAATTATGAAGACCACACAATCTTAAGACTAAATAACAACAGCAAAACATTGCAAGAGTAAGGAATATGAGTAATATAATAAAAATGAACAGAAAGGAACATGAATTATTAAAAAGATGAATGTATGTTTGCTATCTTCAACGTACACACAAAGAGGACAACAAAAAAGGGACAGTGGTGTGATTCAGAGGTAACGAATATATGGAGAGACGCTATAATACAATGGAAATTAGAGGATGCCTACCGCAACTGATCAATATTTGAAATTGGTCACAAGCAGTCATATGTACATGCCAAAGGAAAAGAAGCTTCAAGGCAAATAGTAGGTAAATAGCAAAAGTAGCCATCTCCAAATCACTAACCATGCCAAGGTGGAATGTTGTAGTGTCAGTTAATCATTATAAAAAATAAAAAAAAACAGCAGAAAACTACATTTGGGTCACATTCAGCTGCGGTGAGAACGTAGCCTTGATTTCACACAGATACGTATTTTCTGGTGCCATTTTAAATTGCTGAGCCATTTAAATCTCTTTCCACACACAGAACACAAATGGGGTTTCATATCTGCATGGCTTTTCAGGTGTATCTGTAAGTGAGACAACAAAAGAAATTTTTTATTACACTGATCACAATTAAATCGCCTTCCTCCAGAGTGAATGGGCAGGTGACTTTCGAAATGACCCCTTTTTGTTAACCTCCTATCACACTGCAATTTCTTTCCAGAATGAGTTTGCAAATGATGTTTCAGGTCTCGTTGATACATGAAACTCTTTTCACACTCAAGGCACTCGAAACGCTTTTCTATAGTGTGAATGGACAGATGACTTTTGAAATGACCCCTTTTTGTTAACCTCCTATCGCACTGCAATTTCTTTCCAGAATGAGTTTGCAAATGACGTTTCAGGTCTCGTTGATACGTGAAACTCTTTTCACACTCAAGACATGTGAAAGGCTTCTCTCCAGTGTGAAGTCTCATGTGAGTTTGGAGGCTTACATTATGTCTGAAACTCTTTCCACATTGATGGCATATGAAAGGCTTCTCTCCAGTGTGAAGTCTCATGTGAGTCTTGAGGTTTCCTTTAAATGTGAAACTCTTTCCACAGTGATGGCACATGAAAGGCTTCTCTCCAATATGAGTTATTACATGATCCTTAAGTTGTTTACTGTCTGTGAAGGCCATTCCACACTGCTGACATATAAAACGGTTCTCTCTTGAATGAATTCTCATGTGGTAATTAAGGGTTACTTTACATCTGAAACCATTTCCACACTGACTACATATGAACGGCTTCTCTCCAGTGTGAATTCTCATGTGAGTCTTAAGATTGCCTTTTTGTGAGAAGCTCTTCCCACAAAGTTTGCACGTGTGAGGGCTCTCTCCGGTGTGACTCCTCATGTGGGCATTAAGTGTTGATTTGTATGTGAAACTCTTTTTGCACTGAGGGCATGTGTAAGGCTTCTCTCCAGTGTGAAGTCTCATGTGAGTCTTAAGGCTTACTTTATGACTGAATCTCTTTCCACAGTGATGGCAAGTGAAAGGCTTCTCTCCAGTGTGAATTCTCATGTGTGTCTTAAGGTTTTTTTTATATTTGAAACCCCTTCCGCACTGCTGGCATTTGAAAGGCTTCTCTCCAGAGTGAATTATCACATGCCTGTTAAAGCGATTCATGTCTGGGAAACTCATTCCACAGTGATGACATGTAAAACAATTAATTCTTGAGTGAACTCTCATGTGGTTATTAAGGCCTACTTTACGTGTGAAAGACTTTTCACATTGATCACATGAAAACGGCTTCAATCCATTGTGAATGTTCATGTGATATCTAAGGTTTAGTTCTCGAGTGAAGCTCTTTCCACAAAGTTCACAGTTAAAAGGCTTCTCTCCAGTGTGAGTTCTCATGTGGCTTTTAAGAGTTCCTTTTTGAGTAAAACACTTTCCACACTGCTGGCAGGTGTAAGGGTTCTCTCCAGTATGAATTCTCATGTGGACTTTAAGGTTTCCTTTTTCAGTGAAACTCTTTCCACACTGTTGGCAGATGAAATGACTCTCTCCAATATGAATTCTCATGTGGACTATAAGGTTTCCAGGTTGACTGAATCTCTTTCCACACTGAAAGCAGGTGAAATGATTACTAGTTCCTGTCTTAGCTCTTTTTTGTAAGGAAGTGTTTTCAGTCTGTGTGCATTTTTCTCCATTGACAGAATCATGATTTTTCTCATAGGGATATTTCTCATCAATTTCACTCAGTTCTTGACTCTCCTCTTTCAGCGGCATCAGGTCTAGGGCAAAAAAGGCAAATACAAGTTAACTACAGTTTAATGGCACAAAACAACAGACATCAAAACATTCAAAGAATCCAAACCAACCACATGTATGCCAGATCCTAAACTGACAAAGCTCTCTTTTGCAGAGAAAAGTATTTGTAGAATTTGAGATTTAGCATTGCAGGATTTAAGTCCCATCATAGCACATACACTTTGCTTATTAAGGTTACAACCTGCCTGCTTTGGCATCTAATTGTGGCATCTTCTGCTGCTTTTAGATCTTTCAGCAACAAGGGCCACAACATTCTTTGGCATTTTTGGACAAGCATTAGCACGGTGTAGGTCTTATATCCGTCAACTGCTACAAATTTGTGTAAATGAAGAGACTTTTCATTTAGCACAAGTATGGAGTGCCACAGGGCCCAGTATTAGGTCCTCTGCTTTTCTCACTGTATGTCAGGCCCATTATTAGAGGTGGTCAATATACCAGTAGACACAATAAACCGGTAGATATGTTTATCCTTTTCATGATTTTTAAATCCTTGCCAGTCTAAACTTTCAAGCGTTTTTTTAACTATTCAAGCACAAATATAGCTGCAAGCAGAAATTAAGGGATCAAGCACAAAAAAGGCACAATGAGTCATGCAAACATGGCTGGGAGCATCCGATCAGATCAGCACTGCAACAATAAGCAATTAAAGACATTTTTAAATTATTTTAGTCAAAATGGCTGAAAAAAACAAAACAAAAAAAAAACACTATTAATATGATTTAATTGCTTATCACTTTTGAACAATAGGTTACCAAATTGATGCTACATCTGCTGCTGTCTGTGACATTAATGTTAAGCACACAAGAGAGAAAGAAAAAAAACACTCACTGCTCTTGACTGAATAACTTTTGTAACTTTAAGGATTAATATATAATTTATACAGTGAAGACTGTGCAGTGTTTTTAAATCCTTGCCAGTCTAAACTTTCAAGCGTTTTTTTAACTATTCAAGCACAAATATAGCTGCAAGCAGAAATTAAGGGATCAAGCACAAAGAAGGCACAATGAGTCATGCAAACATGGCTGGGAGCATCAGATCAGATCAGCACTGCAACAATAAGCAATTAAAGACATTTTTAAATTATTTTAGTCAAAATGGCTGGAAAAAAAAAAAAAACACTATTAATATGATTTAATTGCTTATCACTTTTGAACAATAGGTTACCAAATTGATGCTACATCTGCTGCTGTCTGTGACATTAATGTTAAGCACACAAGAGAGAAAGAAAAAAAACACTCACTGCTCTTGACTGAATAACTTTTGTAACTTTAAGGATTAATATATAATTTATACAGTGAAGACTGTGCAGTGTTATTTTACATTTGTTTACTTTATTCAATTTCTGTACCTAATGTACAGCACAATACATCACAACTGCGTATTGCCACCTAGTGGACTTTGCACATGCACTGTTGTATGAGCACTGTCCGCGGACCCTGCTGTGACGAAAATGACATCACAAGGAGAGTGCGCAGACAGTCGCTGAACGCAGACAGCATAATTATACTTTGAGCATTACACACACACACCTATATATATACAGGGGTTAAATTGGGTCGGGGCCGTCTGGGGCTGAGCCCCGGTACATGGGATTTACCAGGGCTCGACATTAACGCTTAATTTTTTGAAGGGGCGAGAAAGAGAGTTTTACTTGTCCTGATTAAAACATCAATAACAAAAATAGCTAGGGAATCACCAAAACGCGAGCATGATTCTATTACATTTAGTGTAAGTGGCGATTGATAATGGATAATATATAATGTAAAATGTACTGACGACAACAAGGTTGCGCTGTAGAGGCTCACGCAGCCTCTCGAGGAGAAATCGAAACAAATGAGTGCAGCACACACAAAGAAAACATGCTGCTGTAAAAATTCAAAATGTGGAGGTTTTTTATATTTATAACATATGATACAGTAACGTAAAATCACACGACCAAGAGGGCTGTTTTCCGCGTTATTGGAATCACGATTGGAAATGTGACACTACTTTTATAGCCTTCATTCAATAATAAGTTAATAATTATTAGGTAAGTAAATTCAATACAAGTTAATAAAGTCACTTACATTTTAGACGCAGTAGTGACTGTTTTTGTTCTATTTCAGCAGCGAAAATAGTTCAAAAAAAGATAACAGCATAACCATCGTACATATCCCCACAGCGACACTCAGCCGTGTTTTATTACTGAATGATTCAGCGTTTTGAACGAATCGGTTGAATCAAAGATTCAATGGCCCATTCCAAAACACCTGCCTCATTCTTGAATGAATCAGCCATTTGAACGAATCGTTTGAATAAATGACTAGGACAGTCACTTGCCGCCACCTACTGGCGGTTCAGTTTCATGTTTAAATGTATAATTTTCCCAACATTTCTTATTTGTATATTCAAAAATATGTAAAGAATATCATAACATTATTTAATGTAGTTGTAATTTTTTAGTGTAAATTATTTAATTTGATTCGTTACAGTCCTGCCTTATTTTTCTTATTGAATTTATTGATCAAGTGTAAAAATGTGAAATAAAAGATGAAGCATGTAATAAGATTAGGGAAAAAATGCATAAATATGCAGATATAAATATGTAAAAGCTGATGGAACACTGTTGAGAATATTGCTTCAGAATAAATTATATTTACACCACAAAAAAATCCTATTTTTTCCAGACAAGCAACTTTTTTGCTCGGACAAGAGACCAATTTACTTGTCCAAAGGACAAGCACATGACAAGGCTTAAAGTTGAACCCTGTGTTTTGTATTTATATGCTCTCCTTTAGGCCTACAGAAAGATTTTATTGTCATCCGATGTAGCTTTGCACACTGCCAGCATCTAGAATGATTTTGATCTGCATTTTAGTGTTCATAGCAGAGGGCTCTGTCGACTTAGGCTGTATTTTACAGTTTGTCAATTGTTAAGATTTTGTAGGCTTTGCATACACGTGCACTCCTCGAAAGCCTGAAACCACAGAGCCCCCCCCACATAACAAATCCCAGTTTAACCCCTGTATATGTGTGTGTGTGTGTGTGTGTGTGTATACCGATACTGATTTTTGCCGATTTTCTTTCTAAGAACTATAATTGACAGCATACAAGCAAAAAAAGCAGTTTTATTCTCGTAAAAAAACACAAGTAAAAAGTCAGTAATAAAATAAAAACAAATTGCAAACAACAGCACAAATAAATGCAATAGAATAAAGAGAGCTATGAAACTTAAGTTTTTCAGGTTAAGTAGGTTTTTATTCAGGTAAGAAATACAGAAATTAAAGTAATCAAATGTAAAATAACACTAGATAGTCTTCATTGTAAAAATTAAATACAGATTAATGCTACAATTAAAGTTATAAATGTATTCAGTCAAAAGCAGAAAGTGATTTTCTTTGTTTTTTAGTCTTTGATTAACATGACAGACAGCAGGAGTATTGGACTGCTGTCACTTTAAGAGTTTATGCACGGACCCAATATATAGTTACACGACATGCGTTGTCTTTACGAAGGTGTTCTCTTTCTCAACTATTTAACATTCCAAAACTGACTGTGCTGCTGTTAACAAATTGGATCGGCTCGGAATCGGTAAAACGTGAAACTGCCTGGCCGAACATGAGGAAAATCGTCTGATTCTGATACCTGGCCGGTCAATTGGCAGGGCTCGACAATAAGGACTGCCCGATGGCCCGGGGCCAGTGTGAACGACACTTGGGACAGTAGACGGAACTGTCACTTGCCCGATTGGGCCAGTGCTGTAGGGTGTGCGATATATCGTCTATGTCTATGATATCGTAATTGTTGATTTAACGATCTGAAATTATCGAGTATGTCCCTCACTTTACAAAAACCAAACAAAAACACACCCATTGAGCGCACGCATGCAATACGTGACGTAGTCTAGTAGGTTAGACTAGTGCACGTGCATATTTAGAGTGTACGATTTCACTGCGTGATTTAGTCTATTAAAATGCCATTAGAATGCCCCCAGAATTCAAGATAAGGGGCAAAAATGCCCCAGTATATCTTTTATATTTATATCATTTAATATAGTTAACCAATATTACACAGCGCAGTTTTTCTCCAAATATCAGCAATTACAAATGTGATATTGATTTTATACAGAGTACAGTTTAATGAACAAGAACTTAATATCAAGTGACTTACATTTTAGACACCAAATCGCCTGTCTCACTCTATTTCGCCAATGAAAATAGTTCCAAACAAAGTCCACACAGAATTGTTTTGCGTCTCTGAGCAACACTTCCTGAATGAATCAGCCATTTGAATGAATCGGTTGAATCTCAATGACTCGCTCATTAGCAGGGACTTGCTGCCACCTACTGGCGGGTTTAATTTCAGGTTTAAAGTGTCTTTTCATTTTTAAAATAATTTCAAATAACAGTATTTAACGTTTTATATTTCAACATTTCAAAACATTATTTTATATCTGTAACTGCTCTTGACTGATTAATAAAGTTTAATCTATAGTTATATAGATATAGACATTACAATTTCTGTACCTGAAAATCTCCTGTTTAAACCTACATGAAAAACTTGAAAAGCATTGTTTATTTCATTTATGTTTGTTCTGTTGTATTCATTTGTGCTAGTACTCGTAATTTGAATATTTATTACTATTTTGTTACTTGCTGTTTATTTATCTAACAATATTTAAGTGAGTTAATCTAATAGCTTTGTGTCATAACCTTATTTATTAAGGTTACATGTATCAAAAACAACGAAAACAATAACTTGGCTTATTTTATAGGCCCATTTTCTTTTCTGTTACTTTATTAATTTTTTTGTTGTGGGGCAAGTGAAAATTTGATCCACTGGCCCGACTGGGCCAGTAGAAAAAATCCTTAGCGTTGAGCCCTGAATTGGTGCATCTCTAACTGTCATATTACATAACATTATAATGAGAAGACTTTATTATTAATAACTAGCACTTTTATTTTTCTTGTATAATTTTAATCAACAATATGGTTTAATTAAAATAAATTTCATTAGGCCTATTATTGTTTGTTTTATTTATCCATGGCACATGCATTGATTCTTTAAAAGGGGACTTATCATGAAAATCTGACTTTTTCCATGTTTAAGTTCTATAATCAGGTCCCCGGTGCATCTATCAACCCAGAAAACATGAAAAAGGACAACCCAGTAACTTTGTTTCTTTCTCTGCAAGCATTTGAAGAAAAAAAACAAAAAAAAACAAAACAAACAAAAAAAAAAAACGAGCCATTCAGATTTCGCTCCCCTTGTGACGTAGGAAGGGGATCTTATTATAATATCACCGCCCCTTAATCTGTATGTTTCTACCCACGGCGCCACCATTTTTTTCGCAAGTGAAAACAGTGTACCAGTACAGACCCCTGCACATGACATGCAAGAAAAAAAAAAGTAAATCGTGCGCACAATTTACAATCTATGTAGGGAATTTACTATCTAATTCGTTCCCTCGATTTACTAAATCGTGAGCACGATTTACTATTTCGTTCCCTAGATTTGCTAAATCGTGCGCACGATTTACTATTTTGTTCCCTTGATTTATAAATCGTGCACACGATTTAGCCTACTATTTTTTTCCTGCATGTCATGTGCAGGGCTCCGTATACCAGTAGCATTGGTCCTGCACAGTTTAGCTACAACCCTGATCAAACACACTTGAATGTCTTCAGGATTACTAAAACTATGTGAAGGAAGGTGAGTTGGGTTGGAGCAAAACTCTGCAGGACAGCAGCACTCAAGAACAACCGTCCCTGAGCTTGTGATATGTCTCAGCTATGTAAACATTATCACTGATCTGTTAACGGCTATAATAGTAAACATGAGTCTCCATAAACTCCTGGCATCTGAGCCACTAAGGACGCAGTGGTGTCATTTTATTTATGAAGGCAATGTGTCCAGATAAATTCATATACCAGTATGTGCAAGTCATTTTACACCAGACTGCTTTGCACACGAGGGTCAGTAAAACACAGGATTTGCACAGAAGTTGATTCTCAAAGATGGATCGATACTAGCTGTTCATGATCCAATTTTTATATATATTTTGTGATGTTTGTGAATTGTCTTTCTGAATGTGTTTCATTAGAACGTTGCTACGGTACTGTTAAATGTGGCTAAAGTTACCATTGTTTCTTACTGTATTCACGGAGACCAGAGCCATGTCGTTATTTTCATTTTTAACCCAAAAACGCTTGCAGTCTGTATAATTCATAAACGCATCTTCATTCTTATTGATTTTCTCCAACAGTGTGTAGCTTTAGCCACGTTAGCCGTGCAGCACGCTATCAAACTCATTCACAATCGAATGTTAGCAAACATCCACAAAATATATGATATACCAGGGCTCAACGCTAAGGATTTTTTCTACTGGCCCAGTCGGGCCAGTTGTTCAAATTTTTACTTGCCCCGCCAAAATTTTCACTTGCCCCACAACAAAAAATGAATAAAGTAAAAGAAAACAAAATGGGCCTATAAAAAAAGCCTAGTTATTGTTTTTGATACATGTAACCTTAATAAATAGGGGTATGACACCAAAAGCTACTAGATTAACTCACTTAAATTTTAAATATTGTTAGACAAATAAACAGTAAGTAATAAAATAGTAACAAATAATCAAATTATGAGTAATAGCAAAAATAAATACAACAGAACAAACATATAAATGAAATAAACAGTGCTTTTCAAGTTTGTCATGTAGGTTTAAACAGGAGATTTTCAGGTACAGAAATTGTAATTAATGTATAGCTAACTATATAACTATAGATTAAATATTAAATAAAGATTTATTAAAGTTAATCAGTCAAGAGCAGTTACAGATGCATAAATAATTTTTTTAAATGTTGAAAATATAAAACGTTAAATACTGTTATTTGAAATTATTTTAAAAATGAAAAGACACTTTAAACGTGAAATTAAACCCACCAGTAGGTGGCAGCAAGTCCCTGTTAATGAGCGAGTCATTGAGATTCAGCCGATTCATTCAAACTGCTGATTCATTCAGGAAGTGTTGCTCAGAGACGCAAAACAATTCTCTGTGGACTTTGGAACTATTTTCGTAGGCGAAATAGAGCGAAACAGGCGATTTGGTGTCTAAAATGTAAGTCATGTGATATTAAGTTCTTGTTCATTAAACTGTACGCTGTATAAAATCAATATCACATTTGTAATCGGCGCTCTTTGTTTAATATTGGTTAACTATATTAAATTATAGAAATATGAAAGATATACAGGGTCATTTTTGCCCCTTATCTTGAATTCTGATGCATTCTAAATGCATTTTATTAGACTAAATCACGCAGTGAATGCTTACACTCTAAATATGCACGCACACTAGTCTAACTTACTAGACTATGTCACATAGTGCATGCGTGCACTCAATGGGTGTTTTTGTTTGGTTTTTGAGAAAGTGAGGGACATACTCGATGATTTCAGATTGTTAAATCAACAATTACGATATCATAGACAATATATATCGCACACCCTACAGCACTGGCCCGATCGGGCAAGTGACAGTTCTGTCTACTGTCCCAAGCGTCGTTCACACTGGACCCGGGCCATCGGGCAGTCCTTATTGTCGAGCCCTGTATACCTATGTGATCTGATATGCTGCATCACAAACAGTTTGTAATGATCCATTTTGAGAGTTATATTTGCTGTGTGAGCTTCTCCTGTATTGTTTATGCCTCAGTGTATTGGAATTGTGTGCTTGGGGGCAAGGAGCACAAACTCATTTGCATTTATAGGTAAACACACCAAATCAGTGCATGTTTTTTTCCAACCCAAAAATATACAGTTAAAACATGGTATAATAAAATCTGTCGTTGCTATGCAACTATGAACTGCGCTCTCCACGACGACGAAGTTTCAGCAAAGGATAAATTGATTACTAGCCCTTGCATTAGCTTTACTACTAGATATATTTATGGAGATGAGATATGAAAACCACCATGTACAGCTACGATCAGCTGTTCGGCTGAGCTTTCATTGTTTTGTTATGGAAAGGCCGAAGCTGATCGGTTGGTTCTTGTCACATGACCTGCGGCGCGCTTGCAGCATTCTGAAAAGTTGATGTTTTCATCTCAATGCGCTTCCATTATGAGCACACCTGCCACACGACTACATTTTAAATAACGAATTTGCATGTGCAAAAGACGAGATATGTGAACGGCCCCTAAGTAGTGTATTTGCATTATTTGATTTATTTGTAAGGCAAAATATTTTTTTTAATTTATATTTTTTATTTATATCTTTTTTGATAAAGAAAGTTGGGCATTGTAGTGTAAAATTAATTTTAAAACTTACACTTGTTCAAACTTGGCTACTATACAGTGTATTTAATTTATGTTGAAGTGCTTGGGACTTGGCTTTTAACGGTGAGAGTTTTGTTTTTGTAATCAGGCTCTCAAATATTATATAAATTTAGATTTATCAGACAATACTTTGGTTATTGGCTTGCAAATATAAAGAATTATTTGTTATCGGTCAAGATTTTCATATCGGTGCATCCCTACTTTTGTATTACTTTTTCATTTATTAACTTGGCAACAAAAAAAATAATTCTCGTTCACAATAATGAAAATGATTGATGATGATTAAAGATTAAAACATAAGATTTAAAATATCCACTAACAATATAAATCGCTATTAAACAAAAGAAGCATGGTGCACTTAGCGTCCATTTCTATGTTTTTGTGTGTTCACTGTGAATATACTCTGAGTTGACTGAACTTACACTTGCTCTTATTTTTGAAACTGATTACCTCAAATAAGAAAAGTTTGGGTTAATCAACTAAAAGATTGGGGTTTATGTGATAATAATTTAACCCTGCTTTCTGGAATTCCTCACAGGAAATAAAGTTGTGTTTACAAGACACTGATTTGATACAGCAAGCGCTTTTGAGGTCAACATTTTAATAAGGATCAAATGTTCAGCTTTGAAAATGGAAACCAAACCTGTTTGTTCCTCAGTATCTTCCCGTTTCACTCTGAATGCTTCTTCAATCTTCATGTCTTCACTCTCCTCTTTAATAAACGCCATCTTTGTCACTTGGATCTCAGTTGCTTCACCTGGAGTTTTTTTCTGTGCGTTTAGACACTTTATGTTTAAGATGTGAATAATTATAAGAAAGAAAAATAAATCCAAAATAAATTTCTGGGTACGTCAGACTTCGTTTTACTGGTAAGGGAGTCAGTTAGTTGCTAAATGTCTTGATCAAACCTAATTACAAGTTAATTTTGCTTATACACTCTTTATATAAACAAATTAATTTTGTGTAAGCAAATTAATTTTGCTTTTACAGACTCTAAATATTTAATATTTATGATATATATTAGGAATTTAATGATTTGTAGATTATCTTTAATAGACTATGCTTTACTGAAAGAATAAATGTTTGTACTGTTTTCGATGCATTTACACCGTTTTGACCAGCAGGCGGTCAAAACAGTGTAAATGCACCGCCAGCGTGCGGTGTTTCGAGAGCTTCAAAACTTTGAACCTTTAAGCCAAACAATTCGTTCAATTAGGAATTTCTCATAGCATTTTCTCCCATCACTACTTGACAGAGGCCGAATTTCAGTTTACAATATACTGATCTGATTTCAAGATACAGGGATTTAAGGAGCGAAATAGGACGTAACGTTACCCCTTCTGCGACTCGTGTGTGAATGCGCTTTACTCACCAAAAATAACATTTATAAATGCTTCCGCGTTGCATTCATTATTAATTAATTATAAAAGCTATACTCTGATTAAACAATATGTTCACATCTTAAACACCTAAAATTTCCCAACGCACAAACCTGTCTTTAGCCAAATCATAACAAACGCAAGAGCGCGGCGCAGCTTTATGACGTCACACAACCACAGCAAAATAAAAGTCCAGGGGGTATTTCAGAAAGCAGATTTGCAAAACACCCCATATGTTCAAAGTTAGCTTACTTCAGAGGTATTCAACGCATGTGTGCTCTATTGATTATATTATATTATATTATATCATATTTTTAATTATAAAATAGGCTACTACACTGCAAAAAAAAGATGCTTACTTAGAATTTTTGTCTTGTTTCCAGTTAAAATATCTAAAAATTCTTAATCTTTCTGCCATTGGGGTACGAAAAATTATCTTGTTTCTGTTTGAATTAAGATTATTTTTATTTTGGCAGATCATTTTGCTTGTTTTAAGCAAAAACAAACTATTTTTTATTTATTTTATTTTTTCCAGAAAACCAGACATAATATCTTATGCCATTTTACTTTGTCTAGTATATGCATCTTGATATAAGAATTTTTAGATGTTTTTACTGGAAACAAGACAAAAATACTAATTAAGAAAAGCTTCTTTTTTATTACTTATTTTACTCTAATTTATTTATTTTATTCTCATCTCAAACATCATAGATGTGTATTCAAAAGGTTTTGGAATGAAAACAGGACATTTTCTATATAATGTATTTCTAAAATAAAATACATATATGACAAATCTCACAACAAATGTGGAAGTAAAATACCTAAACATAATAAACTAAACTTGTACAGCTGTATTATCTTTGCAAGCTGACTGTTTTTTTGTTTGTTTTTTAGTTCAATCAATCTTTATTTTTTAAATTTATATATGCATTAGAACAAACAATATAATTCTTGTTCACAGTAATAAAACACCTGATTAAAGATTTAAAAAATGATTGCACAACCACTCAGTTGGTGGCGATATGCAATAAGAATGTAAATTGCCATTAAACAAAGGAAGAAGTATGGCAAGCTTCGAATCAGTGGGTGAGTAATAAATGACAGAATTTTTGGGTGAACTAACCCTTTAATGCATTAATTATCAAATAGGTACTAACATGTAGTTAAGGCTGCAGTTATTCATGCATGAATCCATAATGACTCCAGTCATAGTTAATGATAGCTCTTCATTGGTTCATGATTAGCTCATGATTAGCTTTCAATAATCATTACTTCATGCTGAATTAAGTATTTATTCAGGTATTAGAACATGATTATTCATGTACCTTTATTGTAAAGTGTTACCGTAACATTTTTCTTTTAATGAAATGAATGTACTATCAGTGCTTGAAGTGGAAAAATAAAAGTGCCAGTACTCTCGATGCTCGGTTCAAAACGCGTTACTGGAGAAGGGAGGGTGTGGCAGGCTTCCGTACATGCAACATGTCGGAAGTGCCAGTACACAAGGAAAACTGGCAGTCCGCTGAAGGTATAAATAGAGAAGTGCTGCGTACCGGCGTGTAACGGCCCACTTTGAGCACTGTGTACTATATTCTAGTTTAAAGGGGACATAACACACACAGTTTCTGCCAATCTCATGTAAATCTTGAGTACCTATAGAGTAGTATCCTTTATATCTCCGAAGAGTCTTTAGATTTATCAGATTTATAAAAGACGGATATGCTGTACCGATTTTTTCCATAAACAGTCGAGCTCCTGGAGGCGTGCTGTGGGCAGAGCTAAAGAGTCACGAGCATGCAATACATCAACACGTTATCTCTGGATAACTTTTGATTCATTATATATTTGTGTTGTTTATATGCACTTACATGTCGATTGCCAACAAAACACAGACATTTGATGCAGTTTTACTTCCTGCCTGCAGTTCTGACACATGACCGGGATCTTTTATTGCTGGGACCACTCCATTTTTCAGTTTTAACCGATCTGCAAATCCAGCGTCGAACTGGGCCTTGTTTATAAAACATTTGTCACCGAAATGCCGGGAACAAACAAACAAACTCCGTTGCTGCTCTGGAAAAACAAACTGCATCCACTGTTCCCTTAACGCTGGGTTCTTTGGGAAGCAAGGTTATCTTTCCCTCACAACCAAAAACACACTTCTTTGGTGACATTGTTGATTTTGTGGTCTAAAAACAAAATGACAAATCTTTCTCGAGCCAGTTCAGTGTAGCGCTGCCGACGACTTCCGTAATTCGAATGAAGCACGTTGATGGCTGTGCTCTTGTTCTCTTGCTCTGGTTGATGTGTGCGCATGCTCTTCCGGGAGAAGTGCCCATACAAGGAATTACGCCCTTTATGATGTCATACAGGGCCATACCCGAAAAAAAAACTTTCCGAAACTTATATGAACCCTGAAGAAGTGTATTTGGTACAGAAATACTCCATCATACATCCAACTCGTTTTTTAAAACTTTGGCCATGTTTAGTATGAGAATCCAACTCTTTAACAGTGTAAATAAGTCAGAATGCATGAAATAGCATTAGACATCCCCTTTAATAATATTTTTCTTTAATATTTTGTACTTTGTGGTAATTTCACGGTACTAAAGAATATTCACTTCTAAATTACGCACTATTCAACAGACATAAATATTTGGTATTTAACCTATGTAACCTATGAAGGTTTTTTTGTATGGATGCCCTGTTTTTCCTGTTCTTCCCGAACAGATACAATTTTGACTGAAAAAAAAACAAAAAACTGCTGCACTGCTGCACAGAAATCACATTTGGGTACACCCTCTTAATGAAAAAGGCAACAATTTGGCGCTTACCACCACCTTGTTCAGGAGCTGCAATTAACCCCAGAAAATCACCTGCAGCACTTCAGAATGAGTGCAGGGCAAATGGAGGATCTGCTGTCAGTTATTAGACCTGACATCACATGGATGTGTATAAATTACCAGACACCAATTGGGCCAAAGGAAAAACTTGCAGTAACATTGAGGCAAGCAATTATCTATTTGATTTACACTGTAATAATATTATGATATTAGAAGAATTAATACATTATTTCAAAACAATAATTCATTATATTTGTAACACAGTTCGTAAATACGGGAAGAAGGAGGCGGGAACCGGCGAACGTTCAACACAACTTTAATACAAAATAAACAACTACAAAACGAAAGTAAAATGCTGGCAGTTCCTCACGGACAACTGCCGGCCACACAAACATAATAAAACATAAAATAAAATCCAGGCCTGGTACTCTCTCGTCCTTCACTGTCGTCGCTCCCCTTTTATGCTTCCGGAGCTCCTCCGTGAGACACGAGACCGGTGCAACGCGCAGCTGATGCTCATTATCACTCGCGTCACCGGCCTTGCGCCGTTCCCTCACGGCTCTCGCCCGCCCTGCTCGTCTTTGGCTCGTCACAATATGGATTTTACCATGTGAGCCATATGTCAAGATAACACAGTAATGTACACATAGATACTTTTAATAATAATAATTGCTGATCACTCTAGCCAGCCTCCACATGTATTTTATTAATGGTAGGCCCAAAAATCACATACTACAGTAACAAAAAACAGTCTCAGTATGTAATCTAACATAAAACAGGATTAGGTTAACAATTCCCAAATCAATCAAGCAAACAAACATTACATCTCATTGAACTATATATGAATATGGTATGTTGACAAAGCTGGGGGTGCCACAATGTTAAAATTTGGAGCATTTCAGCTACCTAAGTTCATCCAGGATATGTAGCATCTCTATTTTTGCTCTTGTTTGTTCCCTTTTTCCCAAGGACATCATTTGAGGTGCTAAACTTAGAAGGAAAAGCTCGGTTTCGTCATGTTGTGTTGGTGACACTGTTGATGTTACTAAAAAGTCCATAAGCTTTTCATTAATTTGGGTGTTTGGACTTTTTGGGTTGTCTCTTTTTCCCCTGGGTCTCTTGGGGCATCCTTAAACTTATTCACTTTCGGTCCCTGCTGTCTCTGGTTGACGCATTGCTCCAGAGCCACTTGGCAATTGCTGTCTTTTCTTAAACTTGATGTAGTTGTCTCGAACTGACTTCCATTTTATTCTGAACTCATTTTCTATGAAGAGGGAGAAATTAATGTTTATATAAATGTTTATGTTTTACAGACATCTGGCCACAGGATGTTCAGTCAGAACAATTGCCTTCCACTATCTTATGGAGGAGAGCACAGTGGCTAAATCCATCAAGGACACATGTGCTACAATTAACAGGCAGATGATGGATACACACCTAGCAAGAGTGGAGGAATATTGCCTCAAAGTTTTCAACTAGGTGGAATTTCCCTAACTGCATAGGAGCGATAGATGGGAAGCACATCCTCCGCTTTGCACCACCACATTCAGGCAGCCTTTATTTTAATTACAAAAAAAACATTCTCTGTAGTATTATTGGCTGTGGTTGATGCCGAATATCGCTTCTGTCTTGTCCATATTGGAGAGTATGGACGGTCAAGCGATGGGGGTGTCTTTGCTGGCTCGGCCATAGGGCAGGCACTAGATGCAAAGAAGTTGGGAGTGCCAGATGATCGGCAACAAGAGACACAAGAGAGGTGTCTGAATACCAGTGCTCCAACTATTGGATCAATGGAGAGCATCTCCACTGCTGGTGGTCATTGTGGTGCAAGGGAGGCCTATACCGTTCAACACAAATTATGCTCATATTTCAACTCTGAGGACGTATGTATTTTGGCAGAATGAAATGGTTTAATAGTCACCACAGTGTTAGTTTAATTATTAATTTATTAAATTTGATTGATTTCAGAATTGATCACTTCCTTGATATCTTATGCCTGCTTACCTCATAATTTAGTCTCTGATTAGCATTAGCATTCATATTAGATTAGCACTCATCAATTATTAGCATTATTCTGTATTATTATTACAAAGCATTTTCAACATTTCTTATAGCTACTATGATTTGTTTGTTCGTTCAATAAAACAAAGATGCTTCATATTTTTCATGTAAGCTATACTTGTTTCATTGTTAACAGTCATATTCCTGTGGTGCGCTGAGGCAGGTTATTGGAGTCTTAATTTAACATAAGATTTATTTATGGAAATATCCTAATTGTCAGTTTGTGGTCAACAATATTGTTATTTTTAAGGACATTGTGAAATTAAGATAATGTCTGTACTGCAGTAGAGAACCGTGACTCTGAAACCTTGGCCCTCTCACCCCCTTAGCTCGTCGGGGAAAAAGTAAACTCAGACTAAAATCAGCCTAAAATAACATTAGAACTGATGACTTTTTATTAAAAAAGTTTATACTTTTTAAACTATTATTTGAAAGTTTGTAAATATTATTTTTAGAATAGTTTAGGCCCTCTCTGAGGCCCTAGAGGGCCCTGACGGCTCCCGTCCACTGTATTGTATGTTATTTTATGATTGTTCTGTACAATTAAATACAGTCGTTGATCATCAGTAGGGGCTTTTGCACCAGAGAAACCTTTTCATAGTTCCTATATCTATTGGCTGAAGTATGGGGATTTTGCCATGTTCGCACCACAGGAACTAGGAACGATTTTTTAGTTCTAGGAACTCCTTTTGGGGGAACTAAATTAGCTCCTACTTCAGAGTAGGGTCTAAACCAGGGGTGCGTTCAGCCCTGACAAATTGTGCAAAACGTTTTTTAAACGGAAACGGTGGTGCGTTGAACACCCTGTTCTGATGACGCAAGAGTTGCAACTATGGCAGCTGAGAAGGCCATTCTTTGTGTTCCTTTTGAAGAATTTTCGGAGCCCGATGAAATCGGTATAAATACGTGTTTAATACTGCAAAATACGCTCGATGTTACAGTCACTGCCCTTGCCATCCAGAATAAAAGAGATCATCCAAATCGAGTGAAGGGATTTGTGGAAACTGTGGTTCCTAATTATTGTGATCCAACATTTGCCTTGCATTTCATGAAGACAAACATTTCAGGTGAAGGATAATCCACTTCTCCGACACTGTGTTATGAGATATGACCTTATTATTTTAATTGTGAGTATTAGGCTTATCATTATTGCTGATCACTGTTGTTGTGCTATGATATTGTAATATTTACCATTATATAATCAGAGGAGTATAGAAAAGTTTATGAAAGTGTCACTCCACAATACAATAGCAAAATATATAAATATGTATAGTATTTTTATGTTACGTTAATCACTTTACTTGGACCCATTGTGCGAGCTGTCTCTTTAATCCCGCGTGGTTTATATACATGTTGATGCTGATTGGGTTGACATTTCTGACACACCCACCAAACAAGAGAAAATGTATCTCAAACCCGTTGCACACCGTTTCCAGGAAACATGTCGTTCAACCCGGAAACCGTAGCAAAACGTTGCGCGCCGGTTTGAGCTTGAACGTGCCCCTGCACTATAGGAACTATCAGTGACGTAAGTGTACATTGATTGGTCAAACGCATGTCAAACACCGACACCCGGCATTTTTAAAAAGCCATGTAAACATATTTACTTCACGAACATGGAAAACGGTGATAACGGCATTTACCTGTTGTCTGCAGGGTTGTGTTCTTTTCTCCGCCTCGATGATATGTAATACTGAAAGTTGTCATAGGAGATTTCGTCTCTTAGTGCCACTTTTTGCTTTTTCAGTCGCGTAAATTATGAGTTTACATTCCATCTCCGATATTACGAATCCCACGACACAACAAACACAGCTCCGATCACGGCGTCTTCCATCCACTGGTTTTTAGCGTTTGTAAATGCCGAGCTTAAAGACACTGCTGTCGGCCGTTTCAGAGTTCCTATTCCCGGTGCAAATGCAACCAGGAACATGGCCTGGGGGAGAAATTAGTTCTCTGGGAACTATCCTAGTGGCTAGTTCCTAGAACTATTCGGTGCGAAAGCCCCTAGTCACTGAACGTTTAGTCTCGGCCTCAGACGTCACGGCCCACGGACCGCTGGCTGAACGTCTGATGCATATGGCACACTTATCTGGAAACACTTCAGGAGTTTCGAAGTCGTCATCTGGTTGGTTGAATTCTACAGGATGTCCGGGAGACGCGTGTGTCACGTTCTTTAACGGTCCACCTGGAAACAAATGCCGTGGCGCTAAACCCCCTCGTGGAAGAAGAATGCCGTCGTGTTTACAAGCGCTTACCTGGATCAACTAAACGCTGGATTTTCAAAAGTATGTTAAGTTCGCAGCTCCATTGTTGCAGTAAACTTTCACAACGCTCTTGAATGAATAATTTATAGATGCACACCTGTCTGTTATTGCAGGGACATCGACTTTACATTTTCACACCCCTAAACATGACGCGGAACAAAACGAACTGTGATTGGTTGCGTTACATGTCAGTCAAACGTCCTCTTTGGGTGGTCCTTGGCCAATGAAAGCTGCGATAGAGTCCAGACCTTATGCCGTCAGTCTGAAACTACTGAACATTTTATCTCAGGTCATACATTAACATAATTAGAGAATCCTACCTGAAAATCCGATGACATTGGTGAGCTTTCTCTACGCTGCTGACTTCCATATGTTGTCTTTGAAGAATTTGTGGTTTGCTGCATATATTTCAGGGTATTTCCATACTTCATTGATGAGTTTTTCATCATCCATTCCGGTACGCTACTATGCTATTTCAATGTGTTGTGACCTGGTAAATCCAGTAGGTGGCAGCACACGACAGGCAAACGTTACATATGCCGTTACATATGCTTTAATATTTCGCACTGAATTTAGTGTATGGAAAAATGGCACAACAGTTTAAAATGAAGGCAGGATTTTAAACAGCATCATTGTAGGGCGCTGCAGACAGATGCAGAAAGGTGCTGCCGGTGTGCGTACACTGATAGAAAACTATGCGTTCGAATTTTAAAGATGTAGCACAACGCGGCACTGCACTTCTTGTCCGGTGTGCAACCCCCTTAACTGTCAAAGAATGGAAAGCACAGGATTGTTGGATATCAAAGACAGCGAAGAATACATCTATGCTGCCTTCAAAAATCGATCAGATGAAGGTATCTCAGGAGAAAAGAAGGATTTCACACCCTGACAGACAAATAAAATTAATCTTAGATTGAATAACAAAGCTAAAACTTTAAAGACTGAAGACACTTTCACATCTGATCAGCAACAACCATTCAGATGTTTGTCAGAGCAGTGGTGCTCTCTCACTTAAAGGTTAAGTTAGCTGATTTTGCGAATAGTGAATTACCCCTGTAACTATTTTGTGTTTTTTCTGTTTTATAAAGGCCATGAAATTCTGATGTTTAATTACCATTGTTCATGGTTTATGCCAGGATTGCTCTGTTTCCGATGGTACACCGGTCATTTTAAGCTGGAAATATTGAACAGTTTGCATAAAGCAGTGCCTGCCACACACGAGCACTGAAGTCACAGAGAAAAATATTTTAGGAGTTGCAAACTTGTAGATTTTTTTTCTATCCCAGAAACACAACATAACAGTTAGACCTTCTTAAATTCTTCACTGCAGGTGCACAAATCCTATTCTACAATTCACAAATTAAGAAACTAATTCACTCACATTTTTGCTACAGTTGCTGAAGTGAATATGGTGCAAAACACATTCACACACCCGTATCAAAAAATGCCAAGTCATGGACAAATTTTGCACATCCGCAAATTATTATGTGAATTAATGCAATGAGAGTTGCACGCTTGTAGAATATTTTGTCACAAATACATTGCTTTTCTTTGATATTTTCTAGCACAATCGCGCTACAAGTCTCAAACGCTGTTTTTCGCTAACAAATGACAAGTTACACGTGCTCTCACACTTTTGCACCACATAAAAATGTGAAGCAAAAGTGATTTGTGCACCTGTAGAGGCAGGGGAGGGCACTGCTCAAAGATCAGAGAATTTTGGCCAATCAAATGAGCTCATTTGAGCGTCTGGACTATGGGGTGGGGCAACATGCATGAATGCGTATTTCTTTATGCATGATTTTGTGAATGATACATGCTATTTGGCTATTCTCATGTGGCAGTATTACAGAAATATTAAGGGCTAGCTCTAGTATCGTATCTTATCTGTTTAGTAAACAATTATTATTTATTAAACATTTTTTACAAGGGGGAAAACAGATTGAGGTAGTATGGGGTCAGGCCAATGTTGGAGGGCTTCAGGGCTATTAACTCTGTAATCTGTACACAAATTTGTGATTGCTTCAGTCCCCTTTAAAACTCTTATGAAACTGGCGGCAGGCTTCGGCTCCTCCCCATCTTTTAGTCTGTGTTATTCAGTGTTCTTCAGCCTGCAGCGGAGCAGCGCCAATATCAGAAGCAGAGGAAAATTTTTGTGCTTTTATTGATAGATTATCATGACACCTACATCTCTGCAGTTCTCTGTCATAAATGCAGTTTACATAATGTGATGCAAATTTTCACTGTGTTCACCCCTCATCACACTACAGTTGTTTTCCTGTGAAAATGGAGCAGTTCACATGCATGAAGGCATACTGTAGAAAACAACCACAATGCTATTTGCATTTATTTATTTATTAATTTCACATTAAACATTAAAAAATAAGCCCTTCTAGGCTTTTGGAATCTGGGCTTTTTGAATGTTCCCTTCATCTAAAAGGCTTCTTTGTGACTTTTCCTTCACTTTCCATACTTCATATTTCAGTACCTTAAAATTGCTCAAAATTGTTATAGTCATTTTATAATAAATCCAAAAGCAAAACACTTGAAAAAACTATAAAAGAAAGTGGAAATGGCAAATGAGCTAATAAGTGCTCCTCTGCAGCTATCTACTGGTTATAGTGGCAATTTCATGTCATTTTCATGTTAAAAGTGTTTGTTTTCCACCAGGTGACATAAATCCTCCACTAAAGCATGGCACATTTTCCATGTTATCTCTATTAAAGGGGACCTATAATAAGCAAAATGACTGTCAATGAAAATAGTGGTGTTCACCCCTATATGTATGAACCGGAGTCAGACACTGACGAAGGAGAGTTTTTTTCAGCGATTTTGCAACGATAGATGAGCAACACACACACAAATACTGTTACAATGTTTGTTATGCGCTATAACGAAATGACACACACAAACATGTTGAACATGTTGCGTCATGTTTACTTATTAATTATTGAAGAGGATTTGCAGGATATTTTCGTCAATCAGCCATCAAGTTTTAAATCATTCAAATTATGTAAATGATAATGTTAAATGAATAGGAAAGCCTACTTTCAGACATTTTTATTTACTGTAACCTACCTCATTAGATAATGATTTATCAGGAAAACTTTATTGGGGCACAACAAAACTTTACTGGGGCTCGTGCCTCCCTCTTAGAGTTACTAGATCCTACAGTGGTCTGTTGATACTATCAATCATAACACACTCTTAAACCGATTGGTGAATTATGTATTCACTGAAAGGCATAAAGCTGGTTCAGGTTCTGCCTATCTGATCATTACCATTTTGTTTGTGTCAGTGAGGAATAGTCAACTCTAATACAAGTATGGAGTGCCACAAGGATCTGCATTAAGTCCTCTGCTGTTTTCATTGTACATGCTTACCCTAGGAGATATTGGAAAACACATTTCCACTAGACCTGATTAAATTTCTAAATTACCCAAGTTTAAATGCATGCCTAGCATCCTAGAGCAGCATATGTGAAGTGGTCCTATGTGGTTTCAGAATAGAGAGGGCCTACTGGGCAAATTCAAGCCAATTGCTTGAATATTTTCAACATGTGTAAAAATGTTTAATACCTTATGTGTTGTCCAAAAGCATCTTAACACATTAATCTAGAACATAAAACACCTCGTAATGGCACATTTACCTGCACAGCACACAGATACTGTTGCGCATGCTTTTCTAAACACATACACATGATTTTTAGTATCCAACACATTCTTGCTTGTAACTGACCTACACTTAGTAGTATTACACAAACTGGTTATACCAGGATACTTTCTACTTTTCACATTTAATACACTACAGTAAGCTGCTTGTAGCTCGCAATTTCTCTCACAAACTTTACACCACACAATGAATTTCTGTAACATAATTTTCAGACTTGATACTATTAAATACTTTCCTATTATAATAATAAGTACACAGTGTGATTGTGGGCTGCATTTATTGTAATGTTTGATATTTAGAAAAAACTTTAACTTCAGAAAAGTCTTTAGCTACAAAAAGAATTTGACTTCTAAAATGATCATATGTCATACAGCTAGACATTACTTCAATTACGGTTTCTGTAGCTGAATAATTGTTTGGTCTACAGGTTTACATATGAACTATGCTCAGTTCAATATAGGAACACAGTGTGAGTCTACCAGAGTAAAAGATTATCTGATCGCGTAGTTCAGTACAAAACAAACATCATATTTTTATTGTTGAAACATGTATATTTGTCAAATCATAACTGAAGACCTACTTTACTTTTTGCGTTGGAGTTCAGATGTCTCCTTCTGATTCCAAAACACCAGGAAAATAAGAATAAACTATATCAAACATATTTCAAATGCTTTTTTTTTTTTTTCAGCAACAACACAATATCTGCCCATGAAAGATGTTCTTTCTATATAATGTACAGCCTGCAGTTTTTCTAGCCATCAAATCACTGGATGTTGCTTTTGAAGGGCTCTTGTGACAGCAGCATCATCTGGTGTTGATCAGTCACAGCGACGGAAGAACTGGAAGTGGTAGTCAGTAAATAAAACTTCTGCATAGTTGGGATCGGTGCTACAATCAGCCAAACCCTGTGTAAATGAAACATTTCCATACTGACAAAATAGTCACACCATCTACATTGCCTGTATGTACAGTTGTGGTCAGAATTATTGGCACCCTTGGTAAATATGATCAAAGATGATTATAAAAATAAATCTGCATTGTTTATCCTTTTGATGTTTAATTCATAAAATTAGCAAAAATCTAACCTTTCACTGAAGGAAAAGAATTGAAAGTGGGGGGAAAATCACATTATGAAATAAATGTTTTTCTCCAAAACACGTTGGCCACAATTATTGGCACCCCTAGAATTTTTTATGAGTAAAATATCTCTGAAGTATATTCCCATTCATATTTACATTTTTTTTAGCACACCAGGGTGATCATGAACATGAAATTGTCCAGCCATGACTTCCTGTTCCACAGGAGTATAAACATGAGGAAATACAAATGCCAAATTCCCTTAATCATTCATCACAATGAGTAAAACCAAAGAATATAGTTCTGATGTGCAGCAAAAGATTGTTGAGCTTCACAAAATAGAAAGTGGCTGTAAGAAAATAGCTAAAGCATTGAAAATCCCCATTTCCACCATCAGGGCAATAATTAAGAAGTTCCAATCAACTAAAGATGTTACAAATCTGCCTGGAAGAGGACGTGTGTCTAAATCGTCCTAATGCGTGGTGAGGAGGAAAGTTTGAGTGGCCAAAGACTCTCCAAGGATCACAGCTGGAGAATTGCAGAGATTAGTTGAGTCTTGAGTCTCAGAAAGCCTAAAAAAATTATCAAACAGCACCTACACCCCCACAAGTTGTTTGGGAGGGTTTCAAGAAAAATCCTCTGCTCTCATCCAGAAACAATGTCCAGCATATTCAGTTGTCAGACAAGACTGGAACTTCAAACGGGACCTGCTTCTATGGTCAGATGAAACTAAAAAAAGAGCTTTTTGGCAGCAAACCCACCAGATGGGTTTGGTGCACTCATGGATAAAAATACCCCATGCCCACGGTTAAATATACTGCTGGATCTTTAATGTTGTGGGCCTGTTTTTCTGCTGGAGGTCCTGGACATCTTGTTCAGATACATGGCATCATGGATTCTATCAAATACCAACAGATAAAAAATCAAAACCTGACCGCTTCTGCTAGAAATCCAATAATAGGCCGTGGTTGGATCTTCCATCAGGACAATGATCCAAAACAAACATTAAAAACCAACACAAAAATGTGTCACTGAGCACAAAATGAAGCTTCTGCCATGGCCATCCCAGTCCCCTGACCTGAACCCTAAACAAAATGAGTGGGTTGAACTGAAGAGAAGAAGCACCAACATGGAGCTGGAATCTGAAGGATCTGTAGAGATTCGGTATGAAGGAATGGTCTCTGATCTCTTGTCAGGTGTTCTCCAAACTCATCAGGCATTATAGGTGAAGACTCAGAGCTGTTATCTTGGCAAAAGGAGGTTGCAAAAAGTATTGAATAAAAGGGTGCCAATAATTGTGGCCAACGTGTTTTGGAGAAAAACATTTATTTCATAATGTGATTTTCACCCCACTTTTAATTCTTTTCCTTCAATGAAAGGTTAGATTTTGCTAATTTTATGAATTAAAGATCAAAAGGATAAACAATGCAGATTTATTTTTACAGTCATCTTTGATCATATTTATCAAGGGTGCCAATAATTCTGACCACAACTGTAAATAGACTTTGGTGTTTAATTACACACTACCATAGACAGAAGTACAGTCTGTAAAATATTTCATACAGTTAAGCTCACCTCTGATTTTCACAAGCCTTGTGTTTTAGTCCACTGGACAGACTGTACTTCTGTCCCTCACAGTGTCATTTTCATTCACATCAAATTAAATATGGTGTTTACCCTGACTAAAGTCTTTCAATAAAGACAGCGTACATTCACAGACTAACACACAAATACATAGCACAGGAACTCACAGCAACTGAAGAGCGGAAATGGTAAGAGGAGCGATAGTGATTTGCCACCGCCAATGTCCACTTATGTATGTAGCCCTATCGGAAAGAGAAAGATAACCATTAACCATAACCAATAACCATTTTACTGGAAAAAAAAAAAAAAAAAAAATCTAATGCATATTATAATGATTATCCATCATTTTCATTAACAGAATCAAATCAATTCTGAGGAAAAAAAAAAAAATCTCTTGAGTTTGAATAGTCTGCAACACATAAACGTTATTATCAAATATAATTGTTATAGAATTACTAAATATATTATGTATTTAAACTATTATGAATATATAATATTATTATTACATTCATAATGAAATGTTTAATATAATGTTAATGCATAATGTTTTTCTAATGCATGTTGCTTTGAGTGTATAAGTGCTGAAGTACCTGTGTGTTGAGAGCAGTGTTTGACTCTAGGCTGTTGTAGTCGAGTACTGAAGAGCACTGTTCACTCTCATCATGTGAACACAAGTGGATCACCAGCAATTCAGGTGTGCTGCTCAAGTGGGAAAAAAAAAATTATTTATATCAATGAGAATGTGATCCACATATGCACACAGTTTTTCACATATATCATGATATACTGTCTGTCTATAAATATTACACAAGCAGGAGTGCGATATGGTTCTTTCAGCAAGGCTGCGATTCATCCACCTGACCAGCACAAGGCCGCAGTTCTTCATATTAACATGAACATGCCCAAGGCTTTTTATTTTGAACAATATGTGACTCTGGACCACAAAACCAGTCATAAGTCACACAGGTATATTTGTAGCAATAGCCAACAACACATTGTATGGGTCAAAAGGATCGATTTTTTCTTTTATGCCAAAAATCATTAGGATATTAAGTAAAGATCATGTTCCATGAAGATGTTTTGTAAATGTCCTATTGTAAATCTATCAAAAATGTATTTTTGTGAGTGGATATGCATTGCTAAGGACTTAATTTGGACAACTTTAAAGGACAACTTTGATTTTTTTACACCCTCAGATTCCAGATTTTCAAATAGTTGTATCTCATTATCGTATCATAACAAACCATACATCAATGGAAAGCTTATTTATTCAGAGGATGTATAAATCTCAATTTCAAAAAACTGGTTTTGACTGGTTTTGTGGTCCAGGGTCACATACACAGTTGATATAAAACGTTTGATCTCCCTTGTTAAAATTACAGCTTTTTGAGTTTTAAAAGAAATTAATCCAAGAAAAATCATGTCAGATCTTTTTCCTCCTTTAATGCAGTATTATCACCAACAAAATTCAAATAGAAAATTTTTAAGGAAAAAACAAAGAAAAATAAATAAATTAAAATAACCTGGTTAAATAACCAAGAGACAGTATAATGAAGACAGTGTGAAGTATGAACGGTCTACTTACTTCATTTGGAGGGTTATGGGCATGTTGGGTGGGATGTTTTTACTGAGGGGAATGAGGTACGTGTAGGTTCCCTTCCTACAAAATATCAAAGATCAATGAGTAAAATGCAAATTCATTACTACAGAACATTCTTTGATCACTTTAGTTAAGTCAAGAAATACCCATGTGCTATAAACATTGCTGTATATACCAGTATGGTTCCCTTTTATTGACTATGTTTACATGTGAATTTTTCCAATAATCAGGGTTCTTGCAGTAAGATGTTTACATGACATGAGCCTCTTCACTCCCGTTTACAAGCATTTTTCATTATTCTGATTACTCACTAAGAATTGGTGTTATTTTTACCACCATAATTCACATATGCAAATGCACAGCACAAATGAACTCACATACAGTAGGTGTGTTACTGGCCAAAATTTTGATCTACTTGTGTCAAATTCAAAACACATTTCTATGGATGTATTGGATTTTTTTTTTCGGTGACGCACCTCAAATGTCTTAATTTAGATGTTTTCAACCATCAATATATACTGCATTATATTCATGCCGTCAATGACTATAGATATAGAACAGGGGTGGGGAACGTTGATCCTGGAGGGCCATTGTCCTGCAGAGTTTAGCTCCAACCCTAATTAAACACACCTGAATCTAATCAAGGTATTCAGGATTACTAAAGTTACAGGCAGGTGAGTGTTTTTTTTTTCAGGGTTGGAGCTAAACTCTGCAGGACAATCCTCCAGGATCAACGTTCCCCACCCTTGATATAGAAAGACGGTTCACTCCTATTAGTTATGAATGGGAGAAACTGCAACGCGCAATATGGCAGAATACGTCCCGCCTTCTAAGTAAAAGAGCCAATCGCTGATTGATAAAGTCATTGCATCACTGTAGCTGTCGTTAGAGGCTCCGGTTCCCATAGAAACCTGAGACTCGCTCATAAGACTGCATATGCGCATTGGCTCATCTAGCCTGAAAAATAAGCTTTTTTAATGCTATCTTAGCATAAGAAACAACATTTATGGGACGGTTCATGTCAGATTTTGTTGCTGATTTGAAATATGTAATTTAATTGGGAGTTCGCCAAGCAGTTTTTGAGATTCCAGGATTCTCCCATTCAAATAGATAGAACTTGGTCTTGGATGCCTGAAATAGCTGCCTAGAGGCATTTGCAAATATGGCCGCCGAGTGAACAGACTTTCCTTGAAAGGGACTTTGATGGCGTGCAACAATGTCAACATGAACCCCAAAAATGTGATGCATTCTTTACCAATATGTAAACAAATCTGTGCATGACAACGTCATTTGTGTACGTCACAAGCCATGTACACTTTGCTCAGAGTGGAATAGATGCAATTAAAGTAATTGGCGTGCTGTCCAAGGAGAGGGCTTCAAGCTCGGTATTTTGGCCCGAACCCAGAGTACTCCCCTCGTATCTCTGGTTAAGATAGTAACCAGGCGAGTGTGAGGAGACGGGGTGGTGGAGGGATGCTAAAAAACTGTCGAGGAACATAGGTGAGTCGACTGCGTATATATATATATATATATATATATATATATACAGTATCTCACAGAAGTGAGTACACCCCTCACATTTTTGTAAATATTTTATTACATCTTTTCATGTGACAACACTGAAGAAATAACACTTTGCTACAATGTAAAGTAGTGAGTGTACAGCTTGTATAACAGTGTAAATTTGCTGTCCCCTCAAAATAACTCAACGCACAGCCATTAATGTCTAAACCGCTGGGCACAAAAGTGAGTACACCCCTAAGTGAAAATGTCCAAATTGGGCCCAAAATGTCAATGTTTTGTGTGGCCACCATTATTTTTCAGCACTGCTTTAACCCTCTTGGGCATGGAGTTCACCAGAGCTTCACAGGTTGCCACTGGAGTCCTCTTCCACTCCTCCATGACAACATCACGTGGTGGATGTTAGAGACCTTGCGCTCCTCCACCTTCCGTTTGAGGATGCCCCACAGATGCTCAATAGGGTTTAGGTCTGGAGACATGCTTGGCCAGTCCATCACCTTTACCCTCAGCTTCTTTAGCAAGGCAGTGGTCGTCTTGGAGGTGTGTTTGGGGTCGTTATCATGTTGGAATACTACCCTGCGGCCCAGTCTCCGAAGGGAGGGGTTCATGCTTTGCTCATTCATGGTTCCCTCAATGAACTGTAGCTCCCCAGTGTTGGCAGCACTCATGCAGCCCCAGACCATGAAACTCCCACCACCATGCTTGACTGTAGGCAAGACACACTTGTCTTTGTACTCCTCACCTGGTTGCCGCCACACACGCTTGACACCATCTGAACCAAATAAGTTTATCTTGGTCTCATCAGACCACAGGACATGGTTCCAGTAATCCATGTCCTTAGTCTGCTTGTCTTCAGCAAACTGTTTGCGGGCTTTCTTGTCCATCATCTTTAGAAGAGGCTTCCTTCTGGGACGACAGCCATGCAGACCAATTTGATGCAGTGTGCGGCGTATGGTCTGAGCATTGACAGGCTGACCCCCCACCCCTTCAACCTCTGCAGCAATGCTGGCAGCACTCATACGTCTATTTCCCAAACACAACCTCTGGATATGACGCTGAACATGTGCACTCAACTTCTTTGGTCGACCATGGCGAGGCCTGTTCTGAGTGGAACCTGTCCTGTTAAACCGCTGTATGGTCTTGGCCACCGTGCTGCAGCTCAGTTTCAGGGTCTTGGCAATCTTCTTATAGCCTACGCCATCTTTATGTAGAGCAACAATTCTTTTTTTCAGATCCTCAGAGAGTTCTTTGCCATGAGGTGCCATGTTGAACTTCCAGTGACCAGTATGAGAGAGTGAGAGCGATAACACCAAATTTAACACACCTGCTCCCCATTCACACCTGAGACCTTGTAACACTAACTAGTCACATGACACCAGGGAGAGAAAATGGCTAATTGGGCCCAATTTGGACATTTTCACTTAGGGGTGTACTCACTTTTGTGGCCAGCGGTTTAGACATTAATGGCTGTGTGTTGAGTTATTTTGAAGGGACAGCAAATTTACACTGTTATACAAGCTGTACGCTCACTACTTTACATTGTAGCAAAGTGTCATTTCTTCAGTGTTGTCACATGAAAAGATGTAATAAAATATTTACAAAAATGTGAGGGGTGTACTCACTTCTGTGAGATATTGTATATATATATATAGGCCTCCACTCATGCTGATTGGGTAGACTTGTTGATTGCTGATTGGAATGACATGTTGATCGGATAGTTCATTTGAACATGTTCCTGCCGAACTTTCTTAATGAAACATCATTTATGTTTTTGAGTCATGATTATGAGCTTAATCACATCAACTTGTTTGAAGTATTGTTTACATGAGGTACAGTTTAATTGCAATATTACCCAAATCTCATAACAATCACATTATGAGGGTGCTAGTAAAAATAATAATTGTTGTAATTTCTTCCTTGCATCAGTAAATGACCCTAGTGAATGCCACCCAGGACTGAAAATCTCTGAAGCCTGTATAGAATCAAGGCCCGGGTATACTTCATTTTCCATGTTCCATACCATCTAGCGCACAGTTGAGCATGCTTCCCCTCCCCCACCTTGGTGCCTCAGACCACATCACTGTCATGCTAATGCCTGCATACAGACCACTTGTTAAAGTCACCAAACCAGTTCGCAAGCAAGTACTGGTGTGGCCTGAGGGTTCTTCGGAGGCTTTACAGGACTGTTTCAGCACCACAGACTGGAATATGTTTAAGCAAGCTGCCACATACAACAACACCACAGACCTCCAGGAGTACACAGAGACTGTCACGGCCTACATAACCAAGTGTATTGATGATGTAACGGTCGCAAAGACCATCACTGTTCGGGCCAATCAGAAGCCGTGGCTGACAGAAGAGGTCTACAGACTCCTGAAGGCTCGTAACGTTGCCTTCAGAACTGGAGATGTGGTAGGCCTGAGGGCCAACCTGTCCCGCGGCATCAGAGAGGCTAGGAGACAGTACTCCAGGAGGATAGTTCATTGTTTCAGTGACAGCAGAGACACTCTGAGCCTGTGGCGGGGGATATAGACCATTACGGACTATAAGCCTCCACCGCAGACCTGTGATAGCAATATCTCCCTGCTGAACAAGCTGAACGCCTTCTTCGCCCGCTTTGAGGCTCAAAACAGCACCACTGCACAGAAGACTCCACCTCCTCCTGGCGACCAGGTGATGACGTTGTCCCCGCACTGCGTGAGGAGATCCCTCAGCAGGATCAATGCACGCAAAGCTCCGGGCCCTGATAATATACCTGGTCGGGTATTGAGAGACTGTGCAGTGGAACTCACTGATGTCTTCACAGACATTTTTAACATCTCGCTAAGTCAGGCTGTTGTCCCCATATGCTTCAAAGCTACCACCATTATTCCAGTCCTGAAGAAGATGTCCCCCTCCTGCTTCAATGACAACCGTCCGGTTGCACTTACTCCTATCCTTATGAAGTGATTTGAACAACTAGTCATGCACCACATCAAGTCTGTCCTCCCCCCCTCCCTGGACCCCTTCCAGTTTGCATATCGTTCCAACCGCTCGACCGATGACGCCATTGCCACTGCTCTCCACTCAGCCCTCACACATCTGGACAAGATTCTGGATAGATTTCAGTTCAGCATTCATCCTTCAACAGCTCATTCATAAATTGGTCCAGCTGGGGCTCAACACCTCGCTGTGCAACTGGCTGCTTAACTTCCTGACCGAGAGACCACAGGCAGTACGGGTCGGCGGTAACACATCCAGCACCATCACATTGAATACAGGGACCCCTCAAGGATGTGTGCTGAGCCCCCTTCTCTTCACTCTACTGACCCACGACTGCACTCCGGCACACAGCTCCAATCTTTTCATTAAGTTTGCGGATGATACGACTGTGGTGGGTCTCATTAGCAACAGAGATGAGACAAATACAGGAGCGAGGTGAGCAGCCTGGCCGGGTGGTGCAGAGACAACAATCTCTCTCTGAATGTGGAGAAGACAAAAGAGATTGTTGTTGACTTCAGGAGAGCGCACACTCAGCATGCTCCTCTGTCCATCAATGGTGCGACTGTGGAGAGAGTGAGCAGCACTCACTCTCTCTCTAAGTTCCTGGGTGTGCATATTACAGAAAACCTCTCCTGGACTGATAACACCGCATCACTGGCCAAGAAAACACAGCAGCGTCTCTACTTCCTCCGCAAACTGAAGAGAGCCAGAGCCCCGGCCCCCATCATGTGCACCTTCTATAGAGGTACCATCGAGAGCATTCAGACAAGCTGCATCACTGTGTGATATTGCGCCTGCAACGCGTCCTACAGAAAGACCCTCCAATGCATAGTGAGAGCAGCTGAGAAGATTGTTGGTGTTTCTTTCCCCTCCCTTCAGGACATCTACAGCACCTGTCTCATGCGCAAAGCCCTCTGAATTGCGGGTGTGTTACTTTACTATATTTATCCTATAATTATATGTATTTATTTGTATCTTACAGTCACCGTTTTTTGTGTGTGTGTGTGTGTGTGTGTTATCTGTATGCACCAGGGTCTGAGAGTAACGTAATTTCAAATCTCTGTATGTGCTGAACATGTGGCAGAATTGACAATAAAGCTGACTTTGACTTGACTTTGAAGATGTAAGTTTGATACCTACCCACAGTCCTCTCGCTGACAGTACTGCTGGTCTATAACTTGTTGATTTTGTGTTATTAGGATGGACTGTATAGTTGTGTTTGTCCCTGCGAAGATGACATACACAAAGACGTTAAGTGTGAATCATAATTGCGGACACACCTCCACTTCATTCCGTTATTAGGAATAAGGAATGAATTAGTAATGAATGAAGCCTCTAAATAAAACAATGATGGTCCATATGACAATATTTCAGTCTCAGTGTAAAGGAGGTACAGTGATAAGGATACATTGTTTCATTTTAAAATGAAATTGGTTGTTTATCTGATAATCTTGGCATGAACATGCTTTTAATCGGTTAATTTTTTAATCGGTTAACTTACAATCAGTAGAATTTCTGAGTTTCTCTGGCAGTTTTTCTAACCATTTCTCTGAAAGGGAACAAATGAAAATTACATGAGGAAAATCAAAAATATATCATAGTATATTTGAAGATTGAACGCTGTTACTGTGTCTCTGACCTTCAAATGATTTTCTCAGATTGATGATTGCATGTGAAAGAAAGTCAAACGGGACGGTTGTGTCTGTCATTTTAGTGTTATGATCATTAATTAATGTTGAAGGACAGCAGTAGACCTCATCTGAATAAAACACATTGGAGAAATCGATGTCTGGAGGCGAGGGACCAGGAAGGGCGGTGGAGAACACTGCAAACAGTCAAGATTAAATTCACCATATAAAATAAACAATGATCAGAATATACAGACCAACCAACTCAGAAGGGCTTTTCACACTTTGCTTAAAGACACTGGCCCATACATTTTGTGGTGAAATGTTAATGAGTCCCAGTGACTTGCAATGGACATTCAATGTTTTCTTGCAAGGGACTTGGTAATGTTCTTAAAGTTCTTTAGATAATTCTTGAAAAGTTTGTGTTTTGCCTCAAACAAAAGTGTGTAGGAGAGGACCTATTTTTGAAATGCATGAAGGGTAAAGCACCATGAAATGGTGTTTAGGTATTAAATGTTGATTAGTGTACACAATTCGGAAAATCTGGTGCTGCTCTTTGATTAGGTGTTTAAGACATACAGTCATGCCATAACAAAACTCTTGGGGAAAAGATAGTGTTGATTATTTGCCACTAGAGAAGCAGCAAATTCCAGTTTCTATTGACTTGTGGCACCACATCACCAAATATTAATGGGGTATTCTTAACAAGACACAGAGTTTGAATAGAATTCAGACCCAAGCTGTGCTCCAGGTTAACATTTTGTAGGGTGGTTTTTGCGTTCCAGGTAACCATAGTCAAAAAAATATATATGATAGAAAGTAAAGGCTTTAATACACTACACGACTTTTGCCCAGATTTTTACTGGACAAGTTGACGCTAGTTGTCGAAAGTCAGAGCCAGTCTGCAGATTTGAGTTGACAGATTTCACAGAAAATCGCGTAGTGTGTGATAGTCACAGGCGATCAAATTTTTTAGCCTCAAAGTTTGATCCCATCCAGTCGGAGGTATTTGGTAAGTTTGATATTTGGAGCCGATTTTAGAACACATTGTTTTCATTTGTTACACGTTTCCTAGCAACAAAGCTTGTGTTTCTGCATGAGTGTGTTCGTAATGATTTGGAAGTCTGGTAGTGTTCCTCTATAACTATTTACAA
Source organism: Mylopharyngodon piceus (assembly GCA_039654765.1). Lineage (NCBI taxonomy): Eukaryota > Metazoa > Chordata > Actinopteri > Cypriniformes > Xenocyprididae > Mylopharyngodon > Mylopharyngodon piceus. The sequence continues at coordinate 22,725,213 of CM077454.1, forward strand.
AGTCAGCAAGTGTATGATGCCTAGTGTTTTGAAATCTGTTCAGATTTTATAAAGACGCATAGTGTATTTCAGCCTTAAGTCATGCTTTGGAATAAAATTCTCGGATAAGTACTGAAATAATAATTTTAGCTCATACTGAGCTACTCCTTTAAGAACGTCATGCATAATGTCAAATGAAAAATTGTTGCACACATGAAAAAATTGCAGTGTGTTTAGAGATGAGTCTCTCTTTACTCCGTACACAGATTTAAGTTGTGGGTCTGAGTGCAGCATCCCACGAGGCATTCCATAACTGGATTCATTGTGAGTAACTACTCATCCTCAGAAAAAAACATCTTGAGCATCAGCTTTACTAATCAAACACAAGCGGCAGAAATAATGCCCATTAAAACTCTCTGTAAACCCCAGAATAGAGTGCAATGCTAAGTTAACACCTACAACTTGACTTATTGTGTCTTTCACTTTTTCTGCAGATATGGGAAGATGAATTACTTCACTTTCAAGCCTTTTAACCCTGGGTTATTGTCTAAACTTTAACCCCAGGTAGAGGAACATTTCAGACTTGAAAGCGGGGTTAGCACTGCTTTTTAGCCAGGGTTATGAAACCCTCCAGAACAGGGTTAGCACTGCTTTTGCGGTGTGAACACTTTGCGGTGCCAAATGTGTGAATTCTGTGAAACTATGCGGTGTCAGAATATTAGCTAGATGCTTAGCAACAGACACCAAATAGAGTACCTTATCTCAGTGATTCCCAATCCTGGTCCTGGAGTACCCCCAACTCTGAACATTTTGTATGTCTCCATAATCAAACACACCTGATTCAACTCATTAGCTTAAAGTAGAGTCTTCAAGACCTGAAATGGTTGTTTCAGGCCCTGTCCACACGAACACGGGTATTTTCCAAACCGCAGCTTTTTCTATGTGGTTTGGCTGTTTGTCCACACGCAAAAGCAGCACTGAAACTGAACATTTTTGGTTACAGTGTTCTCATTTAGATGGTGAAATCAGAGATTTTGGCTTGTGACTTCAGAACCGGAACCGGTAATAACCTTTTTTCCAGGATTCTGATTGGCTAACATGGGCTTTACGGTTAAGGTTATATCACCACCTGTTGGTTTGGCATGCTCTTGACAGCTTCATAGTGTGTTTATTTAATGAGGACATGATTTTTTTTTTAAAACGAAGGAGGAAAAACTAATAAAAATACCCGTGTATGTGTGGACTAGGCCTCAGATAAGAGAGACATCCACAATGTGTACAGTTGGGGGTGCTCCAGGACCAGGGTTGGGAGCCACTGCCTTATATTCGCATGCTTTGTACAAAAAGTCCATTCAGAAAAAAAGACAATGCTACAGTCTTTATGTAAACAGGTTGCATGCTGCATTTATATAATCTGTGACACTGACACCACAAATAAGAACGTTAACCCAGGGAAAACCCAGGAATAATTGTTAATCTAGGCTAAATTATGAGCAGTGTGAAATGTGAAGCAAGATAACCCAGGATTCCATTTTCCTGGGGTTTAGAAAGACCCAGGGTTAACCATTTTAAGTGTGAAAAGCCCTATACAGTATCTGTAAATATCTACATACAGTACCTGTGGTCATTGCTGTTGGTGTAGTGTAAGGCGGTATATTGTTGCTGTTGTTGAGACTGTATGACAAGAAAACAAAGTTAAATCTCAGTCAATTAAGCAGCAGTAACAGTTACGCAACAAGCTTGGCAATCAATGTAATTTAACTGAATCAATGTGCACCAAACACAATAGTCTGTAGTGATGACATTACTGATGATGATGACATTGTACCTGTTATTGAAGTCAATGTCCTCTTGTAATGTTAACATATAGAGTGCAGTAATACAAATGACACTGCAAAACAACAGGACAAAATAAAGTCACACACAGGCTGATCTTTTCATGTTTGGTGAAATATTCTGTCAAGATCCAGTAGAATTTCATTTGGTCTCAAACTGTCCTCAAGACCTTCATTTAAAGAAATATTCCAGGTTAAACACAACAATGTTTGTTATTTTAGCTGTAAAAGTCTCTAAATTGTCCAATTGATGTGAGAATGCATCTCTAGACATGCACAGTTTTTGTTCAGTTTTACATGTTGAGGGACCAATTGATTATTTTTTTGGTAATCATCAGCTGAGCATTGACAACTGGTAATATTTCTTTTACTTGCAAGTATGGAGTTTTGTACATTACATTCAAAAACAAAAACCAAAACAAGATATTGTGGCCACAAATAAAGAATTTGTTCCCATGACTTATTAATCTTTTCCCTCATTTTAGGTAAATCATGGCCACGATGTAACTACATTAAAATGAGGGAACAAATTAGTACAGCGTGGCCACAGACTAATTATGTCAAGAATTTTAACTAAAAGGGTCATGACATGAGAAATCAAATTGGCCTTGATCTTTTGAATATAAAAGGTATTTGCACCATTAAAACATCCTGAAAATCTGTTCACATTTGCATATGACTGCCTGCAGAGCAAGACATCGACAAATAGCTATACATCATCGCACCATAGGCCCTGTCCACTGGCATTCAGTCGCTTAACAGCTGACATTTGCTTACACTCTATGCGAGCGTCACGTCAAAAGCGATTAAAACACATTATGTTAACTGCCACTGTCTACACTGAATACAGTATACAAATGCACATTAATTTTCTGACATACTCCACACGTTTGAGTCTGTCGACAACAAGACAAATGGAAGAGTGAAAAAGTTTGCGTTTAAACAGCTAGTTTGCATCTCTATACAGACTTCAGAAGGATCCCAAAGTCAGAAACAAGTGGATGGTTTATTTTATGGAGTCCAGGATTGCTTTGGAGGATTAAATGTTTGTTCAAAGCATTTAGTTTTGTAAACGAGGCACAGTGTAATGGAGAGTTCACAAAGAAACATTAGTTGAAAGATTAAGCAGCAAACTGTATTGGATCTGACAGCAGCTCCATTACAAACCGCAAGTAAATGATTTCATAATGCTTTGTCATTAGCCAATCAGTGGCCATTTACTGACAAGCCTTAAAGGAGCCGCCCCTTAAAAACGGATAATTTCAGACAAAGGTCAGAATGAGGGTTGAAAATAATCATTTTTCCACATATATATATATATTGTTTTGTTTTTTTGTGTGCAAAAAAAATATAAGTGAACCTCAAAGAACATTAAAATATTTTTAAAAATCCCTTTAACTAATAGATATCACAATACTTTCCCCAGTTGATTAATCACAGTGCATTAAGACAACTGTTTTGTATAACAAGTTTTCTGAAATGTTTTGTTTCAATATGCAAATGAGGCATTATCTAATGAAAATATGCATCTGAACATTGGATAAAACCAGGTTCAAAATTCTTGTTTCACTGTGTGTCCACATTTTTACAGGTAAGATATTTCTTGCATATTTCTTTTTACCACTCCATAAATCAGAAAATACTGTCAACAGCCAGGAAAAAAATATACATATTTTTGGAAATAGTCATTTTGAGAAAACTTTCTTTAAAAATATGTATTGTTATTTAAAAAAAAATCAAATAGATAAAGTGCAATGAAATAAAAGTTTAACATTTAAATGTTTTCTTTCCTCTATTCTGAAAGAAAAGTTATGGAAGCAAAAAATTGACTAAAAACAAAAAACAATGGGTTTTCCTGTATTGTTTTGCTTTAATCAAACGTGGCCATGAATCGATAAGTTGTGGGAACAAATTCTTAATTCGTTGCCAAAATATCTTAAAGTGTGTATTTAAGAAGACCATCTCACCAAAGAGCCATGGTTGTTACTAGCATGATGATGCTAGCTTGGAATACTCTGTGTTGAAGACAATGATGATATCTCCCACAGAAGTAGTTCTGGAAGAAAAATATGATGAGCAGTCACATTTGTCTACAGTGACCGGGAGTGGACATGTTCAGTTCACTTAGTTTTGTCGTGGCCATGACTTCTTTATGAACAACATCTATTTCTCATGGCAATGAGTTAAATGTATAAACAACCTGCATGAACCATAGCAACCTGGAATTATTAGAAATGGATAGGCCTATAATAAAATTTATTTTTAATTAAGAATGACAAAATAAGGGTGGAATGAAGAAATGATTATATTAATATATTATAGCTGTCAGCAAGGTACGAGGAAGAAGAAGATGATCAGGAATAAAGTTCAAATGCTGAGTTTAATAACAATCCAACAAGCAAGACTACAAACAAGTGCTAACGCAAACAAGACCGGACAAACACTGAGTGAAAGCGAGGAACTTATATACATATAGTGATTAACTAAATGATGAACAGCTGTTAAGATTAAAGTCCATGGAAACTAATGAGTGGCAGGAAACTCAAACAAAGGAACACATGTGACTGATGAAAACAAACTGAAAGTCCATGAAAACAGAAACTAAGAATAAATACAACTGAATGAGTGTGACAATTGTATCCATCCCATCTCACAGCTTTTTAAATCCATTCGTTGTGTCTTTACTTATTATAATTATTATTATTATTATTATTATTATTACCATTATGCCTATTTAACCTATATAAAATGAAATACGGCCTTATATGTTAAATGCAATTACAAGTTATCTTATGGGAAGATAAACTGTAGTTTTTCTAGAAGTAATAAGGTAAACCTTATTCTGAATTCACCAAATAAATCGAGAGATTATTGGTTATTAACTGATATCAGCTATGCAAAATCTAATGCAAATTAGATAATCATATACTGACAATATGCTCAGGTCTCTGGAAAGAGGTTTGGTAAAGTGATGTTTATGTTCCGCCAGGTGATGTGCTGAATCCGAGTGGTGGCGTCTTCCACTTGCTGACCTGGGTCGCATTGCAGTGGGAAGAAAGGAGTTGGAAACTGTTTCACAGCCTTGAACACAAAGTACTTGTGAACGTAGAACTCCTGGAGCACAGAGAAGGTCTTTATTCTGAAACATGCAGATGAAGGAGCCTTGAAGTTGAAGGCTCTAACGTCTGTGCAGATGATCCCTATAATCTGAAACATGCAGATGAAGGATCCCTGAAGAGAAGATTCTGAAGTTGGTGCAGAAGATCCAGGCAATCTGGAACATGCAAATGAAGGATCTCTGATGAGAAGATCCTGAAGTCCGTACAGAAGATCCTGGCAATCTGGAACATGCAGATCTGGAGGATCTCTGAAGAGATCTTGAAAATGGGGGGCACTGAGCTTATGGTCGTTGATCCTGTTGCTATTTCCAAACTCCCCAAATTCACTTCTAGCAGAACTTCTTTGTTTCTCTCTTTCAAGAGGGAGGGAGAAACAGCTTGTTCCCTCAGCTTAGTGCATCTTGGAACTGGAAAATCTTGGGACTGGAACCAGAAACTGGAGCTGGAATTCTGAACTGGTACCTTGCAACAGAACCAGAACAACTCTTTGTCTCAGAGAGAATCAACTCTCCCGAGATGGAGGGATTTGCAAATTAGCGGCTTTCAGATTCAGCATTTGATTGGCTGATGCTGTCAGAGGTGGCCACCATATGGCCCCTCTCTGGCATAGGATTCATTTGCATGGCTTAAAGTTCATGTTTGGAACAATGTCTTTAAGGTTTTTTCTATGCATAATTCACTTTCCAAACCAATTCCAGATTAACCAAGACATTGTGTTGAAAACATAAAGACATCATTGGGTAATATTGAACTTTTACCCTTGCATTCATGTGTACCTTAACAGGTAAGTTTGTATATTTTGCATGTACACAAACAGCACTCATTAAGTATATACAGTTCTTTAAAAAGGTATGGAGAGGATTTGTTCCATTTTGTCCATTGTGTGTCCATTTTGTATAAAGAATCCATCCTTTGTGGCTTCAAGGCACGTGGCAAAAACGGTTTGGTGAATCTGAGGACCTCTTTCCACCTGGTATTAAGATGCGTTTTGGTCGATCTGATCACAAGTGGACGAGGGAGACACATACTCTGACAGCCGCAAGACCGGCCGAAAGCGGTGAGTGTGTCAGGAATGGTGAGAGAACATTGTGCTTGGTTTGTACGTTTTTTGTCTTCAAACCAAACTTGGGTCTTCAGCCAACAAAGTTAAAATTCCATCTGGCTAGCGCGCTTTCCATAATGTTTATGCGTTAGGTCAGTAGGCAGAAAGTAAGCGGTCTTTGGTGGCTGTTGGAACACAGTCGACCACATGAGCGTTTTCACTACAAAAGCAATCTGGTCTAATGCGTTTTCGACTACCTCTGGAAGTGGTTGAAAGTGGGCAAGCTCAACACGTTTTACACCCCATTTACACCTGTATTTAGCATCGTCCACTTGTGATTCGATTGACCAAAAAGCATCTTAATACCAGTTGGAAACAGAGCCTGAGAGTCTGTGGTCATTCACACCTTGGTCTCAGGACTGAGGGACTGGGGTGAACAATGGTGCAAATGGGATCAGTCTGTAATCAATGACATGCTAATGTCATCATTCTTCAACAAATGGTACCTGGCAATTGTCTTTGCAGGCTTATCTCCTAGCCCACCTAAATCCTTATTTGTGGAACTTCTTTTTAGAGTCCTGTCCTTTTCATCATGGCAGATGAAAGGGGACTCCTGTTGTAATGAGGGAAGTCTGCCCTCATGTTTGCCTGCTGATCACTACATTGGTATGATCAGGCATTTACAGTATTTGGAAAATATATACTTTAAGTAACATAATATACAGAAAGTTAATTAGGTAAAGAGATACCGGAAATGAAGAGGAAAATAAAGCAAATACATAACAATGAATAAAAAATAATAATAAAATATTAAAAAAAAAAAAAAATCAGTGAATAGATTTAAAAGACTGTTGAATGGGATAGATAAAAAAGTACAAGGCATATTCTGTTAACATTTACTGATAACAAACTTCTTTCAAATGCTGTCTATAGGAACCATCATGCGCAATACAATTTAATAGGCAATATGTTAATATAATCATTTCATAATTCCATGTTTTATCCTAATCAAAAATAAATATTATTATAGGCCTATCCATTTCTGATAATTCCAGGTTGTTATGGTCGCACAGGTTGTTTATGCATTTAACTCATGGCCATGAGAAATAGATGTCGTTCTCTCAACATAAATATGTCGTGGCCACAAGAAAATATATTGTTCCCTCAACACAGGATCTCGAGGCCCTTTAAATCGCGTGGCCACGACATAAGGATGTTGTTGTTTCGACAAAATGACCTTGTGGCCATGACTTATCATGTTCCCACAAGTTAATACGACATTCCCACAAATTACTATCTCGTGGCCATGTCATATTATCACATTCCCATTACAAAACTAAGTGAAACAATCATGTCCCATCCCAGTTACCGTATTTGCCACATTCATTGTAGAAAATGATAAGTATGTGATTTTCACATACTTTGCTAGACTGCAGTGGCGGTGACTTTGTTGGTGGAAGTTCTGAATGAGGTGTGGTTTTTTTGTTGATTTTCCTGTGACACAAAGATTTTAGAATGACAAATTTCAGAGGATTGCATGAAAGCACGTACATCAAAAATCATATATATTCACGAAAACAACAACAAATGTTAAGCAACAGTGAGAGTTCAAGTTTTCAAACTGGAATATCAGCAGTCAGCAATTATGGATCTAAAAAAATTATAATAAAAATATGGTTGTAAAACTATGTTCCTATGGAGTAATAAAACTGTATAACCTGCCTGCATTAAACAATGATAATGGCACTAACCCTAGACTAGCAATAACACTTGACTGTGCAGAGAAATTTAAATCTGCTGAATGTTTTTAAGTGATACCAGTTAGTGCATTAACTTTGGCAGCCCTAAAAAAAAAAACTAAACTGAAGTTAAGAAATTCCATACCCTTTAGCAGGAGGGCCGCTGTTGGAGCGCATGCTACCCAGCGTCTTCAATTTGGCCAGACGAGTGTTCCAGACCTCAAGCTCTTGAATACGATTCTCAAGGTTGTCTGTGAGTTTACACAGCTGCTTCACAGCACCCACGTTCTCCATAAAAATCTGCTCCTTTAAGACAAACCGATCAAAATTACTTTACATACGGTACATGTCTAGAAAAACTTACTGCAATTAAGAACAAATATCTGACAGACTCACTTTGTCCACCATAAGAAACTGATCGATCTTCTCCCCGTTTATGCAAGTGATATCACCCATCTCTCTCACAGCCGAAGGCAGGAGTTCTCTGACTTCCTGTGCTATGATTCCTAATCAAAGAGAGACAGATGATGGTGAGTATCTGTCTTCAGAACAGTTTTATATAAAGTGTATACACTAATTTAGGTTGTATACCCGTTTCATGACATTGGTCAATCCCCATCCTTGAGGCAAACTCTGGTTTATAATCATACTCCACAATTCTCATCTGAGCTATCCTCTTAAGCTGCTCTGTTGAGTCCACCTACAACATCGCAGACACAAGATATAATTCCTTCCACACATGCAGTCTTTAATAGTAAATTACAGGTAAATTACATTTTAGAGATCACATGTGAACAGGAAAATACCGGTAAATCAGATCTGGCAATTTTCCAGTATGAGAAGTTGTAACTTACTAGTAAATTTCCGGTATAATATTTATGAGCAAAGAATAGGATCACTGGTATGAGGCGTTAGGTACAAGGTCCTTACGCGCTGACGTAAGAAGTCTACTTTAAGCCAATCATAAATCTCTGTCAAAGCTGTTTATCACTGCTTTTCAATGTAAATGTGCTAGATGGATGTCTGACTGTTGTGCCATGTTTGAGACCCTGCCTTTCTTTATCAATCATCAGTGCTGCTTCTCTGCAGTTACTATTGAGTACTATAGTAACTGCAGTACTATAGTACTATTACGCTAATTTACCGGGTTTAATGTGTGAAAGAGGCTAATGTGTTACTACTATACACTATATTGCCAAAACTTTTGGGACGCCTGCCTTTATGTGCACATGAACTTTAATGACATCCCATTCTTAATCCGTAGGGTTTAATATGGAGTTGGCCCACCCTTTGCAGCTATAACAGCTTCAACTCTTCTGGGAAGGCTTTCCACAAGGTTTAGGAGTGTGTTTATGGGAATTTTTGACCATTCTTCTAGAAGCGCATTTGTGAGGTCAGGCAGTGATGTTGGACGAGAAGGCCTGGCTCGCAGTCTCCGCTCTAATTCATCCCAAAGGTGTTCTGTGAGGTTGAGGTCAGGACTCTGTGCAGGCCAGTCAAGTTCCTCCACAGCAAACTCGCTCATCCATGTCTTTATGGACGTTGCTTTGTGCACTGGTGTGCAGTCATGTTGGAACAGAAAGGGGCCATCCCCAAACTGTTCCCACAAAGTTGGGAGCATGAAATTGTCCAAAATGTCTTGGTATGCTGAAGCATTAAGAGTTCCTTTCACTGGAACTAAGGAACTAAGCCCAACCCCTGAAAAACAACCCCACACCATAATCCTCATTCCACCAAACTTTACACTTGGCACAATGCAGTCAGGCAAGTACTGTTCTCCTGGCAACCACCAAACCCAGACTCATCCATCAGATTGCCAGACAGAGAAGTGTGATTCATCACTCCAGAGAACACGTCTCCACTGCTCTAGAGTCCAGTGGCGGCGTATTTTACACCACTGCATCTGACGCTTTGCATTGCACTTGGTGATGTAAGGCTTGGATGCAGCTGCTCGGCCATGGAAACCCATTCCATGAAGCTCTCTACGCACTGTTCTTGAGCTAATCTGAAGGCCACACGAAGTTTGGAGGTCTGTAGCTATTGATTCTGCAGAAAGTTGGCGACTTCTGCGCACTGTGCGCCTCAGCATGTGCTGACTACTACTTCGTGGCTGAGTTGCTGTTGTTCCCAATTGCTTCCACTTTGTTATGATACCACTAACAGTTGACCGTGGAATATGTAGTAGTGAGGAAATTTCACAAATGGACTTATTGCACAGGTGGCAACCTATCACAGTACGCTTGAATTCACTGAGCTCCTGAGAGCGACCCATTCTTTCACAAATGTTTGTAGAAGCAGTCTGCATGCCTAGGTGCTTGATTTTATACACCTGTGGCCATGGAAGTGATTGGAACACCTGAATTCAATGATTTGGAGGGGTGTCCCAATACTTTTGGCAATATAGTGTATAAGGCCCCAGATCAAGGGGTCTCTGATTTCAGTATTTTGCACTGATTGGATCTCTCGAGACAGAGATTAATACCAGGTGTAAACATGATCACTTTTGAGAGAGAGCCCATTTGAAAAAGCCATTAACACTGCTGTCTTAACCTTTGTATAATCTTGTTCAATTTGTCTTTTTATTAACTATCAGAGAGACACTCACTTCCTGAATGTTTTGTTTGGCCCTTCTGTCTGAGGGATGCATGACGTTGCCCATTATCTTGGCGTTTCCACAAACCACCAAAGCCTCATCGGGGCTGTCTGTGTTGATGCCGATCCTCCCGTGACACACCACAGACTCTGGGATCTGTCCTTTTTGCCAGAGCACATCACTGTCATTCTCAAACTGACCTGGATTAGAGGCCTTTAGATGGAGAGATGATAAAAGTTTGAGAACCACTTTTGTACACTGTCAAGACACACTGACACACACACACACAGCTTTTAAATAAAAGGGGTATTCAGCTGTTGTTTACACTGTCATATACACATTGTCTCAATCAGCTCCCAAGCTCCGAGGTCGTGAATCAGTATATCGTGTACACAAATTCGGCCACTGGTAATGACAGCAAGGACCCTGGCTCACTAAACATTGGGATACCGATGACTCTATTTCTGGCGTCATGACAACGTCCGCATTGTACAACATCACCACTGGTATTTATGAACAACAGCAGCAATGATATCTTTCTGATATTATTTTGAATGTTATTTAAAGTGCATTATGATTAATACTTTGCTTGTTACACATACATGCAACATTTCAGCTGTAAATACATTATAAATGTTAGCTAGATTGTTCATTATCTGTCTAGAGATCTGTCTATGTTTATGCTGAAATATAATTAAATAATGGTTTGTATTTTAAAATAATCTATCGCATGTCATTATGTGTAGTGAGTTGGCTCATGTGATTTATGTTTCGTGCTTCAGAACTTCCGTTAAGGGAACATAGTGAGAATCAATGCTTTCTGGTGCATTGTGGGACTTTTTAGGGAGCGAATGTTTCAGTGCACTGGTAGGATTTCGCGATTGAGACAGCCAGCCTTTAAAATGGTAGACTCCCTGATTAGTGCCCTGACTACTGAACTAGGGGAGCTGATTGAGACGCACCCACTGTCAAGGCCAATAGAAGGCTTCCATCTCTAAAGCAGCAATCTTGAGGATAATATGTGCAAATCTGGAGTTTATAGTGGGATATATTTGTGCTTAGCTAGATATTGTGTCAGTAGTCTGTTATTATTTCTTCTGGATATGCAAAAGTTTTGACCACAACTCTATGGAAGTATAACCCTGTTGAAATAAACAGCATATGCTGGTTAGGTATGTTTTGAAGCATGGAAGCTGCTGGTCCTAAACTGGTCCTGAGCTGGAGCTAGTTGCTTAGGACCAACTTAGGACCAGCACTTGACCAGCATAAACCAGCTCAAACCAGCTTCCATGCTTCAAAACATACCTAACCAGCATATGCTGGTTTTTTCAACAGGGAGATGGATTCTACAAGGAGATTTATCGCTAGATACATAATTTAGTTGCTTTTTAATTCTTAAGGACTGCAGTCCAGCCCAGGGTTATGGTACAACATCAGGAAGACTTACCCTGACAATGATTCTTTCAGAAACATTTGCAACCAGCAGGAAACTGTCTTCTTTCACAGTAGCGTACAGACCAACCACCATCATAAAGTACCTATCAAGCATAATAACACAGTACAGTTAGTTACCATTAAATGGTCAAGTAGCATTTCAGTTTTCAGTCAAAAAATTTCATGGATGCAAACTCATCATGAGTGAAATTGGTAACAAAGATGTGATCCCCCTATTGCTAAACATGTAACAACATGTCCCCCCAGACATGTTTCATGAACTTGCAAATGTCTTGGTGGAAGAGTGGGCTAACATCTCACAGCAAGAACTGGCAAATCTGGTGCAGTCCATGAGGATGAGATGCACTCTAGTAATTCAAGCGGCTAGTGGCCACACCAGATACTGACTGATAATTTTTATATTGACAGAATTCTCTCTTATCAGTGGCAAGTGGTGACTTCTTGAACCAGGTATGCTGGGTGGCACATCATGTCATGTTTATATGTGATTATACTAGGGGACTGTTGAATGTTCGAATCTGATTGGTTGACCAATGTTCTAAGGTGTGCAATTATTTTCAGGGAAACGTACGGCTAAAGTAGTTCTAGACAGGTCTTGACCGCATTGCAGTTCCATATCACTTCGCCAAATGATTTCAGTTATTTCAATAGCTCCTACAGCCTACAACTGCAAAAGAACCAAAACCCACAACGAAACTGACCAAGCAAATAAATATAGTAAACAATAGGATGAAAATGACAAATTATTGTCATGGTTTTTGCCACAAAATACGTTTTATTGTGTCCTGAATGTGCATACTCTCTCCCGCTCTCTCTCTCTCTTTCAAACGTACACACGTACTGTATCGTATACACACACACTCGCACAGAAACGTTTTGACAGCGTTGCTCTGATGAATTAATCAGTAAAATAGTTTAGCAACTTAAAAGCTACATGACATTTCTCACCAGCGAGGTAATAACTGTGCGGTTCTTGAGGTAGATAAACTTATAGTTTCACTATTAGTAGAGACACTGCTGCTGGGAGAGACGCACAGACTCAGGTAGGCTAATTCACATATGCTGCTTATTCTCTCTCTCTCTCAACTGCATTAATAACTGTATCAACTGTATTATTCTACTATCTCAGGAGGCTCAAGCCCCCGTTACTAGTTCTGAAATGATGTTTTGGAATTAGCAACGGAGGCTTGGGATGAGATGCGTAAGAAATTAGTCCCACACAAAAACCTGACAAATGTCTTGAAATACAACATCGGAACAGTGTCTTGAGGTGTGGTAACCGTAGTATAAGCTGAATAATTGACTCCGCTTCACGTCGTGGCTGCATTACCACCTCGGGAATTCAACAGCCCATCATCAATTATTCCTTACATAAAAACCTAAATTGAATTTCTTCATCATAAAATGATGTCTATGCAGAAGACTTGGAATAAAGCACTTGAAATCATATGGATTACTTTATGATGTCTTTATCAACTTTTGTAAGCTTGATTTTCTCTCAGAATCACTACAGATAACCAAACACATGACCAGAAATCATGAAATATTAAGGATTGGCCTGCATAAGTGAATGTGGCAAATCTAATAAAACTGTACACAAAAGAGCTACTTTGGTTAATCCAGATTTCCCTGGATCATTGTAGGTAACCTGTTGTTTCTAACTGGTAAAATGGTCAACTTTGTATGTCCAAATGTTAGACCTTCAAAAAAACTTTATTGAGCAAATGTGACCAAAGTTGCATTCAGAGATGACAGAGATTGTTTGTAACTAACCTCTGATCAGGATTGGGTTTGCCCTTTTTCCTCATGTTATTCGCCGTAGTTTCACTAAAGTGTAAGCGTCCTATTGTCACCTTGGTGATTTTGTCTCCTGGCAAATTTACTCTAAAAGAAATGGAAAAAAACAAAAACCAGGATAAATTACACATTATAAATAGTTTTAGTTTTTTCACATGCATAGTTTTAAGTATCCTGATACTCACCTGACCGGCAGAAAAGGCTTCTTGCTGCGATCCGACTGAGACTGCTCGATGGTGATGAAATGATTCTGTGCTTCAAGCTACAAAAAGGGTTCAAGCGTCAAACAAACCATCTGCATTCAGATCATAAATGTTTCCAAAAGGTTTTCGGCCATGTTGTCACTACCTTGACCCCAAACACCTTCACATGGAAGCTCTCAACGGGCATGAGACCTGCTGGGGTTCTGACAAATCTGGGATCTCCAACCATCCCTATGTGAACAGTCACCTGGAAGTGGTTCTTCTTCTGACACACAAAGGCTTCATCAGCTGTAGAGTAGCTGAAGCCCTTATCAGTGTCTACATGGTAACCTGGAGGTCGTCTACACAAAAAAAAAAGGGATACAAGATGTCTATGAATGATCAAGTAGGGGCAAGTGTGCAGTTTTTTGTGAATATCAGCACGACTGCAAATGTGATATTGATTTTATAAAATGAACAAGAAGTTAATGTTGTGATTTAGGTACAATATTGTAAATATTGTCTGCTTTTGTCAACGAAAAATAGTTGTAAACAAAGCCACAGTGGAACTGTTGTGCGTGTCTGAGTGAACACACAGTGGTGTTTCGTTCCTGGATGAATCAGAGTTTATGAACCAATCAATGATTCAGTAATCTTTTCATAAAGACAGTCACTTGCTTCTTTCCTGAATGAATTAGTCAGCTGAATAAATGACTCACTCAGTCACCACCTACTGGCAGTTTAAATTTAATATTTAAAGTATCTTTTGATTAAAAAAATAATTATATATTTCAATATTCTAAATAATATTTTTTAATCAATCTCAGCATTATTTATACAATTGTAACTGCAGTGTAAATACTTCTAAATGTTGCTTTAGCTGCAGCTTCTCTGCCAATTCTGCAGTGCAAAATGGATTTTGATTGGTAACAGCATATAAAATTGCACTTATAAAGGCAAAATTGCCCATTTAATGTGGCAAATATGTCCCCTTAATAAAAAAGTTCATTTCTGTTACTGCTGTGAACTAACCACTGCACAAAATTAATTTAAAAACAACGATTTTATTATTTAGATGAGTGCAGGTAACAGCGGCTCTGTTCACAGTAAATGCGGCTCCACGCGAACTTATATCGAACTTACATCTTGATTTCTAAAAAAGATTAAACCCTCACTCTGAGTTTTCATGTTTAGATGTCCACATATTCTTATTCAAGAAATTACAGTGGTTGTAGCATTTCTATTGTAAAGAAGTGGCCAAATAATAAAGATTAAGTGGGCACTTGAATTAATTGTTTTTTGGCCAATATTAAACAGGGATTTGATCATGCTGTAAAGTGTAACAACAACAATCACCAGGCTGTTGGTGCCCTCTTCAGGCATTTGTTATAATACATAGTATTAAGTGTGTAACATAAGTTGAATTATGTTTGTTATGTATTATTACATTATGTATTTTAACATTGTTGTTCAATAAAACTATACGATTACTTGCTTTTGATGCTTTATTTGAACCGATACATATTATTTATGTATTTTAAGTCATTTTAAAGGCAATTGTTCGCTTGAGTCTAATTTTTATTACCACAACAAACAAAAAAAAACCAAAAAAAAAAAAAAAGAAAGAAAGAAAGAAAGAAAAAGATCAGATTACGCGATTAATCGCCAGGCTAGGAAGTCTTGGTAGCTACTCACAGCGTTTCAGATCTGCTGTTGTGGAGCGAGCACCACTGACTGGGCTGATACTGGTCCCATGTGAGCAGTTGGTGCACACTGCTTGCTGGACTTCCACCAGTGGCATCACTGTCATAAGACTGTGCTTCATATGATCCACTCTCTGGACCTGAAAACAACACAGACATTAAGCAAAGATATACACAAAATGATATGTTTAGGCTGGAATATACTACATGACTTAACTGCAGTCTGAACAAGTCGATGCTAGCTGCCAAGAGTCAGAAACAATGAGCAATTGTGGCACAGTCTGAGTTGACAGATTTCACAGAAAATAGCATAGTGTATGATAAGCACAGACTTCAGCTTCAGAATATGAGTCCATCCAGTTGAAGGATATAAAACATATTTAGAGAAAGAGTCATTCTATAATTCAGGGTACATTTCACATCAGCAGAAAAGTGTAAAAACAATATGTTTTCTCAATAAAACAACTATTAGTGTCAGTTTACAGTGATTCCTTTAAAAAACTTATAAGAATGTTATGTTTTGCAGATATTTGTGTAAATTCACAGCATGGTCATTAAGGACAAGAACATTTTTATCATAAATGTATAGGGGTTGGACAATGAAAAACCAGGTTTTAGACCACAGTAATTCATTAGTATGGTGTAGGGCCTTCTTTTGCAGCCAATACATCATCATTTCATCTTGGGAATGACAGATAGAAATCCTTCACAATGGCCAGAGTGATTCTGAGCCATTCCTCTTCCAGAACAGTGGCCACTATGTGATGCTGGTGGAGGAAAACGTTTTCCAACTTGCTCCTCCAAAATACCACAAAATGGCTAAAAAATATTTAGATCTGGTCACTGTGCAGGCCATGGGAGATGTACAACAACTTTCATGTTCATCAAACCATTCTGTCACAAGTCTTGAGGTGTGTATTGGTGCATTATCATCCTGATACACGGTACCTCCTTCAGGGTACAATGTTTGAACCATTAGGTGCACATGGTCCTCCAGAATGGTTTGGTAGTCCTTGGCAGTCACGCGCCCATCAAGCACAGTAGGCCATGATATTGCAGCCCGAACCATCACTGATCCACCCCTGTTCTTCTCTCTGGGCACACAACAGTCTGGGTGTTAAGCCTCTTTGGGGCTTCTCCACACTGTAAGTCCCACATGGTGGTAAGCCGACATTACCCAGGATACCATAGCACTCGATACACCACAAAGACTTGCTGTCCTGGATCAGCAGGATTTGCACCAACAATTTGTCCTTTTTTGAACTCTGATATGTTTCCCATTATGTTGTGTGGATTGCAATATTTAATGTAAAATGCTATTGCTCAGCTAATTTAACCTTCACACTCTACTCTTACTGATGGAATGTAAAATCAGTGAAGACTGGCCACTAGGCCACGCAAATATAGGCGTGAAACCTCGAACACTATATTGGCCAGTGTTACTTTAAAAATCATTTTGACAGTTTTAAGAATGTCATGCAAAACTCCAGTCCATATGGATTTAAACTATATATATGTAAAAAAATCAGTCAAAACATAGTTGACAATGACAGTAACATAGCTGACGCAAGTAACATAATTGACAGGTAACATAGTAGACAATTTCACCATTTTGCCTCATAATTTCAATGGCAGACCTTGTCTGGCCAACCAAATGTTATTTTCTTGATCAGGTTAACCTCACACTTTAATATTTATTTGAAATAAAATCATAAAAATATTGCAAACCGTAACGATGTACCCAACATAGTTAATGGGCAATTAATATGCCCTCTCTTCAAAACTTTCCACACAGCGCGTGAGTTAAGTTCTCTTTTGCTTCTACTTGTGCTTGAATATTTTAATTGCGAAGGCTTAAACTCTTGTGATGTCTGTCTCGAGCGTTGTTCACATTTGTTGTTACGTTCAACATTACATTGTTAGAATTCATAAAAATATTACAGGCCAACTGGTGATTGACACCAATTACATGTACTCACCAACGCCGATTTTTACTCACATTTGGCGCTTGGCAAGTGTACATTTTAGGCCCTGGGCCTATACATTCTCTCCACTTGCGGTGCGTCAGTAGAGGTTGTCAGAAAAGTGAGTGAGAACACACACAAACACAGTTTTATCAAATCATACGTCATCGATGGCGGTTCACTTCTGCAATTTAGTATGACCGTGTTCATATTAGTATCGAACTGCACTGGAGTTCACATGAACCAGAACACTATTTTACTATTTTATTTTGACTTTGCAGGTGTAAATCTTATTTCGGAAAACAGTATTCACATCATCCAAACAAACTGAACTGTGATGTAAAATTAACCCAGGTACACACCAAAGCGGCAGAGTGAAAGCACTCTCATGAAAGCACCCTTATATGCATTTTATAGCTTTTTAAATTGGATCTGACCAATACAGTTGTAAGAAAAAGTATGTGAACCACTTGCAGAATCTGTGAAAATGTGAAAAATTTTAACAAAATAAGAGAGTTTATACAAAATGCATGTTATTTTTTGTTTAGTACTGTCCTGAGTAAGATATTTTACGTAAAAGATGTTTACATATAGTCCACAAGAAAAAAAAAAGCTGAATTTATTCAAATGGCCATTATTCAAAAAACCATTGGTTCTTAATACTGTGTGTCATTACCTGGATGATCTATGGCTGTTTTTTTGTTTTGTGATGGTTGTTCATGAGTCCCTTGTTTGTTCTGAGCAGTTAAACTGAGCTCTGTTCTTCAGAAAAATCCTCCAGGTCCTGCAGATTCTTCAGTTTTTAAGCATTTTTTGCATATTTGAACCCTTTCCAGCAGTGTCTGTATGATTTTCAGATCCATTTTATCACACTGAGGACAACTGAGGGACTCAAACACAACTATTCAACTAAAAACACAACTAACACAACTAAAAAGGTTCAAACATTCACTGATGCTGTTGGGGGGTGAAAACTTTTGAATTTGAATATCAAGGTAAATTGTACTTATTTTTTCTTCCAGGAAACATGCAAGTATCTTCTGTTGCTTCCGGAGGGCAGTACTAAATGAAAAGTAATGATATTTCAATAAAATAAGAAAAATTTGGACATCTTCATCCTGTTCAAAAGTTTTCACCCCCCAACTCTTAATGCATCGTGTTTCCTTCTGGAGCATCAGTGAATGTTTGAACCTTTTTTAATAGTTGTGTTTGAGTCCCTCAGTTGTCCTCAGTGTGATAAAATGGATCTGAAAATCATACAGTCACTGCTGGAAGGGATTCAAATATGCAAAAAATGCTTAAAAACTGAAGAATCTGCAGGACCTGGAGGACTTTTCTGAAGAATAGAGCTCAGTTTAACTGCTCAGGACAAACAAGGGACTCATGAACAACCATCATAAAACAAAAAAAAACAGTCGTAGATCATCCAGGTAACCACACACAGTATTAAGAACCAATGGTTCACATACTTTTGAATGGGGCCATTTGAATAAATTCTTTCTTGTGGACTATATGTAAACATCTTTTATGTAAAATATCTTACTCAGGACAGTACTAAACAAAAAATAACATGCATTTTGTATGATCTCTCTTATTTTGTTAAAATTTTTCACATTTTCACAGATTCTGCAAGTGGTTCTTGCAATATTGCAAGATGTAATGCTACAAAGCAACATTTATAGACTGGAAAATAGACCATGGTCACCTCAGATAGGAGTAAAATATTCTTCATATGATGTAATACTCACAGAATGACGGTTTGGCCCAAACCGTGTCGGTGCACATGCGCTGCTCTGTGTGCCCATCAAAAGAGTTTGACCTTCTTCTTTTCTTATTTTTGTGTAAGAAATTTCTGTTAAAGCAAGCACTGCAGACTGTGAATATACTGAATAAACTTAATAAAGAAGCAGAACAGCACATGCAGCACATGTATCTTACCCTATATGTTGGTCGTGTTTTGGGGGCATACACGGATACACATTCTCAGGGTGGATAGCATGGGGCACACATGAAGAGGCCGCAGCAGCATTAGTTGGCATATGTCCCACTGAAAGACCCATCGGTGAGCACTGAGTGTACTGCGGGATACCATGGATGGGTGCATTATGGGACGTGGTTGCCTGTATGTAACTCTCAGCTGTGTTGAGACAGTACTGAGGTACCGAAGCAGGTGAAACAGCTTTGATGTGGTTCCCAAGGGTTCTGCCAACATCATACGTAAGTCCCGCACCACCACAGCACTCTGGTTTTCTATCTTTAAAGGGACAAGATGGAGGGAAGGAGTCTTCTGATTGGCTATACATGTCCTGGCTGCTTTGTTCTTGTATTTGTGGTGGAGAACTACGTTCTGATCCTGAATCTGGTGGTGACTCGGGTAACATGCTAAGAAATGAGAAAAACGTGTGCTTAAATGGCCATTTAGAAGAGATTAAGTGGACTTTACTTGAAAATGAATTCGAATATCTGAAAAAAAAAACTCACAAAGTGGGATCTGTCTCATTGCTCAAATACTGTTCCAGAATACTGGTGTCTACCGCAGCACTCTCCAACACACCACTCACATCTTGGCCTGAAAAAAAAAGATGTTAAAATACTTTCTACTGTTGAAATTTCACCTCGTGATAAATTTGATGAATGAAGTGCTATAGCAGCTCAGGACCGGATTTCAGGCTGCAGTGAACTCTGGGGTTATGCTACCAGTCTGCTGTTGGATTTACATACTTTATTTATGCAGATGCACTTTTGTTCATCTTTAAAATATATAAGATGGCAAACGTAATCCATATTAATCCATTGGTTTAATATAAGTCTTCTGAAGAGAACTTATATTTTTAAAATATAAGTACAATGTAAAAACATGTTTGTACACAATAAGTGCACTGTATCAAATTATTAATTTAAATGTTAGTACATAGTAGTTAAAGACACCTAATATAAAGTGGGACCCTTCAGTTTACCATAAGTTAATCATAATTAATATTTGCATCAAGCAACCTTGCAGACTGTTTAATAGCTAAAATAACTGGAAATGGCTGGCACCATGGGCCTGTTGCACTATAAAATGCACCTTGAGCCATGTGTACCTGTTGCACCATCCAGTTCTACATCTAAGACTAAATCTTATGCCTAGTCAAAGGTAGGCGTAAAGTGAAAAGTCATGGCTTGTTTGGATGGGATTAGTTTTTAGGATTCATGTGAATTAATTGTTACTGTGGATGTGAACTGTAATGTCAATGGTCAATTCACTCAGTATATGTGATAGCCTATATAGTAGGGGTGTAACGGTAAACAGAAATCATGGTTTGTTACATACCTCGGTTTTGGGGTCACGGTTCGATACGAGTTCAGTACAACAGGAAAAAGCAACAAATCAATTCTAGGTTTCTTTTAATCAATTTTGAACAGACAGTAGTACAAATTACAGTTTGTTCCACCTAGCAGCATTTAGTCCCTCTGAGGTAGTTGGTGAAGTACAGCCTCCTTTAGTGTTTTAAGCACTAAGCAGTAAACAGAATGCACTCTTGCACTCTTTTATTATGACAGGACAGTGATCAGACAGGAAGCGAAGCGGGAGAGAGAGAGAGAGGGGGACGGGACCGGGAAAGGACCACGAGCCGGGACTCGAACTCGGGTCGCCGAAGCGCATTGGCGCTACATGTCGGCGCGTTGCCCATGAGGCCATCGGCGCCGACATTGTTCAGAGACTCTTATTTTGATATTCATTTTGCTCCATTGTTCCTGTTTTCTCATTTCCTGTGTTTAGTTCTTGCTTACTTGTTTGCCTTCATCAATGTATGATTTTGTTTTCTTTGCTCCTGTGTTTTTAATGTGCTGCCGTGTTCCAGAGTTGTTTAATAAATATACCATTTCCAAGTAGATACTCGCCTCAACTCTCCTCCTTTGCAACCACACTTTGACAGAAGAACGAGACAAAATGGATATACAAATCCTTGTCTTCACTTAGTGGGAACAATTCCCTCGAGGACCACACAAATGAGTTTCTAGAACTGGCTCACATTGTGCACTACCCCAACGAGTCCCTGTGTTTTCTATTATGTGGTACTCAATGGGCAGACGAAAATGTCTGTCCTGAAGCTAGTGTCCAAAGCTCAGTCCATCTTTGGCTGATTCATGTCTGTGAATTAATTGTTACTGTGGATGTGAACTGTAATGTCAATGGTCAATTCACTCAGTATATGTGATAGCCTATATAGTAGGGGTGTAACGGTAAACAGAAATCATGGTTTGTTACATACCTCGGTTTTGGGGTCACGGTTCGATACGAGTTCAGTACAACAGGAAAAAGCAACAAATCAATTCTAGGTTTCTTTTAATCAATTTTGAACAGACAGTAGTACAAATTACAGTTTGTTCCACCTAGCAGCATTTAGTCCCTCTGAGGTAGTTGGTGAAGTACAGCCTCCTTTAGTGTTTTAAGCACTAAGCAGTAAACAGAATGCACTCTTGCATAGGTCATATTTTTTTGTAGGGCTGATAAAAAAAACGGTATTTGGTCACAATCATCTACAAAACTGAAAAGCATCATTTGTGTTATAAAAGTACAAAAAGTACAAAACTTGTGTAGAGATTAGTTTTTGCACTCCTGTAGTCTAGAGATTCCTGATAGCCTAACATAAAAAATTAAGGAACTGTTGAGGAATTGTTACTCTAATTGATAGGTTGACCAATGCTGCACGGTAAAATGCAACGGCTGTTTTTAAACTTTTTGGTTTGATTAACGTGTTGTGTGTAGCCTACGCTGTCATTTTCTTTGTGCGTGAGAGTTTATTAACATGCGGTGACAATGGTAGATGCACTAAGTTCAATATTACACTTTTCCAAGAAATCACGGAAAGATGAGCGAGAAGGAGAAAAAGAGCCTACTTCACCTTTCCACAAGGAGACAGTGAGTGAAGCAGCACCTGAGGCTTCCCATTTCCAGGACACGCATATTTCATCACTGGACTACAGTATTGAGACTTCCACGACACAAATTGCACAATATCAAATGATTTTGTCTCATTAAAACAGTGGAAACAACTTAAAATTCTACGTCATTTATGGTCATACGGAAAAGACTATGACATCATTTGAAATTTTAAAGGGTCTATTTTTATTTGTGTACACTCACAATAAAAACAAAACATTGTGCTTTTGTAAAATAAAGAAAATAAACAGAATGCCGCTTTCTGCGTCACGGTTTCTTTTCCGTGAAGTTTGTGGAGCGCGTTACAAAAATTAATCGAACTCAGCAAGCTCTTGCGCATTGATAGTCTCTTCTTCTTCTGCTCTTTGTCCTGTTGTGTCGGTTAGCAAACAGAGTTGTATTACCATGCACCCCTTCTGGATTGGAGTGTGGATCGCCTGTGACTGACTGTATTCGTCGTCTGACTGTATGCACCGAACCGTGATGTCCGTACCGTGACGGTTCGGGACGAATACATGTACCGTTACACCCCTACTATATAGCAATCGTTAAGATGGGTGTGCCTACTGCACACTACCAACACAAGTAATTAACCTAACACAAAATATATATTAATGTATGTAATTATGCAGAAAATATTAAATAGGAACATATATCTGGATTTGCAGAAATCGTATACCAAGCATCATCTTGCTTAGACGGACAGTATAAATGTTACGTCCTGTTTTGTTCAGAGACTCTTTTTTTTTTTTTTTTTTTAAAGATTTATTGTTTGCCATTTTTGCCTTTATTATGACAGGACAGTGATCAGACAGGAAGCGAAGCGGGAGAGAGAGAGAGAGGGGGACGGGACCGGGAAAGGACCACGAGCCGGGACTCGAACTCGGGTCGCCCGAAGCGCATTGGCGCTACATGTCGGCGCGTTGCCCATGAGGCCATCGGCGCCGACATTGTTCAGAGACTCTTATTTTGATATTCATTTTGCTCCATTGTTCCTGTTTTCTCATTTCCTGTGTTTAGTTCTTGCTTACTTGTTTGCCTTCATCAATGTATGATTTTGTTTTCTTTGCTCCTGTGTTTTTAATGTGCTGCCGTGTTCCAGAGTTGTTTAATAAATATACCATTTCCAAGTAGATACTCGCCTCAACTCTCCTCCTTTGCAACCACACTTTGACAGAAGAACGAGACAAAATGGATATACAAATCCTTGTCTTCACTTAGTGGGAACAATTCCCTCGAGGACCACACAAATGAGTTTCTAGAACTGGCTCACATTGTGCACTACCCCAACGAGTCCCTGTGTTTTCTATTATGTGGTACTCAATGGGCAGACGAAAATGTCTGTCCTGAAGCTAGTGTCCAAAGCTCAGTCCATCTTTGGCTGATTGAACTGATTCAGTGGCTGATTGAACTGTCTGCCATAGAACCAGTCCCCACCCTTACACCCTCATACTAGATTCCTCGGTTCCATCCGGGGCCCTAGACCTTCCTCCTCCACTGGTCCCGTCCAGCACGGATGATTCTCTTGTTCCATCCAGTTCCCTTATCCTTCCTCCTCCACTGAATTTGTGCAGTCGCCAGGCCATAACTCCTCTTCAGCTTTCTGCTCCTCCAGCTCCACTGACATTACCACAGTCTCCTGGCTAGCACTTCCATGGTCTTCAGAGTTTGAGCCTAAATGTTTGCGAACCCATGACTCTGCTTTGGCCCTCTGATCCTGCGGCTCCATCGTAGCTCATCGATCCCTTGATTCCACCGTTGTCCATCATCCCTCTAGCTCCACTGGGCTACCTCATTCCTCCAACTGACTTCTGACTTGTGGTGCCAAATGAATCATAATCACATCATGTTTGTTTGTTGGCCAGAGGAAAACTGGACCCCAGACTGAGCCTGGTTTCTCCCAAGGTTTTTTTTTCTCTCCATTCTGTCACCTAATGAAGTTTGGGTTTCTTGCCACTGTCGCCTCTGGCTTGCTTAGGGCTGCCCCCTAATAGTCGACTAACGATTAATCGACGAGAAGAGGCTTAGTCGACTAAAATTTTATTAGTCGCTTAGACGCAGGGAAAAAAAATCCACAGGAAGTGGCGAAGTCACGCAGTCTGCAGATCGTTAACAGCTGGTCTATGTGGTAATAACAGTACATCAGACAGGACATCCAAATGCTCGCCTATCATTCATCGACCTCAAATAATGCTTATCTCAAACATGTAAGTAGTAGCAACTTTACATGGCCCCTTGCTCTAACATTAACCTAGAAAAATGTGGGCTATTTAAGTGTTTGTGCAGAGTGTAAAAGCTGAATAGTAGCGTGCTTACTGCATGACAGCTAACATGGAGGTGCCGGTGCAATCACTTGCACTTAAAATACTCCATTTTTTGGTCATACAGATAAGAGTAATGCATATTTTAAATCTGTGAAGAGTCTTTTATTTGTGAGCACTCACAATAACAACAAAACATTGTACTTTTGTAAAATAATGAAAGCAAACAGGGTGCGCTTTCTGCTGTCTCTGTGAACCAAAAAAAAAGAGAAAAGAACCGAAACTCCACATAAACTTGCCTCACAGACATAAAAAAAATTATCTATAGAAAGCGAAATGTGGCAACACTTTATTTTAGTGTCATTGTTACATGTAGTTACTATATTAAGAATTATATATTATGCATAATTACATGCAACTAACCCTAAACCAAATCAAAACCTACTCCTAACCTTATACTAAGTACATGTAGTTAATTAATATTACTCAGTACTTAAATGTATAATTACAGTGTAACAAAGACACCTTAAAATAAAGTGTAACCCAAAATGTCTACTTTTAAATGAACCAATTCAAATGGAAAACAAATATTCTTAGGTTATGTAATCCATATGAAACATACATATAGGTAAAGCTGCTTTTAAACAATCTGTATTATAAAAAGTGCTACATAAATAAAGGTGACATGACTTAAGAATGTACAGGGAGAGAGACTTCAGATATAAAAACACTGACTCACAAGGAAATGTTTACGCATTGAAATCAGTGTTACGCAACATGTCCTTAGAAATGCACACGACGAGGAAGAATTCTAGAAGGCAGACTTTAATCATCAAACACTCAGGAACAAGGAAAAACGCAGGAGAAAAATCACATTACAATCAACGAGAACCAACCGAGACTGAGGGAGACTTTAAACATGAACAAATAAACCAAACATGTAACAATTAGATGGCATGGTGGCTTTAATTACGATGTAATGAGCAATTCAGTTCTTTATTATTACTAAGTGTAAGTTTGTAAACTTACACTTAGTAATAATCAACTATAAGTGGGGTAGAATGCATCACAATGGATGCACATCATCTGCACTGGGCGTAGTTGAGACTGGTCATTTTTAAATTGGTGAAACAGAAATATTATTTGAAAAGCTGGACGCAACTAAGCCCAGCATAGGGCTTGCACCTTACTTTACATCCAGCTGGTGCAACCGGCCCCAGAAGCCTTGCACATTCCAATTAAAAATGGCTTTGATCGCTCTTATGTTTGAAATAGGTTGTATAGTTCTATGGTCAAGACTCCTAACATTGACTGCAACCATCTACCTCTGTAGACAAAATGCTGTACAGACTTTCTGGCTTAGACACTTCAAAAGATCCACAAACATGTCTCACTGCATGTCTCACCAATCATCGAATACCTGGACATCACAATAATGTCAAAATAAGAAAGAGACATGAAGAACCTCTCACAATACACCTGATCTGATCCAGAGACCAGCTTCCAAAGTCCACCATCTCAGATAACTAAAGTATCGACTGACACTTCAGAAAAACGGCCTGATTATGGACTGCGAAACAAATTTCAGACAAAAGCCACTCTTAGAGGATAAGGAGGATAAACATGAGGTGCCTCAGCAAGACAAAACAGGCTGAACACACAATCATCATAATATCAGAGATACTTATATCAGGAAATGACACAAGAACCTGAAAATTATTCAACTGACTAAAGGAAAGCACAGATGATGATGGTACAAATCAGTACAAGATTGAGAGAGCTTCATAGCAGCCAGTAACTGATCAGCCACAACATTAAAACCACCTACCAAATAAACGTGATTATTCAGACCAGACAAACTTCTTCCATTGCTCCATGGTCAAGTTCTGATGCTCACATGCCCATTGTAGGCGCTTTTGGCGGTGGACAGGGGTCATCATCACCACTTTCTCTGATGCAGTCTATCCATCACTATTTGGCCCTTGTCACTCAGATATTTGCCCTATTTTTTCCTGCTTCCAGCACATAAAATTTAAGAACTGACTGTTCATTGCTGCCTAATATATCCCACCCCTTTACAGGTGCCATTGTAATGTTATAAACAATGTTATTCCCTTCACATGTCAGTGGTTTTAATGTTGTGGCTGATCAGTGTATAATAAAACCAACAATTTGTTCAATAATAAAATACATTTAAATTCTAAAATTCTAGAAAAGTTATACTGTATAGAAACAACAAGGTGACAGTGAACGTTTGTGTGTATTAACACAATGGGCCTTGATCTGTTTGCTCTTATGACTTCATTTTATAGATCTGTGACCTTGAACTATATGGTAAACTGTACCTTCATACTGTATAGATTACAGCCACCTACATGCTTGGAATGCCACGAAGACCATATAAAACACAACCTCCATGAAATACTAACATTTATAGTTCTTAAACTACAGTAGATTGTTTGCATAGAATGATAAATACAAAATACTTACAAATTCCTTGTTTGTAACCAGATTTCAATAATGTAATTTTGACAGAAATAACGGCTGATAGTGACATACATTTTAAGAAGCAAACAGATTTTCCAAATTATTCAAATATGCACTGGATTACAGTATGTGTATTTACACTATGTAAGAACATGAATTATGCATTAATATATTTCGTATTGCATTATTATTATGTTCATTTAGTTATGGTTTAACTAAAAGACAAAGAAAACATAAAATATGGTCCGAGGTAAATGTTTTTTAGGTGGCTTACCATTAAAAAACTGCTGCAGTGCCTCATTTTCCCCAAGAACATCCATTGGATTAGCTCCAGGTCTCCTGAATTTCTTTTAGTGCAGCTTATTTCAAACCTACTACTGTAAAAGTCCTGTGTGAAACACATGGGACAGGTTGTTTCTTAGACATGGAGAGATAGCATGAACTGACCCAAATGCTAATCGCTTTACCTTTTCCCCAATTCAGAGAAACGTTGAAAGATCGACAGCTTGTTTGTGTCAAGCACATGACTGCATTAGTTTCCTTTTCCTTGTGCTTCTAATGTAATGTGACAAACAACTGTATGATCTCACACAAAGTACATTCAGTTTATACTGATCCACCTCATAATATGACACTTTTCAATTATACTGTTGTAATCATTGAATAGTGTCATATCTAAAGGTGAAAAATTTAATGTCAACATAGAGCAAAACTGAAAATGTACGCCCTGTTAACACAGGCTCACAGTGATCATGACCTGGAATGGCGGCAGCCAGTTTTGCTGATATGACTGCGGGCTTCACATAAACATCCGATCTGAAACTATCTGAAACATCTGAAACTACACATGAACAACTGATCAACAGAAATGACCATTTACTGAATACTGTACTTACATTTATACTATCTTCTTAATGTAATGTAATGTGCAATTCAAAAACCATTATTGTAAAATCATCACTACTACCTGCTAATTTAATATACATGACAACAAATATGTAGTTAAACTGACCATCCCCTTGGATTGATAGCAATACATTTCAATTTTTTTTTCTTCCAGTTTAGACATAAAAGGTTCTACCTTTCCCCCCAAAATGTAGACGTCGGTTCTTTTGGTTTCGATCCATTAAAGTGAGCAGCTCAAGTGTAATCCATCAGTAACTCCATATACATCATAGATAGATGGTCTTTAGTGAAGGCCCATATATATTCCTACATTCAAATAATAATTAATAATGTAAATAGAAAGAGAGAAAGAGGTTCTTATTCACTGAAAATGGCAGCTGTTGCGCAGTCTCGCTTGTACTTTGTTCACTGACCCTAGAGCCAAAATCCACCCACATCCGGATGTAGGAGGCCAAACACTTGTAGGAGGCCATAAAGGAAGCTTTGCTTTATGAGGTAATTGCACACTGCGAGAGCTGAAGGGATTGATGGGTGTGTTTCTGTGCAAACAGATCAATGATAACCTGAACCTGTGGTTTTGACAGGAACAAATAATAGAGCAAAAATTCACTTCAACAGCATTAATAATACAATGAGAGAAACAAATATATCTAGTAATTGTATATGGAACCTATTCAAGACAGAATCCTCATGGTTATATAGTTTATCATATACTCATTTGGTGCCCTATAGGTGAAATCAGACACTCTCTTCATGAGAGAAGATAATTCTAGAGTAAGAGCCTGTGACGACTCATGTTTTGTTGGGATTTCCCCGGGATGTTTGGCTCCACTCTCCCAAGTGGCTGTTCTTGGGACGAAAGGCCATGAGGGAGTTGCATATTGGACTTGATTTTGTTTGGTTTCCTTAATAATTAACACTTTCAGATGCCCAGAAAGCTACTAAAGACGTCCAATCCAATACTAAAATCCAATACTTGAAAAAAAATTTGAATCTGAGAGGTGTAGTTTAAAGCAAACTTACATGATGGCACAGATATTAAACAAAAGTACCAAATAGCTGTAACTTAAAGCACTTACATGATGGGATAGGCACTAAACAAAATTACCAAATGTATTTTACCTGGTATCACTGGGCCCTACAAACTCTTGGCATATGTTGTTTATGTTAAGGCTGTCCAGCCTGTCTTTGTGCACATTGCAGACTAACACACTGTTAAGTCTGTCTTGGCCCATAGTAGCCCTTAGCCACATCTTCAGTCTCAGCAATGCACTGAACTACAAGATTCTGACGAGGACCTCAAATAACCTCCGCACCTCCACTGGCATTATCCTGAGGACCGCTGGTGCTGTTCCACTACTACTACAACGGTATTTCTGGCAAAAGAGGGACAGCTGTACTGAGAGAGAGCTTCTGTGCAACTCAGGGTACTCATCTATTGAATCACTTAATACCCCGGTTAGAAGAGTCTTTATCCTGGTTGAAACGGTCACCAAACTGAGCCTCTACACAATCCATTACTTTAAAGAACTCTGCCCTGTAATGATCCACTGCTTTGCCAGCAAAGTGCCTTGCATTTGCTGTCTCAATAGGGTCAACTGATTCAATGGAGTTAACCAATGCTATAGCTTTCTCATACAGTTCAAGATATCTCTTGTCATTTCTCTTTCCCTGAAGAGAGGATCGGACACAATCTACTGCAGCCTGCATACCAGAGACAGTCTGGGTCTTCTTCTGCAGTGAAATGTTTAGGCACTCAAGCTCTCCAACAACAGCAGAAGCAAGTGTGAGGCCCAACAAAGTCTTACCTTTGCTGAAGTGCTCAAATAAACCACTGGCAGTTGAAGCTGTCCTAGATAATCTTTTAGCCATCTCGTCTAGGTTGCCAAGTACCCGTTCATACTGCCCTTGCAAAGCTATTATAGCAGAATTGTAGCTATGGTTGGACATAGGGGTTTCAGTGTGGTGATGGGTACATTTTCAGAGGTAACTATGTTTTCAAACATTCTCTTAGATTTTCCTGACTGGCTAAAAAGGATGCCTAACTGGTGGACCCAAGAAAGGCAGTCCCGAATCATTGGGGAGGCTAAGCAGCCAGCCTGTATGATTAGACTGAAACAGTGTGCACCACAATGCACATAGAGGGCTAATGGCTACTACTCCCTCACTATTGCCTGTATACCACTGTATTTTCCTGCCATGTTTGAGGCACCATCATAACTCTGCCCACGTAAAGCAGTCATGGGGAGATTGAGCCTCAATAGCACATCAGTTACCATCTTGGCAAGGCACTGGCCTGTTGTCGCTGATAAACTCTATAAGCCAATACACTCCTCATGTGGTACAAGGTCATGGTCCACATAGAGCAGACAGACACTTTCCTGTTCAACACCAGAAATATCCTGGGTGCCATCAACTATTACAGAAAATGGAACAAGGGCTGGAGACCTAATCTCACTTGCAATGCCCCGGATTATAGTATAGGCCATAATGTTTAGGATTTAATTCTGTGATTTAGGGCTTGTGTATGAAATGTTGCGATCTGTTAACCATTTCAATAAAATGGGATCATCCTCTTCTGCCCTAAGTTTCAGGAGCTGATACAAATTCCCACTTTCATCAGTATGGCCTCTAAAGCCCGGAACACACCAAGCCGACGGTCAGCCGTCGGGCAGTTTTTGTTCGTCAGCCGACTAAGTTTTCTCAGTGTGTTCCGTACCGTCGGCTGAAGTTGGTCCTCGTTGGCTTTTTTCCGGCCGATTCGACATGTTGAATTGGCGTCGGAGCTCGTCGGTCAGTCGGGCCATCTGATCATTCTGATTGGCTGTTCAGCTACAGCCACCTGCTGGTACAGAAAGGAATTTCTTCTTACGCAGACGCAGAACGGACGTGCTACTTGGCCGTCGGGTGTCGAGCGTCGGTTTGGTGTGTCAGGGCAACTTTGGACCCAGACGCTGCCAACGTGATCCAACCCCGCTGTCTGCTTTCGTCGCCACTAGTTCGTCGGCATCGGCTTGGTGTGTTCCAGGCTTTAAAGATTGTCCCTGCCTTGCCACATACCGTACAGTGCTAACAATTTTCCTCAAGCAATATTTTTCCACCTCCTGGCTTTTCTCCAATTTCTAAAGCCTGTACTAATGAAAGCAGCATCAGGTCTATGACCTAAAAAGTACTGATTTGATACACCTTTGCTACAGTAAAAACACAAGACCCCTTTAACTGATGGACTGTAATGTAGCCATGGAAAGTCTTGGTACCATTTCTCTTGAAATGCCAATGGACTTTTGTTTTTCGATAGACTGGGGATGTGGTTGGTATGGCTTTGTGCAGTCACTGAGACCTGAACTAAAAACTGTGCTCCTGTGTTGGTGCTGGCAATATCATCTCCCTGTGCTGCTGTCTCTGGGTCTCTGCCTGGTTCTGACCCTCTACTCTCACTGTCTCAAAACAGTCTGACTCCTGGAACAGAAAAAATATGTTTTCCATACTCATAATAACTACCTCATCCAACCCAGTAGTACTTCTAAATAAAGACTATTTTGTTTCATAACACTTGATAAATTGGCTTATCATAGTGTAAATTGGTGAGGCAGTGGTGCGCATCTGCTGAACAGCTACACACCTCCAAAAAACATTAACAAAAGCTCAACACACTTACCTGAGACTGTACACCTGACTGTCCCTGGTCTCCCTGTCCCTCAGTACTTTCTGTCTTCTTTGCCTGTGACACCGTGACATTATTTCCATAAGCACCCATTCTTATAAAGATGTGTTGCCTTAATTAAGGGCAAGTTGTTTAAACTTTAAATTGTTTACAACTGTAGATATTCAACTGCAGTTGAGCAAAACCCAACACAAATGTAAATATTAGCCAAATATCAGTTCACACGTTAGTTGTAGTGGTTAGTCTACACCGAATGCGAGCGGAACAATTCGACTCACTAAAAGACAACAGAGCCCAATATAATCACTGATATTGTCTACATTTGATGCAGCACAACATGACATGACAAATCCCTGACAATATATAAAGGGACTGTTCGTTGCTCACTTTTTGTATATAATATTATCACAATAGGGTGGTGCAGGGTTGACATATTTTTGTAGGCCAACGCCATATGTTAGCATCACCCTGGTTCCCTCGACAAAAACCCAATAGGATTTTTCCCTTGGCTTTTGGATTATTGCAGAAAATAAGGTCTGTGACTAACAAAAGCTTATGATTCTTATGTTTTGTCCATTGTGATAATCTTCACAAATAAACAATTTTAATGAATTTTGAAGCATAAATACAATCGGCAGAAGTAAAGAGCCAAACATAGGCTATAAACAAACCACACCATGGTCGCATGACTTGAATGTCATCATCACTAAGTTTCCATCAACACTTTCAGTCTTTGGTTAAAAAACATTGTCCCTGAAAGTGGACAGAGAAAGAGTTAAAATAGTTTTAGTCTCAGCCTCTGACGTTCCGCCCACAGACCGTTGGCTGAATGTCTGATGCATATGGCACATTTAACTGGAAACACTTCAGGATTTTCGAAGTCGTCATCTGGTTGGTTGAATTCTACAGGATGTCCGGGAGACGTGTGTGTCACGTTCTTTAACGGTCCGCCTGGAAACAAATGCCGTGACGCCAAACCCCCCTGTGGAAGAAGATCGCCGTCGTGTTTACAAATGTGACAATGAGCGCTTACCAGGATCAACTAAATGCTGGATTTTCAAAAGTATGTGAAGTTCGCGGCTCCATTGTTGCATTAAACTTGCACAAGGTTCTTGTCTTGAATGAATAATCTATTAAATGCATGCTGGTCTGTTCTTGTAGGGACACTGACTTTACATTTTCACGTCCCTAAACATGACGCAGAACAAAACGAACAGTGATTGGTTGCGTTACATGTCAGTCAAACGTCCTCTTGGATGGTTCTTGGCCAATGAAAGAGATAGAGTCCAGACCTTCTGCTGTCAGTCTGAAGGTCTGGCTACACGAGACTATAATAGTTTGCAAGAGTGCAATTATAAACACAACGAGACTGTGAAAGTGGACTACTGAGTAGATGAGTTTTCTTGTTTGGGTGATGACATTTAATGTCCCAGACAACCTTGGCCACTCAAATTTAGCCACTTGTTAGCAAGTAAAAGCTTTTTATCACAAGAGGGTATTACTGATGTATTTTATATCGTAGAAAAAAATGTTAAAATATATTGAGCTTCTGTTCAACATATTTTACAGACCTTATTTCAAAAACCTATTTGAAAACACCTTGGCTGCATCCGAAATCACATACATCTCTACTACATAGTAGGCAAAAAACAGTGTGACAAAAGAAGTATGTCCGAATTCACAGTACTCATAAAAGAGTAGGCAAAAAGTACCTGGATGACCTACTTCTTCCGGCGAGATTTGAAGTGTGCATACGATGGACACTTTACTATCCCATGAGGCCACGGGAGAGGATTTATGAATGTGAAAGTAATTGATGCTCGTAGGTCACGTGATAAGGGAAACATGGCAAATGTAGTATGTCTAGATTACATTCATAATATATAGAAAATACTTTTTTAGCGGTCATGAAGTAATTACTTATTCAAAATAAGTACCTACTCAAGAGAGTATGCGATTTCAGACGCAGCCCTTGACTTCAGGACGATGGAACCAGAAGTGCTAAAATGCTAACTCGTTTCCGGGTTTTGGCCTACAAAAGTATGTCATACTTGCACCACTCTATTTAAATAACATGATTTCTATGCTACTAACAGGAACAGTGTGAAGTTGACTATGGAGTCAATTGCTTGATTTTTAGATGCATAAACAGCAATAAACTATTTTGCGACAAAGAACATCTGACTGTACACAAGTCCATACCTAGCAAAAACCACTGATCGCAGATTAGAAGAAAGTGTAAACTGGCGTCGCGTCAGTTAAGCTTTTTCCGTAAGTTGAATAGTGAAGGTGTAGGATGTAGTGTAAGCTTTTGGAACTGCGAGAGTTTTACACTTTCTTTGTTGAATACTTGAATACGGAAGGCGGTCTGGCGGAAGCTAGATATTTTACTTCATAACTTGTTAAATATGGATATTATTTTTTACACAAACACATCGCTTCGCTTCAGAAGGCCTTTATTAACCCTTTCTCCTCACTACTAAATATTCCACGGTCAACTGTTAGTGGTATCATAACAAAGTGGAAGCAATTGGGAACAACAGCAACACAGCCACGAAGTGGTAGGCCACGTAAAATCACAGAGCGGGGTCAGTGCATGCTGAGGCGCACAGTGCGCAGAAGTCACCAACTTTCTGCAGAGTCAATAGCTACAGACCTCCAAACTTCGTGTGGCCTTCAGATTAGCTCAAGAACAGTGTGTAGAGAGCTTCATGGAATGGGTTTCCATGGCCGAGCAGCTGCATCCAAGCCATACATCACCAAGTGCAATGGAAAGCGTCGGATGCAGTGTTGTAAAGCACACCGCCACTGGACTCTAGAGCAGTGAAGATATGTTCTCTGGAGTGACGAATCACGCTTCTCTGTATGGCAATCCGATGGACGAGTCTGGGTTTGGCAGTTGCCTGGAGAACGGTACTTGCCTGACTGCATTGTGCCAAGTGTAAAGTTGGGTGGCGGGGGGATTATGCTGTGGGGTTGTTTTTCAGGGGTTGGGCTTGGCCCCTTAGTTCCAGTGAAAGGAACTCTTAATGCTTCAGCATACCAAGACATTTTGGACAATTTCATGCTCCCAACTTTGTGGGAACAGTTTGGGGATGGCCCCTTCCTGTTCCAACATGACTGCACACCAGTGCACAAAGCAAGGTCCATAAAGACACAGAGTCCTGACCTCAACCCGATAGAACACCTTTGGGATGAATTAGAGCGGAGACTGCGAGCCAGACCTTCGCGTCCAACATCAGTGCCTGACCTCACAAATGCGCTTCTAGAAGAATGGTCAAAAATTCCCATCTACACACTCCTAAACCTTGTGGAAAGCCTTCCCAGAAGAGTTGAAGCTGTTATAGCTGCAAAGGGTGGGCCAACTCCATATTAAACCCTACGGATTAAAAATGGGATGTCATTAAAGTTCATGTGCACGTAAAGGCAGGCATCCCAAAACTTTTGGCAATATAGTGTATATCTACGATTGTGTTCATCAGAAAGAAGAAAGTCATATACACCTAGGATGGCTTGAGGGTGAGTAAAGCTTGGGGTAATTTTCATTTGAAAGTGAACTAATCCTTTAAGTTCCATCCACACTAACAGGCGATAACGTTCTGTTTATTATAAATGTGCACTGCAGTTTTATTGTCTGCTGCTTTAAAGGATTAGTTCACTTTCAAATCAAAATTAGCCCAACATTTACTCACCCTCAAGCCATCCTAGGTGTATATGACTTTCTTCTTTATGATGAACATAATTGAAGAAATATTAATAAATATCCTGACGCATCCAAGCTTTATAATGGCAGTGAATAGGGTTCACGAGTATGAGCTGAAGAAAAAGCTTCCATCCACATCCATCAAGCATAAACGTGTACTCCACACGGCTCTGGGGGGTTAATAAAGGCCTTCTGAAGCGAAGCGTTTGTGCAAAAAAAATATCCATATTTAAACAAGTTATGAAGTCAAATATCGAGCTTCCGCCAGACCACCTTCCGTCAATTACACTTTTTCCAAAAGTTGAATAGGGAAGGCGCATGACGTAGCGCAAGCTTTGTGAACTGCAAGAGGTTCACACTTTCTGCGTACGTTGAATATGGAAGGTGGTCTGGCGGAAGCTCAGTATTTGACTTCATAACTTGTTTAAATATGGATATTTTTTTTACACAAACGCATCGCTTCGTTTCAGAAGGCCTTTATTAACCCCCCCCCCGGAGCCATGTGGAGTACACATTTATAATGGATGGATGTGGATGGAAGCTTTTTCTTCAGCTCATACACGGGAACCCTATTCACTGCCATTATAAAGCTCGGATGCATCAGGATATTTATTAATATTTCTTCAATTATGTTCATCAGAAAGAAGAAAGTCATATACACATAGGATGGCTTGAGGGTGAGTAAAGCTTGGGCTAATTTTCATTTGAAAGTTAACCAATCCTTTAAATGCTCAAGCTCTTTAAAGCCAGGTGGTTTCTGATTGGCTGTCAATGTTTTATCATTCATCAGCTGGAAAAAAATAGTTCAGAAAGTGATTCCAACAATATCATTTCTTTGTGCTGCTATCATTATATGTGGACTT
The DNA here is from genome assembly GCA_039654765.1 of Mylopharyngodon piceus. Lineage (NCBI taxonomy): Eukaryota > Metazoa > Chordata > Actinopteri > Cypriniformes > Xenocyprididae > Mylopharyngodon > Mylopharyngodon piceus. Next base: position 22,761,432 of record CM077454.1, read on the forward strand.
CCTTGTTCTCATGGAATTAGAACAATTATTAAATTTTTCGTCCTTGGTATGAACTGCCCTTAAGGGTTAGTTCACCCAAAAATGAAAATTCTGTCATTAATTACTCACCCTCATGTCGTTCCACACCCGTTAGACCTTCGTTCATCTTCGGAACACAAATTTAGATATTTTTGATGAAATCTGAGAGCTGTCTGACTCCTCCATAGACAGCAATTTAACCACCACTTTCAAGGTCCAGAAAGGTACTAAAGACACCGTTAAAATAGTCGCCGAAAGCTCTGAAAGTAAACAGCATATAGGAGAATGACACAGAAGAGAAGAATTTTTGTTTTGTTTTGGCGTACAAAAAGTATTCTCGTCACTTTATAAAATTAAGGTTGAACCACTGCAGTCACGTGGACTATTTTAACAATGTCTTTAGTACCTTTCTGGACCTTGAAAGTGGTGGTTAAATTGCTGTCTATGGAGGAGTCAGAGAGCTCTCAGATTTCATCAAAAATATCTTAATTTGTGTTCCGAAGATGAACAAAGGTCTTACGGGTGTGGAACGACATGAGGGTGAGTAATTAATGACAGAAATTTCATTTTGAGGTGAACTAACCCTTTAATAGCACAGATAGTCTTCAGGTATTCACATGCTGTGACTCTGAGAGGTCACCGCTTCATGAGGACAAAAACCAGTGTTTATACTCCTCTGGAGGTGCAGAACTTTATTCAGGCTTCCAGAAAGGCACTAAAATCAAAATGAGGGAGGCTAGATGAGACTCATGAGGAAATACACGTGGTCTGAGAGGATACAAACAGAACATTCCAGATACACAAACACAACAGCACACAGCTAGCTACAGCACTGAACATATCAATCTAAGAGCGGTTGAGACATGTTTATTTGAGTGCGTTTCGTCCTTCATTGTACAGATTCTTCAGAGAGAACACAACCTCCAGCTACAGTTCATGCTTTAGTGTCTTCTCGTCATTCTGCTTCAATAAATATGATGAGGTGTGGTGGTCCCTGTGAAGCCACTCTGACAGGACCTGTAAACTCCATCATGTCAAGGAGTGGCCGGGTTAAAACGATGACGTTCCCAAGACTGTCATGGCTCTGTTCACAGTTCGTCTTTGTAGTACCCCAACTTGGCGTTGGACATCTCCTTACGTAGCTGCATGACCTCCCAGAACATCTGCTCTGCTTGGAAAAACACAGCATCATGTACAAATTAGAGGAGAAACCTTCATAAGAACAAACATCTGCTTCTGCATATTTATTTTTTACCATTTGCTGCATTTACATGGACCCTAATAATCCAATTGTAATCAGACTAGTAGCACAGTCAGAATCAGTGCTGGGGCTATAGCTATGAGGGCTATGATTTTCCTATTTTGATTTTCCTGTTTTTTACAGAATCAGTGTCACTTTCATTAAAAATAAACTAAATAAAGCGATCGGGTTGATGTGCCCGTTTAAGCTTAAAATCGGAAATGATCTTTTGACATGCACACTGCATGAATATGCAGAGTTTCCTGCTGTATATTCATGCATACTATCCATCCTCCTACCCACGCTTCTTTTCTTTGTTTTAAAAAGCAGACTTTATATATATCTATTTATAGAGTCCTAATTGGGAGACTAGGAGCACATGAAACTTTGTGCTGTGCTGTTATTTAGTGAGCAGTAAAAACACCCCCTTCCCGCACCCAAATCAAGGAGTCTGTGGATGAGAGTCCGAAGCAAGGGCTGCTGTAATGTTGTCCTGCAGCAATTAGTAACTGCATTTTTCCCCATATTACGTCTCTTTTTATATTTTCACCACACATTTTTTTCCCCATTATTAAATACTATTTGGTATATTCTATTTTCACTTGTTTGCACATTGTAACACATATGTTTGGTTTTTACATTCTGCTCAGTTTCTTTTTAATTTAGTTCCTGTTTCCCTGCTCTGGGGTGCGTTTCCCAAAGTGAACTATGGTTGTAAGTTCCGTTGTTACCAATAGAGTTCAATGGGACTTACGACCATAGTTGACTAACGATGCTTTCGGGAAACGCACCCCTGTTTAGTTTATTTGGTTACTCATTACTCCTTAGTTTGTTTCTATGGTTACTCATTGGTTATTTGATAATGTCCACCTGTTTCTCATCTAGGTTTCTTTGTACATACACTCCTTGTGTTTCAGTTGCTCCTGGTTGGTTCTCATTTATGTAAAGTGTGGTTTATGTTCCTGAGCTAATTCTAGTGTTCTCCTGAGTTTAATAAAGACTGTTATTTAGATCTCCTTCATCTGCGACTACTACCACCACATATAACACACACTCAAATGAACTTAAATGTATATTTTAGTATACTGAAGTTTAATGTTTTGATAATGTATGTTTTGGTAATTAAATTTAAAAAAAAAAGAAAAAAAAAGTAAAAAACAAAAAGTATTTCTTACAGGAGTACTATTTTGTTATGGTCTCTGTAGTTTTATACAAATACTTGATTTGTGTACTTCGTCAGTGAATTTACTTAAAACTTAAAGGTGCCGTTTGTACATTTTAGCGCCATCTAGCGGCGAGGTTGCGAATTGCAATATCGAGAAGCTACGGTGGCCAACACAGGACAAAGATGTTGTCGTCTGAGACAGCAGAGATTAGCCAGTCAAGCAAATGCGCTCTGTAGAGCAGTTTGTCTGTTTAGGGCTACTGTAGAAACATGTCGGCGCAAAATGGCGATTAATATGTAAGGGGAACCGCGGTGTATGTAGATAGAAATGGCTCATTCTAAGGTAATAAAAACATAACGGTTCATTATGTAAGGTCTTTATACACCACTGAAAACAAGCTTGGATACTGATATGTAGCTTTGTATGATATACAGTAAGTCTATAAAAGAGATAATTTATTAGCTTACCATCTTGTTGTTTGACTAGTCCTTGGAGGATGTAACGGATGTAGGTGAAGAAGTTGCAGACAGACGTAATCTGAGGTAGGTAGAGAAGAAAAGTGTGTCATTCACATTCCAACCTCAGTACTACACATGAAAACAATGTGACAATAACACTCAAAGCATAAAAACTGAATACTAAAATGCTGATGTGGCCTGTCATATTTCACCCAAAAATACAAAGAAAAAAATAAGCATATACAGAAAGACAATCAAGCCTTGTAAGAGCACTTAAGAGTAGGGTTGGGAACCGAGAACCGGTTCTCATCCGGAACCGGTAGTGTTTTTTTTAAAAGAACCAAGATTTCTAAGTTTCGGTTCCGAAAACGGTTCTGGTGTGATGGGTGGGCGAAGTGCGGGGAGCATATCCTTTAATAGAGACATCTCACATCATGAATATTCAGGGTTCCCACTCTTTTTCAGCGATCATTTTCCAGGACTTTTCCAGGACATTTTCAATTTTACTATGGCAGGAATAAAAGACAAGGATCACGCCCTAAAGTAATATATTGCTCTCTAAGTCTTTAAAAGGCGTACAGTTTATTGCCATGACTTAACTATAAAATCAGTTTTTAATATGAGCTCTTAATCATACATTATGACTGTTTCCGCCACAGAATTTAAAAAAAAAGTCGCAATTACCTTTTTTGTATCTCACTATTCTGACTTTTTTTCTCGCAATTGCGAGTTTAGTTATGCAATTTATAATTCTGACTTTATAACACAATTGCGAGTTTATATCACGCAATTCTGACTTTATATCAAGCAATTGCGAGTTTATATCACAATTATGTAAGCTTGGAATTTTTTAGAATTTTGAGATAAAAAGTTGCAATTACCTTTTTTATTTTTTATTCAGCAGCTGACACTTCCATAGTTTATTGCCATGACTTAAGTATAAAATCAGTTTTTAATATGAGCTCTTAATCATACATTATGACAAATTGTTCTCGTTACCAGTGTCCATATCATAGCAAAAAATATTGGAACTATTTTAAGGTCTTGTTTAACTATTTGAAAGTAAAAATATTAGTTAAAGACAAAGTCGATAAACAACAAAGAAACCCATAACACGTAATAGAATATGTGGCAGGTCTATTAGTTATTTCTGTCCTGTCCAATGCTGGTTATCACCATGTCAATCAATATAATTTTGGATTCAATACCGCATTTAAATAAGTTAGTCATTCCCAAAACTTTGCAGTGTGTATACTTAGCAGCATGAAAAACGTTCAAATTGCGAATGGGTTATATACAGATTTTCCTTTTTTTAATCACTGCAGCTGTCAATCAAACTCACAAAGTTCTGCACTGTTGTGAAAACTCCTGTTATAATCAATGAAGCTGGCTACACTGCACAATGAATCTCTTATTGACCTTATATCGCATCAAAATTATTAGTTAGCAAGTTACTGAATTAGGTAGCTGCTTACTAATTAACATTTTCTGCATACATTTGAGCAGTTAATAGCATTAGCTAACTGCTGCAAGTGGCAACACAAGACTAAACATCATCATTGAAAATACTACGTCAAAACTTAACATTCATGAACATCGCACTTTCTGCAACTAACGGTAATTGTTTTTGGCTAGTAATAAACTTTTTGTTCTTGACTAAAGAAAAACCGAATTACTTTTTAAAAAATAATTTTCAAGGACAACAACAAGATTTTCCAGGACATTTTTCATTTTCTCTCATTTTCCATGTGTTTTCCAGGACTGGAAAGTTTGTCATCAATTTTCCAGGTTTTCAAGGTTTTCCAGGATGAGTGGGAACCCTGATATTATAGCAATGAATGCACTGAAAAGCCCTCGCGCTACTCATATATGTCAGATTTCAATGCAGAGAGAGAGAGAGAGAGAGAGGTGCCCAAAGCTGCACGATTAATCTTTAAAAGATCGCGTTCTCGATTTCATCACCCACATGATCTAATTCATAAATGACAACGATTTGCCCGTGTATATTAAACATTTGACAAAAATAAAATCGCGACATTCAAATCTGTGTTCGCGCTGCCGTTGATCTAAAGAGAGTTGTCATGTGTAGATATAAACAGCTTCACAAACAATCTTTTCAAACGCACAGTATCATTATTTCTGTGTGACAAATAGGCCTATTCCAATTATAACAAGTATACAAAAGTTTATTATTCAGATAGAAACGCTGATGTTTATGTATAATAAATTACCTTCTGAAAGTAACTGGACTTCAAATAACGACTGTATCAATTGCATTGTTACGCCACTAGGTGGCAACAAATTTACTGTTAAAAATGTGTATATCACTGAATCATTCTTTTAGAAACAAGTCTTTATGAATCCAACTTACAAAAATATTCTGTTTCACCTGTCTGAATCTTACATGTGTGTTCAAGCATCTTATCTAATTTGTGGTAACACTTTACAATAAGGTTCATTTATGAACTAACCATGAGTAATACATTTGTTACTGTATTTGTTAATCTTTGTTAATGTTAGTTAATAAAAATACAGCCGTTCATCGTTTGTTCATGTTACTTCACAGTGCATTAACTAATGTTAACAAATACAACTCTTGATTTTAATAATGTATTAGTAAATGTTGAAATTAACATTAACAAAGATTAATAAATGCTGTAGAAATGCAGTTCATTATTAGTTCATGTTAATGTAGTTAACTTATTAACTTATGAACCTTATTGTAAAGTGTTAGCGAATTTGTTGAGATTAACAGTCTGTTAAATTCATTTTACAAGAATAATAAACACAAAAAGGACTGTTTGAGTCGTGTATTGTGCATTTTTCCCTTACTACTATTTTTTTTAGTTGTTTAATTATTTTAAAGGAACCGGAATCGTTAGGCAGAACCGGAATCGGAACCGTAATCGGAACCGGAACCGGAACCGGAAAATTTCTCACGATTCCCAACCCTACTTAAGAGCATTATGATATTAGATGTACGGAATTCAGTTTATGCTGATTTTAATCAAGTTTTATTAAGTATTTTCTTCACAGATATCCATTATTTTTCAGCTTTATGAAAGATATACTTTACAATACATACATACATCTTTACTATGACAGTACCAACATGATCAACACTGGAAGGATTTGACTAATAATGGTCAAGTGAAGTTCGAAAATCATGTTTGGGAGGACCCTAATCATTCACTCCAGCCAATCACCATCACAAGCAAAAGCCAAATTCATTTACAATATTTATCAAGACTGGATCGGGAGGCGAAATTTACATAAAAAATTTATATCAAATTAGTTTCTCTGACATTTGCAGGCAGTTTTCGCACAGTTATGGGCAGATTTACATGGCAATGTTTCTGCTATAAGTTTGTATCTCAGTGCATTTATTTGTTAAACTTCCAAGAAGAAATTATTTTTTACAGATTTCAATACATTTATGAACCGCTTGTCCTATGTTGTCAGGGTTGGTTCAAATGACATCAGATGAGGATCTTTTTCCAAGCAGATTGTTTATTAAATGAAAATAAAACAGGAACAAAGAAACGCAGGAGAGCTGGAGCACAGGGTCACAAAAAAACAAACCAGGTCTAAACAACATTAAAAACGGACAACAAACAAATCAAACTGAGAGATACACAGACTAAGGGGCCATTTACACAACACCGTTTTCAATTAAAATCAGAAAAAAAAAGATTTTTTATGAGTTTTGGCAGTTCATTTACACGACAACAGCATTTTGGGGGGCTGAAAATGCAAACTTTTGAAAACGAGTATTTCTGTACACGTTTGCCAATTACTAGCCTGGCAGAATACAGCATTTTTAGCAGATTTTCGCAGATCCATGTGAACGTAGTTCGTTTTGACAATGTTGCCATGTGTACGAGAAAAACAGAAAGGAAAAACTTTTCCATTTTTAGTACAACGTTGTCGTGTAAACGTACCCTAAATGATAGGTGAAACAAGGAGCAGGTGAGGGTAATTAATGAACAAATGAGTAACTATAGCAACAAATGAACAGGAACTAAACAAGCAAAGAAACTAAACACAAAGAACTAAACTAAGCAGACTAAATATGACATATGTAGGGTTGCGGTGAATCAGATATGACTTTTCTCTCCATAATAAAACAACCTCATGTCAGTTTTCCTCAGAAGAATCTTTAATCTAGTCACCTTCTCAAAGAGGCAGAATCTGCTGAAGCGAATGTAGGTTTCACGGTCAGTTCTTTGCAATTGCTCTTTTTATCGACTTGCTCAATTTGGTAGGATGGTCTTAAGTCAAATACATTTGATTTTAATATTTAAAACATTCATTCTATCACTAGTGAAACACATAAAGATGCTATTATTCGAATATGCAACACAAATACAAATAAATAATATTTTCTGAAGACCTATCTACCCAAGCATCCATATTTCACTAAACGCCAAGATGCGTTTCTCAAATAATTTTGACAGAGATGTTGTGAAGCCTATCCACGTTATTTTTAACGTAAGAGTGGGCACGGCCATTTTTAAATTCAATGTGTCTTGGATAACAAGCCAAAAGTGTGATACTTACCCGATAGCGGCAGAACGGAGACACGTAATAATAATTGCTGGAATCACCGAACTTGATTCTGTGCTTGCAGGTTTTGGTTTGACCGCACAGGGCACATTTCCTGCACAGCGGGAAAGAGATTGAAAGCATTTAGAAATATTTTATACCACAAACTTGATGGACATCTGACAAGGGATTTACGACTATAAAACCTGGGTGAATAACTAAATGAAGCACACACAAACAGATCTGAGACACAACTTCCTGAAACACAGACATAAGGAAAATCAAGAGAGGGATCAGGACACAAGGTGGTATGGGCCAGATCAGGAGAATTGAGGGTCCAATCACAATTCACTTACACGAGAGTCTGTGCCATCCTGCCACAGCAAGAGCCCATCAGAATAAGAACAAAACCAACAAAAGAACACAAATACAGGAAAAAAAAAAAAAAAGAATTGACATGCAGTCATGCAGACAGACATGAAATAAAAATAAAATTTTTGTGGCCTAATGGCTAGAGAGTGGGACTTGTAACCCGAAGGTCGTGGGTTCGAGTCACAGTACCGGCAGGAAATGTAGGTGGGGAGAGTGAATGAACAGCGCTCTCTTCCACTCTCATTACCCACATCTGAGGTGCCCTTGAGCAAGGCACCTAACCCACAGGTGTAAAGTCCAGATTCAGAAAGTAAAAGTCCTCCTCAGTATTTTGTTCCAATCACCTGGATTTGCTAATTAGCACAGTTTTTCAGCCAGGAAGTAGAACTAATTAGTGAAATCAGCTGGCTGAGTTCATGGGTGGAATAAACATATGGCAGGACTTGTACTTTCTGACCCCTGGACAGCGAAAATGGCTGCCCACTGCTCCGGGTGTGTGTTCATTACACACTGTGTGTGTGCACTTGGATGGGTGAAATGCAGAGCACAAATTCCGAGTATGGGACACCATACTTGGCTACACGTCACATCACTTTCACTTTTAAATGTAAATTAATGTTTAATGTAAAGTGTAAGGTTTTTTTTTCCTTTACATTTTAATAATAATTAACTAAATTTACACATGATTCTGTTTAAAAAGCTCTTCATATGTGTTTCTTCCTGCAGCATCAGTGTCTGTCAATATTTTATGTGATTGTGTACGAGTCTCTGGTGAAGCTGCCCACTGTTCATGATAGGTCCTGTAAGATCTGCGGCTTCCCAGCATGCTCTGCAAGTCTAAGTTCTTCTTTCAAGTTACCTTGATGAATATACATTAAAATCTGTTCTGTAGTATCTTTGGGGCGGTGCTACAATACTACAAAAATAGAGCGACGGGCCTCGTGTCAAGTGAAGTCGGCCACTTACTTAGGACCTCCACACTCAACGGCAGATGCTTTGACCACCGGTAGCGGCTGGAATCCCACCGGCTCCACGCTCAGTGTGTTCTGCTCCACCGCCTCCAGGATCGCCGATCCAAGCTGCGGATCACACAAACTATACATCAGCCCAGCACAAATCAAAATTCACATTTAAAGTTTCCTAACCACAAAAGACATAAGTGTGTACTGTTTACATGTGTGTGTTGGTACATTTTGGCTAATAACTGAAACAAATATGCTTGGTGTATTCTACTGTTTTATTCAGCAATATATGACTACATTATCTGTTATGTATGTTTTTTATGTTGTTAAACCTGCACAAATAAAAATGAATATAAATAAATTTAAGTCCATACAGAACATCATGCATCTCAGATTCTTTTACTTAATTATACAGGCTGGGGAACACATTACTCCACTAAACAAGGTACCTGCAAGTTTAAAATACTCAAGACATGTGTTATTCAATATATTGCATACACATATATTGAAATTGGTTTATGTACTAATCAGGGCTTAAAAAAAAAAAAAAAAAAAATCAATCGTTTCACTCCGAGCAGAATCGGTATTTTAACGTTTCTGTTCCAGCGTTCCTTCTGTATTATTAACGTTCCGAAACTGGTTTGTTTAGAAAAAATAACGGTTAATAACGTTATTTTTTTAACTTTTTTTTGTTTGCATGTAGCCTACTTAATAATAATAATAATAATAATAATAATAATAATACATACAGCATTTTAAAAAACAAAGAGAGTATTTGCCATCTTAGCCAATAGGCCTACAATTATCTTTTATAACAAGATTCTGTCCAAATGTAAACCTATTAAACGAAAGGAAAAACTATCAACGGTTTATAAAGTATTTTTTCAAGATATTTTAAAATGTTTGCTGCATGGTTAAAAATACCGACGCTATTCCTGAGAGGAAAAAACATACGTCGCGTATAGGCTACGTCGCATTTTATTATTACATTCAGAAATATTGTAATTTATCAGTAAATAAAATAAAATGTTTACAAATAGCCTAGCCTATATAGCTTTGTTTATAATGTTTGTAAACATAAATTATGAACAAAACTGCCCTATTTTATTTTACCACAAAACCTCTAAAGTTAACAGTTGGCCTATTCGGGCTATATACGTCAAGCCAAAACGAATTAAAAAAAAAAAAAAAAAATCTTTTCTTTTTTAACGCCATTCCAGCTTCTATTGCTATATTCAAGGCGAGAAACAGGTTTATTTATTAGAAATAAAACTAAATAAGACGCTAAACGAATTAATTTAAAGTGAATCTGAAGCCTACCTTTCTTATTCGGCACTATTTCCATTTTCGAGACGAATGCTAAGAGCCTCACCGCGGGCATTTCACTCACGTTGGATGCTTCAGCGTCACATTTGCATAGGCTGTACTATTTGAATTTGTGATTGGTTGACTGCCAAATCAAAATATTAAACAGAACGATAAAATAAAGTTATTAACCGGTTAATGGCCATTTCAAATTAGCGTTTCTGTTCAGAACGATTAAATTTGATTTCGTTTCCATTTCTGGTTACGTTCCGGTCAAAATTTCGTTCGTTTCCGTTTTCATTCCTTGAACCGGTTCAGAGCCCTGGTACTAATATATCCATACATATGAATTAGAAGTCAATCGATATTGGATTTAGCTGATACTATAATAATGTCTTCAAAGAAAAGCAATATAAAGATTTGTGCCATAAAATCCATATACTGAGTGTGTAAAATCTATATAATGTTCTTAGACTTTCCTTCCTTGACGGGGATGCCCAGAGAGAAGTTACAAAAGTATATATTGAATTAAATGCCAGATACAATGTATAGTATAACTAAAATACCAGTAATATCAAAATAAATAAATAAATAAATAAAACCTTTCAACTATAAGGAAACCTGAAATACACCAAGACTCTTATTTTGAAATGTCTATGCTTTACTAATTCCAGCTGCTCATTCAAAAAGATGAGGGAGATAAAATATCTACAACAATAATACAAAATAAAAAGCCATAAAGCAAACTGTTATAATTCATCAACAGTACATCATAAGCAATCAATTGACATAAATTTGTGGTATTTGTTGATTGCAAAATGCTCTAAAACCGCAAGCATGTAGAATGTGCAACAGTGCCGTGTTTTAACTACATTTATTTATTAATTCATGTGCCTTTTGAAGTTTAATAAATAACAATAGGTCATTAATGCCATTTCTGTTTTTCCATCCACAAATTTAACACCTCTTAAAATGTCCCCATTGTACAGCTTAAGGCAGTGCCTTTCCATTAGTTTCATGCAGTGTACTGCACTACGTTTTTTAATTAGGTAGCATGACTAGTGAATTACCTCACAATATGGGCAGCATGTAGCTTTGTACACTACACTTTCATATAGCTGACATGTTTTCAGCCATTCATGAGTAGATTCAACCACCAGAGAGCAGCTGTAGATCTCAGTTATTAGCCTAGATTCTCAACCATTAGCTGAGCTGCCACGTTTGTTTAGTTCATTACAGCTAATCATTTACAGAAACTAATGTCCATAAAATAATAACAGTAGAAGGAGGTGCTCATAAGCCCTACAGAAGGATTACAGCAGAAGCATACCTCGCTTTTAGAAAACGTCAGACATGGGTAGATGTCTTCTCTGTAAATGCGCTCGAGGAAGGAGCAACTTCTCTCCAGGTTCGGCTCCTCTTTCCACGCTTTGAACTCGGTGAAGAGCAATGAATCCACCTAGCAAATGCCAAAAACACACATATACTATTTAATAGCCACAATTATAACAACTTTTATAGTCCATTTCAGAACCCTGGATAAGAGGAAGATGATCAGCGAACTTTGAAGTAAGTTTCAGACTGTTCTTCACACAGCTATAGTATACTGTGTAGCTTCAGTCACGCTTGATTTTCATTATATTGAAAACAATGCCAGTATGTAATATTTAAATATCTTCTTTTGTATTCCACAAAACAAAGTAAGTCATACATAGGTACATTTCCCAAAGCACTGTTAGCCAACGATGAACGCAAGTTCTGTCAATGATTTGATGTTTCCCGAAACCATAGTTCCATCGAACATTAGCAAACAACTCTGCAAAGTTGTGTGGTTGAACTACAGCTCTCAACCTGTGGTTAGAAGTTTGTTAATATGACGTGGACTTAAAGGATATCATGGCAAAATGTAAACTATATTATCGATCAGCAGTATATTAAAAACTGGATATATAGTACCTCCAAATTTGACTGTATACATAAAGTGCACTCACGTAAAGCAATATATAACGTACAGCAAATCTCAACTGCTTGATAGTTAATTTCATTGCAAAATATAACTATATTATCACCCAGCCCTTTATATAAAACTGGATATATAAATATGTCCAACTTTATTTGCATACATACAGTATATATGTGTAGGGTGATTTATAATATATACTGTAACTTGACTTCAGTTGACTTGACTTTTCCTGATTCAACCCAATAGCCTGTAAAAACTGTTTGGCATGCCATGGTGTAACCCCTTCTCAAAACTTTTAGTCTTAAAATTAAAATTTCAGTTGGGTTTAGATCATAACATAAGACAGTCTGCCCTCCTTAACTATCTAATGACCTGTTACTCTTTGTCGATTCAGGGAATTGTGCTGTTCTAGTCTTCCTTGATCTTACCACATCCTTCGACACTATACATCATGGAATTAGTTTTTCTGTAGAATTGGGAAATGACTCTTCTTCTGCTCTCAATGTTTGTGGGGTTCCTCAAGGCTCTATTCTAAGTCTCAACTTGTTTTCCCTATATGTGTTACTCATAGTTTCTATTTGTCAAAAACACAATGTTGCTTATTGTAATGGTGATGACACAGCTATTATCTTCCTTATAAGGTCAATGGTAGTTCTGCATTAACCTCCTTGCTGGATTGTTTGAGTGACATCAAAAGATAGATAGCTGTAAATTTTCTTCATATTGAAGCTAAAACTGAATCAATGTTTGGACCTATCATTTCAACCATACATATAACTAATAATCTAGGCACCCTCATATCTAATTGACATAATCAAGCAATGAATCTTGGTGTGATCTTTGATTCAGAACTAACATTTTTTTAAGTAACTGAACTCTGTGGTTAAAACTGTTCCCAACTGAGGGCCATTGCAAAAAATGAAGCTTTTCCTGTCTTTCAATGATCTTAAAATTGTTATATATGCATTTATTTAATCAAGACTGGATTCTTGCAGTTCTTTGTATTTGGGGTTCCCTCATTCATCACAGAATCGTCTTCTGTTAGCGGCAAGCTAGGTTTCTGAGGATCAAGAAACAGGTTAGTGTTTCTCTAGTGTTGGCATCCCTTCATTTTAGAGTCTTTTTTTGTCTTTAAAGAGATAAACTATATTGCCAAAAGTAGGGCTGGGCGATATGACCAAAATCTTATATCACGATATGAGTACTTTTATATCACGATAACAATATATATCACGATATAGTTATTTTTGCTTTAAATAAGATTTTTATATCAATATTTTCCATATCATTGAAATGTCATAATTATCATCAATTTCAATATAATTAAAAAAAATTAATACTAGTCTAAAAAACTCTCAAGCTTACTGAAGACAAATAAACTGTGATAAAGAAAGAGCAAAGAAGACAAACTACAATAGAACAAAGACAGACGAAATAGACCTACATGAAAAAACTTCAAGCACTAGAAAATGTATAAAGTAATCAAAGGAATAAAAAACAATGCATAGTCTTTACTGTGTAAATTAAATATACATTTATTCTTCTTAAAGTTACAAAAGCAAGCCGTGAGAGATTTTCTCTCTTTTTTGTTGTTTGATTAGCATTAATAATGACAGCAGGTAAATTTGGATGCTGTCCCTTTAAGACTGACTGCACCGATCCATTAACTCAAGCCTAGTCTTTCTCAACTGTACCTTCACTGTACATAAATGGCTGTTTACTTGCAAATACGTGGTCACTTTGGCACATAGGTATGTGTATTTAACCGTTCAAGCCCAATTAGGCATCAAAAAGCACTCAGTTCAGTCCTCACGCGCTCTTAGACGGCGCTGAGAAACAGTCTCTCAGAGAGCGCGTGCATATGCTGAAATGAGTTGTCTTTTGCTGCTAATTGCACTTAAACCACTTGTTTTTAAACCGCAGTGCTTAAAAACCCATGCAAATTATAATCTTTCGTGACCGCGCAGCATAGCAACCTCACGTGACAGAGATGATAGTCCAAAAATCTCTACTAGTTGACAAATTTCAACCGGCTAATCGTGTCTACCAGTATATCACCCACCTCTACTTATTGTGCTTAATACACTTTAACATCGAGCACGTCTCTAATTCGCGATCGCCTTCTGCGAGAGGCAGGTTTCATGCACGCACTTTGGCAGTGTGCCAGTCAGCACGAGTGCTGCACCGAGTTCCTTTTCAGGATATATTGCACTTATAACTCTTTTAACATCAAGCACGTCCCGCTCTTTATATTCTCATTCATGCATTTCATCACTCTGAAGTGTCAATAGTGCAATATATTTACATACTACGATATATACGATGTAGCAAAATCTCTAACGATAGACATTTTATTTCGTGGTAACGATATATATCGTCAAATCGCACAGCCCTAGCCAAAAGTATTGGGACACCCCTCCAAATCATTGAATTCAGGTGTTCCAATCACTTCCATGGCCACAGGTGTATAAAATCAATCACCTAGACATGCAGACTGCTTCTACAAACATTTGTGAAAGAATGGGTCACTCTCAGGAGCTCAGTGAATTCAAGCGTGGTACCGTGATTGGTTGTCACCTGTGCAGTAAGTCCATTCGTGAAATTTCCTCACTACTAAATACTCCACGGTCAACTGTTAGTGGTATCATAACAAAGTGGAAGCAATTGGGAACAACAGCAACTCAGCCACGAATTGGTAGGCCACGTAAAATCACAGAGCGGGGTCAGCGCATGCTGAGGCGCACAGTGCGCAGAAGTCACCAACTTTCTGCAGAGTCAATAGCTACAGACCTCCAAACTTTGTGTGGCCTTCAGATTAGCTCAAGAACAGTGCGTAGAGAGCTTCATGGAATGGGTTTCCATGGCTGAGCAGCTGCATCCAAGCCTTACATCACCAAGTGCAATGCAAAGCGTCGGATGCAGTGGTGTAAAATACGCTGCCACTGGACTCTAGAGCAGACGTGTTCTCTGGAGTGACGAATCACGCTTCTCTGTCTGGCAATCCGATGGACAAGTCTGGGTTTGACGGTTGCCAGGAGAACGGTACTTGCCTGACTGCATTGTGCCTAGTGTAAAGTTTGGTGGAGGGGGGGTTATGGTGTGGGGTTGTTTTTCAGGGGCTGGGCTTGGCCCCTTAGTTCCAGTGAAAGGAACTCTTAATGCTTCAGCATACCAAGACATTTTGGACAATTTCATTCTCCCAACTTTGTGGGAACAGTTTGGGGATGGCCCCTTCCTGTTCCAACATGACTGCACACCAGTGCACAAAGCAAGGTTCATAAAGACATGGATGAGCAAGTTTGGTGTGGAGGAACTTGACTGGCCTGCACAGAGTCCTGACCTCAACCCGATAAAACACCTTTAGGATGAATTAGAGCGGAGACTGCGAGCCAGACCTTCTCGTCCAACATCACTGCCTGACCTCACAAATGCGCTTCTAGAAGAATGGTCAAAAAATCCCATCTACACACTCCTAAACCTTGTGGAAAGCCTTCCCAGAAGAGTTGAGGCTGTTATAGCTGCAAAGGGTGGGCCAACTCCATATTAAACCCTACGGATTAAGAATGGGATGTCATTAAAGTTCATGTGCACTTAACGTTTGGCAATATAATGTAGTTCACCCAACAATGAAAATTCTAAAAACCAAATTTCCAAACCATTAAGACTTTTGTTCATCTTCGAAACACAAATTAAGATATTTGAATGAAACCTGAGAGATTTCTGTCCCTCCATTCCACCAAAACTTTGATGCTGCAGAAAGTTCATAAAAATGTCGTTAAAGTAATCCACATGAAATTTATTTTTTATAAAATGTGCTAAAGAATTAAATGTAAATGACAATGTAATTAAGCAATTAATTCATAAATTGGACAGTATGTTTGGTTTAGCGTGCAGTCAGAAATATTGGAAATATTCTCATGAGATTCATCTACAAATCAACTCAACAGATAAAAATACATACTGATGCTTGTGATTAATAAGTCATCATGGTTGACATGGTACAAATCCCAGGGGTATATGGGAAATGTCTCTGGATGCGAGAGTGTTGCTACACACACAAACGTACACAAGCAGATACAAACCTCTTTACACTCGCGTACAATGGGCTGCGTTACCGCAACCTCCTGCTGGCTGCCCAACATGGCGCTGCTCGTGCTCTTGTTGCGAGCGTGGCCTTTCTTAAAGGGGGCTTTGGGTCCAGGGGGCATTTCCTTACAGGGGGACGTGGGAGAAGTTGACAGGACCAGAGTCTTCAGAGCAGCCACCTCAGCCTGCAGAACATCGATCTGAACCCAGGGGAAAGAGAAGGACTTGTTAGATTAGATTTTTGTCTTTCCTACCTTGATAGTCATTGAATTTTTCCTAGTGGATTGTTTCTATCTTTTTATTTTGCTCATGTCATTTCTGTCATATTAAAAAAGGCACCTCAGCTTTATTTACTCACCAAAGCATCATTTCACTCTCATTTGGTACATGACAAGCGTTCATTTTGAACCCTGATGAGAGCATCTATAATGGTTATGATCAGTTATATCCTGTTTTAGTTTCAATTTCACTCTGTTTGATCATTTTCCGTTTCCCTGACTGTTAATTAGTTCCCATGCCTGTTTCTGTTCTGCTCATTATCTCCCTGCTTTTATATACCATTTTTTCTTTCTTTAGTTCTTTGTCTGATCTCATCAATGTATACATGTTTGTTTTATTACTCTTGCCATCTCCTGTGTTTTCATTTTGGATTTATTAAAGACTGTTTTTGTTACTAATACTGCATTGTGCGCTTCATCACTGCCACAAATCCTGATCACAGTGTGCAGATGTGTATATATGGGTTTTACACATGGTTCATCTAGTCATATTTATAATTTTATTTCAAACTCAAGTGTTTCCAAATGTGAAGATGATTTTGCACTTAATCATTGGATGTGTGTCATGATAAATTCAATGTGATTTAATTTTTAAAGAATGTAAGTCACTAGATTATCGAACACCGCAAAAAATGCTTTTCTTACTTAGAGTTTTTATCTTGTTTCCAGTCCAAATATCTAAAAATTCTTAAATCAAGAAGCATTCTCTAGACTATTCTAGATTCTTTTGCTTGTTTTAAGCAAAAACTCACTTAATTTTGACTTATTTTTTCTGAAAACAAGACAATAATTTTTAATGTCTAGAAAATGCTTCTTGATTTAAGAATTTTTAGATATTTGGACTGGAAACAAGACAAAAAATCTAAGTAAGAGAAGCATTTTTTGCAGTGAAAAAACAGACATGACTATATGACCAATGTAATATACAAGGTTTTGGGGTTAAATTTACAGCAACAATAACTATATTGTAAAATATAGTGTTATTGTCAAATATTTGACTGACTCTTAAAATCAGAGTGATATTAGATTTTGGTCATAAGACCCACCTTTAATGCTAGAGAACATTTAATGATAGCCTTTTTTTATTTTTGCAGTGGCGACAGTGACCAGTTTTAACAGTTTAGCGAAATGTTGATTAGCTTTGTTTCTTCTCTGAGTTTGATGTATTCTCTCATTTAGCTCATTGATTTGTTGTCATGTAGAAAGTGCCGTCTTGACATTTAGCCATAACAAAAAAGTCATATCAGCATAACTCACCTTTCCCAGCGCTTCCTTCAGCTGTTTTTCCGCAGTGGCCTGCTTCAGGTTTGCCTCGTGTACCATCTTATGAGCCTCCTGTTGAGAATGTCACAGATCAGATCAACGTCAAACTCAAACTCGTCTGTGAAAAACCTACACCAAGAGACACCTCTACCACAACAGACCAGATCAGAGGCAGCTCGCAGAGCAGCGCTAGAGGACGAGGACACTCAAGGACTTTGACTAACAGAAAAAAAAAAAAGGAAAACAGAAAGAAAGACATGAAAAAGCAAAAGTATGAAGAAAGTATGAAATGAGGAGAGGAAGTGAGACTTTAGAACAGGTTACCTAATCACTCAGCACATCTGTATTCATATGGTATAAAGATCTACATAATGTAGGAATGTCATATGTTGACCCTGTCCACATAATTAGAGGAACTTCAGTTAAAGTATCTGGAGTTGGACAATTCAGTAAGATTCTTAAAGTCACCCTGCGGTGAAAATCAAGTTTTTAATGTTGTTTATGTGTCTATGTGGTGTTTTAATATGCTTTAAGACAAACCATGTGCAAATTCATAAATAAACAATTTCTGAGTATTTTCTATTTAAAACTGCAGTAAAAAAAAGACGCTGGTATCTGTGACGTCACAAACTACCTTGCAACCAATCACGTCAACATGCCGGCAGGCTTTAGCATATAATTAACCATGAGTGCTCTGAAGCAGGACAGTTTCAAGAAGCCATCCCAGTATATTTTTCTGTTGATATAAAAAATTGGGTAGATTTAGCAATATAGTGGGTGTATGATGTATATCACGATATTATGATGAACTATATGCCTTTCTCCACTGATGTTCTAAGGTGTTCAAAGTGTTTCTAAGGATACTGATTGTTAGAAGGCAGCTGTCTGACTAGCAAACGGGAACATGGTTTGTGTATCATTAGCAACACATTATTAGCAGCTGTTTGATAATGTAGTCAAGCAAAAGGCTAATCATATTAATTACCGTCATGTGTCCAACTTTGTAAAAAGCGATACCTTTGTGCAGTGTTTACCTCAGTAAGTTGACAAAGTGGATCCCTGAGCTCGTGCGAGTTTAAGGAGGTGGGGCTAATTATCATATTCATAGATCCATAATAAATGAAGCAAGGGTGTAGGGTTACATTCAAGCTATTTTAAGGCATGAAGAAAAAAAATTCTCACAGGATTTTTTTTTTTAAATGTGTCATTTAGTGATCAAAGATGAGTTTTAAGGGATAAAATTATTGACTATAGGGGGACTTTAAATAACTTTAGAAATAAGGCTGGGTATTGACTCAGGTTTTACAATTTGATTTGATTCCGATTCAGAAGTTCTCAATTCATTTGATTGCGATCTCAAGTCTATACAAATTCATTTGGAAATATAAAAATGAAAAAAAAAAGAAAAAAGAATTTATGATAAATATACATGTTTATAATTGAGTTTGTTCATTCACTGGGTTGGAACCTCAAATGAAACTCAACTGTGCTTTATTCTGCAGATTACATAACTCTGAATGACACAATAGTTTGTTCGGTTGAACTTTAGTTTTCTTTTATAAATAGCTAAAGCAGTGTGAAGTGGACTAAGGTCTGCCATACTCTAGTTTTAATGGCACTCTAAAAGCAAATGATGCAATAAAAAAAAATGTTGCAATAGTTTCAGTCAGATAACGATCTTAATATCAATTTCTGGGTTTGTTATGAAAGCTTGTCAAGAAGTAAAAACTGATGAAAGATTTGATGTGAACTGCTTTACAACCCTTACAGCACACACAAGTCGCAAAGGCGTATTCAGTGGGTGCGGTTTTATAGACGATGTAATTTATGGGGCTAGTGCTATACTAGACTTTGGTCATTTGCTTATTTTAAGATGTTTATCATTTGTACACAAATATGTCGCCTTTGGCTGCCTTAGTTGGGGACACTTAATATTCAGCAATATTACTGACTTAACAGTACTGACACTATTGGATGAGAAATGAACTGAGCTGGACGATAACATCACTGTTATAGATTAATTGAATGCATTACATTATTGAACTTTACACAGTAATTGAACAGAACTGATTTCAGCTGAACAATGACACTATTGTCTTTTTTAGAGCTGCTTTTACAGCAGAATTGAACTTTGTTTGCAGCATTGAATTATTATTTTCTTGTTCATTGCGGTAAAGCTGCTTTGATACAATGTATATTGTATAAAGCCCTACATAAATAAAGGTGAATTGACTTGACACTTTAAAATGGGCGATATATTAAATTACATATTGGTATTATTTATGGCCCTGTTTACACCTGGTATTAAGATGCGTTTTGGTTGATTGGATCACAAGTGGATGACGCTAAATACAGGTGTAAACGGGGACTAAAATGTTTTGAGTTTGTCCATTTTTAACCACTTCCAGAGGTAGACGAAAACGCATTAGACCGGATTGCTTTGGTAGTGTAGACGCTCATGTAGTCGAATGTGTTCAAACAGCCACAAAAGTCCACCTACTCTCCACCTACTGACATAATGTGTAAACATTACGGGAAGCGTGCTAGCCAGATGGGATTTAAACTTTGTCAGCTAAACAGCCAAGTTTGGTTTGAAGATAAAAACTGTGCCAAGCACAATGTTATCTCACCATTCCTGATTTCTAACATGCATTTACCACGTTTGGCGTGGTCTTACAGCTATCAGAGCAGAAACGAAAGCTGATGCTCTCCGTATGTTTTTCCGTCGTTGAGTGAGCTTGAAAAGATCTGAAAACCCATACATTTACCCGCCCATAGATCCTCCCCTCGAAGAAATCAGGACAGAAGTGGTCGATAGTGGACAAAAGAGATGGATTAAAATACCAGGTGTAAATGGGAATGTGTCTCCCTCGTCTACTTTTGATCTGATCGACCAAAATGCATCTTAATACAAGGTGTAAACTGGGCCTATATATATATATCAGAATGGCAACAGATTTAGGATATTTGTGAATCCTGTTCTTTTCAGAGTTTAAAACTCTGATCAACACTCAAAAATTAATAATGATAAATGTTTCTTGAGCAGCAAATCATCATATTAGAATGATTTCTGAAGGATCATGTGACACTGAAGACTGGAGTAATGATGCTGGAAATTCAGCTTTGATCACAGGAATAAAATTTCAAAATATAATAAAAACACAGCTATTTTAAATGTAATAATATTTCACAATATTACTGTTTTTACTGTATTTTTGACCAAATAAATGGAGTCTTGGTGAGCAGAAGAGACTTCTTTCAAAATTATTAACACAAACTTTTGACACATTTAGGTATATCACAATGTATTGTTAAATACATATATGCCTATAAATGGAAATGATTAAATGGGAATTTTCCTATATAAATATATATATATAGTGTGGACAGAGTCTGATACACAGATGTGCCATCAATAACTGTTTTATGTTTGTCTTGAATCATTTGTCTATTTGAGTTGACCCATCACAGTGCTGAATGTTCAGAGTAACTCCAGACGGTCAAGTGCTCACAGACACACACAGATCTTCTCCGTCATTTGGCAAACAAACCTCAAAAAGGCTAGCAGTGAGTTCCTCCAGCTCCTGCCCCAGCTGGTCTCTCACTTTAGAAAGCCTCTCACACTCCTCGTCTTTTAACTTAAGCTCCTTCAGACACATGCAATGACATGAACAGAACACACAAATGAAAAACAGAACAAAAAAACAGGGAATGTAATGCTCATTCTCTCATTTAGCCCATGGCATCAATGTAAAATGGTGGATGATTCAGCACACACACACTAAAGTATTCCTTACAAACAAAAAAGTACTGTTGGAAGACACGGTAAATGTGCAGTTTCTTTTTGAGCAACATTTTACTCACAGTAGCAGATTTAGATATAGTGATATAGAAATAATTATAAACTAAATTAAAACAAAATAAAAATCTGAAATTATAAAAATAACAGCTAATTCAAAATTCTCTGTACAGACCTCCAGCGTTAGAAACAAGTGGAAGGTTTATTTTAATGGCATCCCGGATTGCATCGGAGGATTAAATGTTTGTTCGGAGCATTTCGTTTTGTAAACGAGGCACAGTGTAATGGAGAGATCGCAAAGAAACTTTTGTTGAAAGATGAAGCAGTCAGCTGTATTGAATCTGAAAGCAGCTGCATCACAAACACTGTTGCGGCCATAGTACTATTGAGCTCCTCAACACAGCTTGTAATATCACTTGCATAACAATACATGGATCTGTTCGCATTCAGTGCATTTATGCGAACAGTGCAGCAATATTTCAAAAGGAATGAAGCGCACTGTAACTCACAATCCAGCAGTGCACAATACTGCTCCTTGAGAAACACTGTCCCGCAAAGTTTAGCTCCAATCCTAATTAAACTGACCTGAATCAACTAATAAAATTCTTCAGAATCACTAGAAACTTCTAGGCAGGTGTGTTGGAGGTAAACCTGAAAAAAAAGAAGGCCCTCCAGGAGCAGGATTGGACACCCCTGACTTAAAGGGATAGTTCACCCAAAAATGAAAATTCTGTCATCATTTACTCACCCTCAAGTTGTTCCAAACCTGTATGAATTTCTTTCTTTTGCTATATACAAAGGAAGATATTTTAAAGAATAGGGATAACCAAACAGTTGATGGGCCCCATTGACTTCCATAGTATGGAGGAAAAAAAAAAAAAAAAAAAATCAGTCTACGGTCAACTGTCTGGTTACCAACATTCTTTAAAATAAGAAAAAAGAAACTCCAAGATTTGGAACAACATGAGCATGACTACATAATGACAAATTTTTGAACTATGATGAACTAGGTGAACTATCTCTTTAAATCACTTATAATAAACACTGCATTATTCCATAAAAATATTAATTTGTTCATTTTGATTTCATGGTAACAAACTAATTTAATGACAATTCAGAAGTGTCAGTGTAGTAGTAGGGACTAGTCAACATAACTATTTGTCCTGGTTTACTGATGTTAAAGTGCCCCTATTATGCTATTTTAAAGGTTCCTAATTTTGTTTTGGAGGCAGTGTTAATTTCGTTGACGAATAATTTTCCTCAATGACATTTTTTCACGGACGAAAACGAGACGATGACTAAATAAAAACGCGTTTTGAATGACTAAAACTATGACTAAAATCTACTCTAATTTTTGTCAACGAATAAAAACGAGACGAAAATGATAGAGAGGGACGATTTGGGAAGATATCCAGTCAGGACTGCTGTCCTGTGTGGAAGATGCGCACATCTGAAGTGTAACATGCTGATCTAACCGCGGGGGAAGCAGCGCTGTTGCGCACTCTAAAGGCTCGCGCAGCAGCACTTCAGACTGCATCGCAATTAATGAATAGCGCACATTTATGCCAAGTGATTGCTTATAAGCTAATGTTGATGAATTATGGCAATGTTTACTACACGATATTTATATGGTAGTATGTTTTAGAATGCATGTTTTATCTCCCTGATCTGAACGAGCAGCCTGCTACTGCTACAGTGCAGACTGTAGACATTTCAAAATAAGAGTCACGGTGTATTTCGGGATGGTTTATAATTATTATTTTTTCCTGGTCATTATTGTCATTTTGTTTAAACAATAAAATGTATTTAATTTAATTTCTATTTAATTCATAGTAAACTACTGTATCTTCTGTCACAGGAAGGAAAGACTAAGAACATTATTTGACATATTATTCTATATATTTTACAGGTATAAGGGTTATTATAGTTAACTAAACCTAAAACCATAAAAAAAAAACTTCATTACTTGAAATAAACGTTAACTGAAATAAAATAAATATATAAAAAATGTGAACTTATTTTATTTCATCTAGTTTCCAAGCTTTAGCTTAACCTGATATACTAAAATAACTAAAACAGAAATAAAAAACTATATAGACATTTAAAAGCAAAAACTAAAAGACAAACACAAAAAATGACTAAAACTTTTAACTAAAATTACAATGAAAGCAGAAAAACTAAAAATCAAATCTAATCAAAATTTTAAACAAACACTATAATAGTACCTCAATGATAAGTGTGTCAATCCCTGACAAGTACTGAATTGAGCTCTCTTTCGTGTGTTTTTGCACTTGAACAGTCAAAAACCGTCCGCTTTGGCAGGTAAAGTACATTTGGTTGTCTTAAGTGAACATAAACAGTTTAGAGAGTATATCAGATGTATATCAGTGTATGGGATCTGTGTATTGTTAGAGAAATGCTTACTTAATGCATTACAATTTAAATAAATTACATTTTAGTCGACTAAGTCTAATGTAGATTTAGTCGACTAAAATCTTTTGATATTTAGTCGACTAAAACTAGACTAAAACAATTTCCGATGACTAAAATATGACTAAAACTAAATGGCATTTTAGTCAACAGAAAACAAAAAACATCTCGGATTTAATCAAAAATACCGTGTTATTGCTTGTTATTGTTTGTTCAAGCACGAAAGAGAACTCGATACTAGATCAGTGAGTGTGAATGATGTTTGTTTAGAGTCTCACCCGTTGTGCTTTGGCAAGCTCCTCCTTTAGCTTCTCGTAGCCTTTCTCTCGGACCTCCATAACTGACGGACTTCTGAGACGGGACAGACTGTCTGTGCTCAGGCCCAGGACCTCCTCTCCATCAGCCGACGGGATGTTGCCATCCACCATATCCGCAGCGGCTGCGGGATCATTTCCACTGTGGAGACAAACATCAATTTGGTTTCGAAACTTCCTCTGGTCTAAAAGTGCAATTACTGAAACTGAAGGGGAGAGAGATTATTGCCCAGCCCTCGCACCGGTGCACACATGGTCAGAGAAGAAATGTTGTTGTGCATGAATTAAAAAATATATATATTCGGGGTGCACATAACTGGTGCGCATGCATGGTAAAAATAAACGATTCGCACCAGAAAACATGGAGGGAAGCGCTTTTGAGTACCAACATTTTTGGGGACCGGTTCACAGGGACATGTTTACTTACTGGAGTAGGATTTTTCTCCATCTCTGGTAAGATAGCAATCATGATGATAAGTGTGTTATTTAACGCATGTGATTCGTGGATTAACTGCTAAGTTTAACCATCATAGAGTGAAAGTTTATCATTTGGACATGTTTTGTCTCGTCAATTAACACATTCAAATGATTTTAAAAGCGGAAGAAGAGGCGAAAATCGGGACTCGCAAGCTGTTATCTGTGCCACATCCAAAGCACAAAGAGAAAGAGGCACGTTTCAGACAGCGCTCGAACACCGAATTGATTCCTCTTTCACTTAAAGGGACACATACACATAAAATTATGTCAGAATAATAACCTGTCTCGGCAAGTATTCTCTCGGTTATGTCATTAGAGAACAGTTGAGAAAGAAACCAGATGTGTGTCAGCATATTCAGTCCGTGTGTGCATTCCTTCTTAAAGTGACAGCAGCCTAATATTCTTGCTGTTGTCTGTCATTAATGTTTATAAAATAAAAAATAAAAAAACATTATCATCATCTACCATGTTCGAGAGAAAAGAAGATAGTGATAAGAGCAAAGTGTGAGTACCAAGCAACATCTCCAGGTGCTCCCTTGAGAACCAGACCAAAAAAGTTATGTGCTCCCCTGTATATATTAAATTTTAAAAATAATGATGTACACGGATAAGTCATTAATAATAAACACTACAACTTTTCATAAAAAAAGTATGAATTGTCAATTTTAATTTCATGTGTCTTTAAAGAAATGAATAGGATGGTTTGTGGTTTGCTATTGTTGTGATGTCATGTGAGTGACAGGTTGTCCCGCCCTCACACCAGTGAACATGTCGTCAGAGAAGAGAAGAGATGTCACTGCAATAGGGAGGGGAAGTTATTTTAATTAAAGTTTACAAGGACACGTGAATTGAAAAAAAAAAATATGTGCGCACAGATAAATCATTTATAATAAATTTTGCAATATTAAATTTAAAAAAAAATGTCAACTTTGATTTCATGGGGACATTAACTCCATCAGCAGACCATCATACATAAAACATTCAGGTACATACATCATATTCACAACAGCTTGTGATTATAAGCTTTTGATGGCACCTCCTCAAAGTAACACAAAATACTTATTTTTGATACTATTTTTGGCTTTTGACAAATACAGTGGGACAGGAAACAGAAATGGGACTGGGACACAGTGTGGGCAGGACTCAAAGCAGCACTACTGTATTTCTAGATGATGATAACTTGATCTGCGGATACAAGCACCAATCAAGGGTTATTAATTTGTCATTTTTAATTGAGTTATTATTGCCATTTTAATGTTATAGCTTTAATTTATTTTTGTTGTTATGTAGTTTCCATGTGATTTCAGTTTCTGTATATTTAGTATTTAAGTATTTTTTTTTAACTTAAAGAGTTAAAGGAATAGTTCACCCCAAAATAAATATACGGACATCATTTACTCCCCCTCATGTCATTACAAACCTGTATATGACTTTCTTTCTTTTGTGCAACAGAACAGAAGATATTTTGAAGAATGTTGGTAATCAAACCATTTTGGTGACCATAGACTTTCATTGTATGAAAAAAAGACATTTCTCAAAATTAATAAAAAACTAAAATTAATTTGCAGAGGAAATAAACTGACTGGAGCTTCGTGTTTGGTTCTACACCTGCTGTCCCATGTTGTAGTGTTACCTGCCATTAAGGGCGTCCTCTGTGCCCAGGTGTCGGGGGGCCGAATACACGGGCTGGGTGGGCAGCTGGTCGGCTCGGAGAGCGTTAGGTGTGTTCTGGCTGGAGGTCAGCGAGTGTGTGCGGTACAGAGTGCTGGGGGGAGCGTTGTGCTTTGGTGGACTCGGGTCGATAACGCCATGAAGATCTGGGGTGGTGGGTGACGCCAGGTTCACCTCATGGAAACCTTCGAGCGGTTCACTGGCCATAGCCACAGATATCTTCATACAATACTCTGTCAAAACATCAGGAGAGGACAGGTACAATTAGGTTCAATTACAAGACCAAATAAAAGCAAAATCCAATGTCTTTGACCAAAACCATCTCATTAGGATTCGCACAATTACATATTATTAAAACCGGTTGGTCTGTGATAGTAGCTAACTAGCCCTTAAAACTTTTCACCCAAAAATGAAAATTATCCCATGATTTACTCACCCTTAAGCCATCTTTAGTGTATATGACCATCTTCTTTCAGTCGAACACAATTGGAGATATATTTAAAAATATCCTTAGTCCTCCAATGTTTATAATGGTTGTGAATGGGGGGCCGTGTTTTGAAGCCAAAAATAATGCATCTATCCATAAAAAAAAAAAGTAATCCATACGACTCCAGCAGGTTAATAAAGGCCTTCTGAAGCGAAGCAATGCGTTTTTGTAAGAAAAATATTATTATTTACAACTTTATAAATTTAAATAACTAGCTTCCGGTGGACGACCGTACGCAGAATGCGCAAGTCGACTTGCGCCAAATGAGTAATCCTCTGGCGCGATGTATGACGCAGGATGTTGAAGTATTGTAAGCTTAGACGCCTCTCGTGGTTCAAACATATAGGGTTGTGCAACAAATTTAAGCTCCTCTTCTCTTATATTGAAATCCTCTGACATTTCTCTTTAAAAATTATCATTTTAGACTCATAATTTGTTTTGCTCTATCCTCTTGCGCCTCCGCGTTCGTCATTATGTTGTGCGTCAGGTCAAAGGATACTCTTCTGCCGCAAATCGACTTGCTCATTCTGTGTACGGTCGTCCTCCGGAAGCTAGTTATTTGAAGTTATAAAGTTTTAAATATGGACATTTTTACTACAAAAACGCATCGCTTTGCTTCAGAAGGCCTTTATTAACCCCCTGGAGTCGTATGGATTACTTTTTTTATGGATGGATGCATTATTTTTGGCTTCAAAATGCCCCCCCATTCACAACCATTATAAACCTTGGAGGACTAACACAGTGTCTACACCAGACGCGACTTTTATCGCGCCGCGCCGCAACAGCTAAAAGCTGTCTACACTGAACGCGACAAGACGACTGTTGGAAAGCACTTGGACTACGTCAGAAATGGAACGGGGAATCCGTTTACTGTCAGGAATTTGTCGCGTCGAGTCGCATCCAGTGTAGACAATATCACGGATTATAATGGGTTCTATTTTCTTTAGACGCGTCACGTTGTGCCGCTCGCGTCCGGTGTAGACGTGGTGTAAGGATATTTTTAAATATATCTCCAATTGTGTTCGTCTGAAAGAAGATAGTCATATACATGGCTTGAGTGTGAGTAAATCATGGGATAATTATCATTTTTGGGTGAACTATCCCTTTAAGGTCAAAAGTTTTATCTGTTAAAGGGATAGTTCACCCAAAAATGAAAATTCTGTCATCATTTACTCACCCTCAAGTTGTTACAAACCTGTATGAATTTCTTTCTTCTGCTGAACACAAAAGAAAATATTTTGAAGAATGTTGGTAACCAAACAGTTGATGGGCCCCATTGACTTCAATAGTATGGGGGGAAAAATACTATGGAAGTCAGTGGGGTCCATCAACTGTTTGGTTACCAACATTCTTCAGAATATCTTCTTTTGTGTTCAGCAGAAGAATGAAATTCATACAGGTTTGAAAACAATTCATGAACAAACATTTTATATTAATTAATTTATATTAAGAGATAGGCTAATAAACTATAAGGACACATTATTGTGATAGTAGGGAAATATGAACGTACCATTGTGATGAAATAATGTTTAAAGCTTTTAGAAGTCAGCAGGAAAAGCATAAAGTTTTCTCTTCATAAACCACGTCTGATTCCTGATTTATCTTCACCTACAGACACACAAAACAAGATCACAAGCCACAGATGAATGGTCAGTCAATCCCAGAATTAACAGAAGAATTATGAGCAAAATCTGAGGGTAAATTACAATGAACATTTACAATTAAAGGGTTAGTTCACCCTCAAAAGTTCAAATATCATTTACTCACCCTCACATCAATCCAAACTCATAAGACTTTCACTCATATTCGCAACCCAAATTACGATATTTTTAATGAAATTAAATTTCTGTCTCTTCATTGTCCATTCCACCAAAAAGTTTATAAATACATTGCAATTGTAATCCATACGAATCAAGTGGTTTAATCCAAGTCTTCTGAAGAGACATGATCACTGTATATATATATATATATATATATATATACACACACACACAGAGCACATCAAATATGGTAAACTTAAGTAACGTGAGTACAAACCTCATTGGTTCTCTGCATAAAACAAGCACGTTTGAAATTCCACTTCCCATATTTGATGTGCTCTGTGTATGTGCATCAATCTATGTTTATATGTGAATAAAAGTAAATTTAATCCATATCATAAAGCAATTGTGTCTTCTCAGAACCACTTAATTCATATGGATTCCTTTTACGATGTCTTTATGAACTCTCTGAAGCATCAAAATTTGGTGGAATGGACTCTCAATGGAGGGATAGAAATCTCTCATATTTCATTAAAATATCATCATATGTGTTTCGAAGTTGAGCGAAAGTCTGACTGGTTTGGAATGACATGAGGGTGAGTAAATGATGACAGGATTTTCATTTAGATGAACTATCCTTTTCATAACATAATAAAACTGCAAGCAGAAATGATTCCAGACTGAACACAGATGTGTGTTACTGGTTTAATGTTCGATCATGTCAGAGAATATGATGATGTGGTTATTGTACTGTACAAATAATGCAAGTAAACAACTTATTTAAGAAAGTTAGTAAAAGTCACATTATAAGCTACAAGCTAACAATGACACATCGATGAATCTAATGAAGTAGTGAAGAAAACTCTTATACTTGAGCTTCTTTTAGATTCTGGACATTTATCAGCCAACTTCATGAGGTTCATCCTGGGATGCTTTTAAACTGTACTGAAGGAGGAACATGTGTGATGAACATTTCATGATATTTCACCTGGTAGGATCAGTAAAGCTGGAAAGTTCAAGTGTAAGATCAAGAGAAACCTCAATTCAGTCCAGTTTGTCAAAACGTTTTGCTGATCAATATACATCATGAATGAATAAACTCAACGTTTAGATGACATTCTGTGGAGAAGGCATACATCTAGGCTTAGCGTTCACACTCTGGGTGTGTGTTGTGCTCGTGAATGCTGTAATAAACTAAATAGATATCTGATAGGCTAGAGCTGTTCGCTCATGAAATATTGAGTCCTGCTGCTGCTGGAAGCGCTCCAGCTTATCTACACTAGCTCTAACTTTCACCAGTGGAAAGATCACTAGTATCTGGAACACGAGTGTTTATAACTTTATATAGAATTTTATAAGGTTATTTTGTCATTCAACATTGCAGTTCTGTAGCCCCTCCCGCTCCACTATGTAATTAGGTATGTCCAACATTACACACTTAATTTTTTCGGTTAATTAATTGCATCATCTGGGCATTTAAAGTGTACTTTTTCTATTTGGAATTTTCAGTGTGAACACCCTACTCGCACTATTTACACTACAAAACGTCATAGAATAGTGCATAAGTACGCAAATTGGGATGCACCTATAGACTTTTAAGGAAATCAGCTAACCTAGCTAGTTCTTGTTATTGTTGCCATTTTATTCTATTTAAATATCTGTTAGATATCAATTTGCATATGCAATAGACATCAGTTATGCTCATCTTTTCTCGCTCCTTTGAAGGTTTCTTGAGTAAAACTACTCTATATTTAATGAAGCTGAACCGGAAGTACGGCTGGGCGATTTTTCCGATTAATTCGAATTTAATGTTTTGCCTCGATTTTATTATTTTTTAAATCGATTTTGAATAAAAATGTTAGCAAGCGTTACAATTAGACATGTTGACAATACAACAATGAAAACCGTTTTATGAGAAGAAAATGATCCGACCTCATGATGGCGCCCGCGCGCCTGATTAGCCGCTCTCATGTGACGCTTTATGAACTTAGAACACATCACTATTCTTTGTTCATTCAGAAATGCGTTATAAAAATGAGACACAGGCAGTGGAATGAGAAAAAAGGCAAAGTTATTAAACGCGAGTTGAGCTTTTTTTTTAACTTGACCGCCATGTTTTTAGAATGCCGTTTCATGGGTGAGACGCTGCAAAAGACGCGAGACACAAGTGCAACACCTAAACATGTCCGCCAAACATAAAAACAATAGGACAAATAGCGGAATGGAATGCAAAAACCTGTTTGATATTTCATGTTTGCATGATGGTGACAGGCTGAAAGCTGCTGTTGTTTTTACAAAACATTTGCTGTTAATGATAGCCTATTACAGGTGTTATTTATTGCTATTACTTTTTGGCTAAGAAATATTTAGCATTTTATTATTTTATATTATTTCTGAGTATATAGGATGTGTTTAAGATAAGTTTGTACAACATTTGCCTTCATATTTCAGGCATATTTTCTGCAAAGATATTTAACAAATTGTTTTACATTACACCATGCTGATCACTTCATGTGTGCTGCACTTAGAATGGAATTTTTTTAACCAGATTGTAAATAAAGAGAATGTTACTTAAATCACACTGTAGTTAAATTTAAGTTGACTAGTTAAACAGTAAAAAAAAATAATAATTGAAATCAAAATCGTGAATCGGTCAATCGTTCTGAAAACATCGAGATTTTATTTTTTTGCCATATCGCCCAGCCCTAACCGGAAGCAATGCGATCTGTTTAACAGAATACGGAGGTTTGTTGTGCACAACCCCCATTGCGTAAATAACACAAAAATTCAAGCTTACTACAAATAATGTGACCATTGGTTCCATTTGCATTCATTCTTGCGATCACAAGTCCTGGATGGAGTGGCTAATAATCAAGACAGTGATCACTTCTGGGAATGAGGATGCAATGCAAAGACTAAATGAATATATGCAATTGCATTTGAACCTTGACCGTAACATGTTTACTTATATGGTGCCCTTAAAACATCCAGGAAATGCCCTGGACAATATTGGCACAGTTCATTATCATTCTGGGATGACTTTGGAATGATGAGAGCAACACAAACTATGAACACGTAATTTATTAAAAAAAAATAATGAATACATTCAGAACATAGAAAACTGTGTTCTGACTGGTCTGTTGTGTATTAACCTGAATGACAATCAATTAGTGAAGCTATAAAGGTGCGCTAAGCCAATAATCTTCGCTAAAGTAACCTTGGCCTGTTTAATCCAGTAATCAGGCATCATGTCTGACTGCCACATTTATAATAATGACATTATTATGTCATCAAAAGGAAATCATTATTGCTTCTCTTGAATAAAATCAGCTATTTTTAATGCATTAATGCAAAAAAAAGAAAAAAAGAAAAAAGAAGAAGATAAAAATGAATGCTCTTTTTAGCATACACCTGTATTGTGTATTTTTTTTGTTGGTCTTTAGAGGACAAGGCCAACACTCAACCAGTCCATGTTCAACTTATACCGAGTGAAAGACAAATTTGCGCTGACATACTATAGAGTTTGACTAAACATGTGACCTTTGACATCAACAACAGAAGATGTGGGAATTGTCCTTTTTTATAAACTTAATAAGTTTATATTATTTATTAATAATTATATAGTTAGTTTTATTTTATTTTATTTATTTTTTGCAGTTTATGACCCATCAGAACAAATCTGTGGTGTGTTTTGAGAGTGACTAGTTTAGTTAGTCTTTCTCCGGGTTTAGTTAGTCTTTTCCAACCTTGTGTTTGAACACTGGGGTTTTTAGTTTTGCCCCTCTGTAGAGGTACTAAACTCCAGGGGCCAGTTGCATAAACTTAGCCACTATGTTAAGACTGTGCCTTAAAGGGGAACTATAATGCCCCTTTCACAAGATGTAATATAAGTCTCTGGTGTCCCCAGAATGTGGCTGTGAAGTTTCAGCTCAAAATACCCCACAGATCATTTATTACAGTTTGTCAAATTTGCCCCTATTTGGGTGTGAGCAAAAACACACCGTTTTTGTGTGTGTCCCTTTAAATGCAAATCAGCTGCTGCTCCCGGCCCGCTTTCCAGAAGAGGGCGGAGCTTTAACAGGTCGCACTTCGGTTGCTCAACAACAACAAAACTGGAGAATCTCACGCAGCCAAAATGACGATTGTCAGTAACGGTGTTCAGCCTTACATTTTTTTAAAGGAACACTCCACTTTTTTTGTAAATAGGCTCATTTTCCAACTCCCCTAGAGTTAAACAGTTGAGTTTTACCGTTTTCGAATCCATTCAGCCGATCTCCGGGTCTGGCGGTACCACTTTTAGCAAAGCTTAGTATAGTTCATTGAATCTGATTAGACCGTTAGCATCTCGCTCAAAAATGACCAAAGAGTTTCAAAATTTTTTCGATTTAAAACTTGACTTTTCTGTAGTTACATCGTGTACTAAGACCGACGGAAAATGAAAAGTTGTGATTTTCTAGGCCGATATGTCTAGGAACTATACTCTCATTCTGGCGTAATAATCAAGGAACTTTGCTGCCGTACCATGGGTGCAGCAGGCGCAATGATATTACACAGCGTCTCTTACAAATGTTTCCATGGTTGCAAGGCACGCTCCCTGTGCAAGCAGGGGGTCACATGCGCTGCGTAATATCATTGCGCCTGCTGCACCCATGGTACGGCAGCAAAGTTCCTTGATTATTATGCTGGAATGAGAGTATAGTTCCTAGCCATATCGGCCTAGAAAATCGCAACTTTTCACTTTCCGTCAGTCTTAGTACACGATGTAACTACAGAAAAGTCAAGTTTTAAATCGAAAAAATTTTGAAACTCTTTGGTCATTTTTGAGCGAGATGCTAACGGTCTAATCAGATTCAATGAACTATACTAAGCTTTGCTAAAAGTGGTACCGCCAGACCCGGAGATCGGCTGAATGGATTCGAAAACGGTAAAACTCAACTGTTTAACTCTAGGGGAGTTGGAAAATGAGCCTATTTACAAAAAAAGTGGAGTGTTCCTTTAAACCGGAGTCTGACACTGATGGAGAGACTCCAGAAGTTACAACTTTTAGAATGCATCTAGACGTTTCTGAATGGTTAGTGGATAAATTTATGTAGTTGCTGTGGAGTTGATTCAACTCATCGACTAGCATGTGCCTTCATGTTAATCTTTTGTGCAAATCCAGCGTTGAATTGACCCTTATTTGTGAAGCAGTCCGGCGTAAAATGATGGCATGGTAACAACACTCTACTACAACAACTCTTCCTCTTCTCTAAAGCAGCCCAACATGGCCTCACCCCCTTTTTTGCATGTTCTTGGGGGCGGGGTTTATGTAAATTTTAGGGTTAGTGATGTCACTAACCCGGGAAGAAGCTCGTTGTAGTCCCGTTTGTTGTAGTCCTTAAGCAGAGAATCCTTTAAAAGAAAAATCTCCCTTTGCACTAAACTTTGAGCATCATAACTTTGCAGACGTTATGATCAAACTGCAATATTACACACTAACTAAAGTTAAAAAAGTGAAATCATAATCAACCACCCCTTTAACTAGTTTGACTAACTAAGTGTGGTCAAAGTCATAAGATAAATGTTAGTTAGTAGTAGGGCTGGGTGATACAGCTAAAAAAATTATCACGATATAATGTTTCATATTGATCGGTATCGATAATTATTGAAAAAATTTTAGTAGAAAAAAAATGTTTGAATTTAACCAATGCATTTTTAATTAAGGCAAACAACAAATAATTTTTAAACAAAGCTAAATAAAATGTAAACAAATCTTTCTTATATTTTATATAAAGATTAAATAAATAAGTGTTAAAGAAACTTAGAGCTGCACAATTCTGGATAAATTGAGATTTTTTTTTTTGTTTCAAACCGAGATCACAATTCTGAATGTCAACTAAACGAAATAACGTAATTTATTAGAGGTTCTGACAAAATATGAATTGCTACAGTGCAGTCTTTTTAAAAATTTTAAATATATTTGAATTAATTATTTTAAAAAAATCTGTTTGGATGTATGATTCAATGACACGCCCATAAATACTCTTGTTTCATTACTGGATGAATCGGTGTATTTGAAAGAATCTGTTGAATGAAGATTCAACGTCAAATACATTTTTTAAGTCACTTATCGCCACCTGGTGGTGAAACAATGTAATCAATTAATGCGTCATTTTCAGCGCATTCAAGTTTCTTTCAAAAGCTGATTTGCTCTATTTTGATCGATAACATAGACATTAGTATTTATATCTGAACTATAAACTTTTATCTCAGTACTTCTGTGATAATTTGAATATTTGTAACACAGAAATAAAGATACTGTGTGACTGAAAACACTGTTTGTGCAGCTGTTAATACCTACATGACAACTGCTCTCTCAAGATGAACTTTGAAGTAGATCAACTGTAAGACGTAAGGAAACTGCCACACTGACGAGCTGATATGTCCTTTTTTATTTACAATCTCCTCGTCACCGGCAGGTACAGCACTCATTTTCATGTGTTTGTGTGTTCTGATCTCACGTGGCGATTGCACATCTGAACTCCACAGCAACTTGTTTGCTTGTCACTCGTAGCGCGTCTGTTTGTGATCCAGGGACGGAGCGAGCTTGAGAGTTGTTCATGCAACCAAACTTCATGTCTGTTTACATTTTAATGCATTTAAGTGAAACTATATCGAGTGTTATATCGAACATTTTTTCTATCGTTATCGAATAAGACGTACCGTCGATAAATATCGATACCGTTTTATCGCCCAGGCCTAGTTAGTAGCCTCCCTCCCTTGATTTTCCTCAGTCTTTCTGGTGACGTCACGTGTAGCAAACATCAAACATGCAAAAATCATGCTAACACTCCATCTTTCGTCATTTGATTTTCATTCAAATCTGTAACGTTAACATTGACAACTGTGTATTAACATACTCTGCTGTTTTGGTGCAAGATGGCAACATAGGATGCAGAGTATAGACTGTGTTTATGTATTGTCAGTGGCGGCATTAGTTCATCTTCTTAAATAACCAGTCATATGAACACAATCACCTACATTCAACTGCACAATAGAGGAGTGTATCACTCCAGCAGACAGACACGCAAACAGTAGGTGTGATCCTGTGACTAAACTACTACTGACTGTGTGTCTGACAGCATGCAGCTCAATATATGTAGCTTAATGTTGGTCATTGTGTTCATGTGGTTCGTCCTGTTGAGGAGATACTTCACTAAGTGATCAGATTAATTATTACCTACTGGTAATACCTACTATGAAGGAGGGACCCGATCCATATTTGGAGACCAGAAAATCACAGAGACTTAAGGGTGCAGGACTCTTTTGCAGGGTGCAGGTGAAAACTGCATTCTCACGCGAGTGTAACCCTACCTCTGCGTTGCTAAACAGGGGATGTGAATGTATGTCACATTGTACAATGGGACGGGGGTGCCAGAACTGCAACTGACAGAATGTGTGCTGTAGCATGATACTACAATCTCTCTTCAAATGCAGATTGTGGAGACATTTTAATCATTCACAATCTAATATCGGGATATCGCACACTCCTAATTGTAACCACCCAGTCTAACATAACAAGTAGGGGTGTGACAATATTTAAACTGAACCGAAAAACCGAGATACACCACCCCACGGTACATACTAGGGTACTCTCATGGCGTACCAAACGTCCCCTGCCCCTGGCCCATTGATGAGATTGACCTCACTTTACCTTTAAAAAAAAATGTCTTCCTTGACATTTGATTACATAGTAATTAGGGGTGTAACAGTACACATATTTGTCCTGCAAATTTTCGGCATGTGTACACATAATTTTCTTATGTGTACACAACGAATACAGTTTTTAGCCTAACCAACATTAACCACCAATAATCGCAATAAGCTCAGCGTTTTGTTACTTTTTATAAGAAACAAAGTGTTGTCTTTCAAATTCTGTCCATTTTATCACGAAATTTAAACAAAAAAATGCAGTTTTGATGCTCTTTAATGTGGCGTGACAGATCACTTAGGGCCCTATGATTTCCGCGATGCAGAAAATGCGGACGGAATCACGGAATCCAGTCATAAAAACGGAATTTAGTATATAACGCGGAATGTCACGGAATTTGTCAAATTTTTGATGAAAGAATTAAAAGCAGGTCAGTACACTTAAATCAAATCGCAATATAGACTAGTGTCCGTGAATATTAAACCGCAAAAAGACTATTTAAATATGAATCCTGCATGCCTGTGTGCCTCTGAAATGAATGACGCGGAAGCACACACAGAAGCATGTGCGACGCTAGCGGTGTTTTCATCCTCTGTCGCCTCACTATATGAGGAAATGAACGCACAAAATTCATCTCCAGAGCCGCTCTGAAAGTCACTTCATCAGCATTTAACCGCTTCGTTTGAGAAAACTATCGTCATAAACACAGAGAAACTCAAAGTTCTAGGCAACCCGTCAAAATAAAAGTTTGATTTAACTTGACAGAAACATTAGTGTTGTACAGTAGAATTTAGATAAATTAATTTAATAATAAATTTTTAAAACTATATTTTTAAACAATAATCTCAGTTTTTCTTCCATGTTTTAATTTTAACAGTAAAGCTCTGTTGTGCAGCACATTGTTTGACAAAAAAAAGTTTAATTTCATGATTAAAAGATAAATTAAATGGTATGCGTTCATTTGATTGCCGGAAAAATTAAAATGCGCAACAGAATTTCTGAAAAAACAAAACATTTCATAAAAATACATTTTTTAATTAATAAATTTTGTTATTTTTAAGAATTCAATTAATTAGACATGCTTTTTGATTATTAAAATGTAATTAAACCATTAAAATGGAATCCAGAAAAGTTAAAACAGAAAACAGAATTTGGTAAAAAATAAAACTTTTTGAGGGGAAAGAATAAAACATATATCATAGGGCCCTAAAAAAAATGTATTTTTTTGTTAAACTTTTAATAAATTGTTGGTAAATTGGTTAAGTTTCATTATTTCAATTAATTAGACATGCTTTTTGATTACTAAAATTTAATTTAACCATTAAAATGGAGTAAAAAAAAAAACAAACAAAAAAAAAACGGAATCCAGAAAAATTAAAACGGAAAAAACGGAATTTGGGAAAAAATAAAACAGAAAAAACGGAATTTGGGAAAAAATAAAATGGAATTTGGGAAAAATTAAAAAAATTCATAGGGCCCTAATCACTGTATAGGTGCCTCAGTTCAAACAGCAGCGCGGAGAGCGAGTGAACGCGATCATCTCTTCCTCTTTTAATACTAGTAACAGAATAAACATGAATGAACATCTGAAGGTATGTTGAAAGATACAGTACAACTTACTGAAACGTATATCGTGTATTCGCTCAATCAGTGTTTCAGCGGCAGAAAGACATCAATAAAACAGTTTGTAAACAATATGTCACATAGCATTTACCTCAGGCAAATCATTCAGTGTCCACAGCTTGTTAGTTCACTAGAGAAATAAACTTTACTTTTTATAAAAATAAAAACCATTTAATTCAGTTGGATAACTGTCGCTTCAACTCCAGTTATGTATTTCGTCATTGAGGATAATACTATGTAAAAATCTCATCTCGTTCTCATGTCTCGTCTTGTCTCGTGAGCTGTCTCGTCACACCCCTATTGCATACAATTTGTTATTTGAGTGTTGATTATTACATCTAAAAATAAACTGAATTTAGGCTAATAGTTTGGGCTTTGTTGTTAACCTTTAATAGTATAGTAATGTGCAAGTAAGGGTTCCCTATATATGTTGCAGCATTACAGCATTAGCAGAGATAATGTTTTCTATCCTTAAGAAACTTTCAATTATAATTAAATTCATTTAAAGAGAGAGACGCAATTTGACGCTCCATGTCGTGCCTAACAACGTCCCTTAGCTGTTATAAATTCACTGTAAACTACGGCTTCACGGGGCTTATTGCTTTATTAAATGTGTCTGTAGCAGTGCTTTCAATGGGGTTGAATTTAGAGACAACTCAGAACTTAAAGGGATAGTTCACCCAAAAATGAAAATTCTGTCATCATTTACTCACCCTCAAGTTGTTCCAAACCTTTAATTTCTTTCTTCTGCTGAACACAAAAGAAGATATTTTGAAGAATGTTGGTAACCAAACAGTTGATGAGCCCCACTGAGCTATCCCTTTAAGCGCCGCGTTTGTAGAATGCAGTGTCAGACCCTGTGCACGCACAATGGTCAAACACGTCCGCCCAGCGCAGTGCTTCTCAAACCTGTCCTAGGGACCCTCCACCACGGCACATTTTGTATGTCTCCCTCATTTAACACACTGATCTAAAAGTTGCTCCTAATGCGGAAATTTAGGAGCAACTCTTAAAAATTAGGGGTGTGTTGCTCCTAATTTTAGGACTTGTAAATTTTTCATCTAAAATAAATAAATAAACAGCTGCAGTGATGCGATGACTATATCAATTGCCGATTGACTCTTTTATTTAGAAGACGGGACTTATTGAGCAATGATGCACGTTACACTTTCTCCCATTCATAGTAATATGAGTGTACCATCTTTTTATATCTAAAGTTTTTGCCACTATTTGCATTTATTTATTTGGCATTTAAATAACGCTGACACACCAGTAAGATGGTTAGATAGAACACTGTGTCTGACCCTCTGAACTCCATGGTGTAGCAATGAATTTACATATTAACGGGAGGCAACAATGTTAAATAAGTAAATAAAAGTGTCCAGTAACACTGACAGTAACTTTACAAGGTGGCAGTGCCAGAGTCCAGAGACAAACTTTTGGAATACAAAATTTGGTAACTAAGAAGATTTTAAAACAGCTTTGCCTCCTATTTACCATTAATCTCATTGGATAACCATCAATCATCAACAAGATAACATCCCTATTTGAATTCCCCAAAACAGTTGAGTTTTCTTGAGTTTTCTTTTTTCTCATTACTACAATTTACACCCAAGTACAAACTGCAACTGACAGACGTCACCCCATGCCAGGGTCAGAAATTAACTTTTCCATTAAGGGGCCCCTTGCAATTGATTTCCAGGGCATTTTTTTTACCTTCATAAGTGCAATTTTTATGATTACCTGTGTTGTTTTTTATGTCAAATACTTAAATTTAACCAATTACATAAATCAATCAAAATACTATATAGACTGTTACCAATAAAATGTTATAATTAACAAAAGCCTGAGATAGGTCAAGCTGTGTCTGAAATAGCATTTTTTTTTTTTTTTTTTTACACAGACTGTTTAATATTACTCATAAGCTATAAATTTAACAGGAACTCATTACATGGTCATTATTGTCAATTAAAGGGATAGTTCACCCAAAAATGAAAATTATTCCATGATTTACTCACCCTCAAGCCATCTTAGATATATCTGACTATCTTCTTTCAAACGAACACCACTGGAGATATATTTATAAATATCCTTAGTCCTCCAAGGTCTATAATAGTTGTGAATGGCTGCCCAGATTTTGAAGACAAAAAAATGCATCCATCCATAAAAAAAGTGAATCCATACGACTCCAGGGGGTTAATATTATAAAGGCCTTCTGAAGCGAATCGATGCATTTGTATAAGACAAATATCCTTATTTAAAGCTTTATAAAGTAAAATAATGAGCTTCCGGTGCGGAAGATAAGTCCAAAAAGCATTAACTTCCACGACGTAGTACACAATAGGCTTGTTTGAGAGTGAGAGCAAACGTCTCCTTATGCTTTTGAATCGCTCTCGCGGTACTTTTGATGTCATATGCCGATCGGTCTGTGCAGCGCCGATGGATCTCGAACAAGCCTATTGCCATAACGTTCTACACTACGCCATGATGTACTACGCTATGTCCTACGCTATAACGCATAGTACGTCATGTCATTGTGTAGAACGTCATGACATTGTGCACTATGGAAGCTCATTATTTTACTTTATAAAGTTTTAAATAAGTATATTTGTCTTACACAAATGCATTGATTCGCTTCAGAAGACCTTTATTAATCTCCTGGAGTCGTATGGATTTATTTTTTTTATGGATGGATGCTTTTTTTTCTTCTTTTTTTCAAAATCTGGGCAGCCATTCACAGCCATTATAAACCTTGGAGGACTAAGGATATTTTAAAATATATATATTATATATATATATAGATAGATAGATAGATAGATAGATCGATATCTCTGATTGTGTTCGTCTGCAAGAAGATAGTCATATACACCTAGGATGGTCATGGAATAATTTTCATTTTTGGGTGAACTATCCCTTTATTGCTCTTCATATTGTAATTATTATTAATGTCGATTAATAGAATACATAAAAAATGTTTATGTTTGGGGTTAACTGCAAGTCATATTCTTGCTACACAGATAAAATAATCTAAGAACTTTTTACACATTTGAAAATTAAGACTTCACATAATTTTATCAGCATGATGAATAAATTATATTAACTGGAATAAACTGAAAGGGAGTAGAGAATGTGACCGATCGTGACCATAACTTGGGTCTAGCGTGAGTTTAAGCACTCTCACAAACATGAATATCTTACATCGAATCTGCACTTTGTTGTTTACGATGGGAGAATTTGCGAGTTTCAGTCAGAGAGTGCGTACATTGAACAAAACCCTTCGTTTCAGCGATGACTAATCTGAACACCTCTCTGATTGGCCATCACATTCATAAGCTCAACAGAAACGTATTGGATGGGTTATAATGCTCAACGCTGCAAAATGAAATCTGATGGAATGCCGCAGTCGGATGGATTGAATGAACGTTAAGTATTGTAGTTTGTTTAACCAATATTATCACTTAAACATATATTCTATTATATAAATATTTTGAAACGAATTTCCATGACTTTTCCTACACTTTCTCTTCTTATTAATTTTTTCAAATCTTTTCCAGGCCTGAAAATTGCCGTTTGAAAAATTCCATGACTTTTCCAGGTTTTTCATGACCGTACGAACCCTGTCTGGCATTGCAAGCACAATGCTCAACCATTTGAGCTACAGGAACCACCCATAACCTCAAAACACCCAGGCATCGTGTGGCAGACAGCTTTGCACAAAACTGCATTAAATAAAGGATGAAGGAGCCGTGATGAAATGTAATATGTTTGATTCTTTGCTGGCCAAATCACATGAACTTCATCATAAATTGGCCTGAGGTTCTGCAGGTCTGTCTGAAGTCCTCCATCAGTAACAGCACTAAGGATCTAATGTGTTCTCATGTGTATTTTTGAACTAACTTGGACAGTTAACATCTTTGAGTTACATTAGTTTAGTCTTCTATGGGAGATGCAGTAGATGACACTAATAACAATGGTTATATAGTAGGTGCACAATGACTCCACTGTCACTAGCACAGGGATCAGGTATCCCGCCTGACCTGAAGGCATTCGACCCCCACATGCTGTTTACTACATAGGGCTCACGAAGTGAGGGGCTGAACAAATTCCCTCAGGAGCTCCCCAGCAGACACTGCTAGTACACTACAAAATAGAGCAAGTACGCTGCATACACACTGTCATTATGGTTATATTAAGCTTTCAGAGCGAGATGGACCAGAAGAGCTGGATGCAGAAACAACTCCATATTATTACATAAACACAACTGATATCTTTATATGCGCGTTTGCATGCAGAGGGGAATTAAGGCCTGGAAACAAAGTGTCATGTTATTATATTTATGCTTTCAACAACCCCTGAGGAGTATGATATTGTAAAGCACTGCAAGTGTGATCCTCAACACCATGTCATAAACTCCTTATGAATAATGCATCAAAGCCTCATTAACACAATGACATAATACGCTGGATTTGGCGTTGATGCAATGAATAAAAGCAAGAATCGTTGTTAAAAGCGCAAGATGGCTGTCTAATGTAAGTACACTCACATGTCCTGAAGGGATTGTGTGTCTGTCATGTATCCCGCTCCTCCTTCAAGAAAATACACGAATATAATTAATATTAATACATTAACGCTTGCACGGTTACACGATTCGCGCTTTTCCTTTCATAACGCATGTCTTTCTCGTAATATATTAGTCCTCGGTTAAAGACAGTAACCAGGGACAGACAAAGAGACAAAACAGAGCCACCGGCAGCCACCATCCCGCTTCATGATTGTGCGGTTCAATGTTGAATATACGATTCCTACTATTGCGACGGTTCCTTCATGAATATTAATTAGGTCGCGCTGACGTTTCTCAGGTACGTTCATTTGGGGTCTAGACACGTGATCTAATTAATATTCAAAA
This sequence comes from Mylopharyngodon piceus, assembly GCA_039654765.1. NCBI lineage: Eukaryota > Metazoa > Chordata > Actinopteri > Cypriniformes > Xenocyprididae > Mylopharyngodon > Mylopharyngodon piceus. The sequence goes on from CM077454.1 coordinate 22,804,245, forward strand.
GCTTCGTTTATTCGTCAGCTGTCCAGCGCCCGCCTACCAACGCCTGCCTTTCAGCCAATCAGAAAGACATATTGATCGATCATGAAATTACCTAATTAATATTTCACAAGCCAAGCGGTTGCCATAGTACGACTGGTCATCCAACAGTCCTGTCAGATTAGGCGGAGGCTCAGACCGGCTCACGCAAGCGCTGTTAAATCGCTTCTTTTATAAAACATGTAGCCTTTAAGGTTTTAATAAACATAAAACAATAAAACAAAAAATGACTTATTAACCTCAAGTAATAATAATAAAAAATCCCACTCAGGTGTTTGTTTAGGATTATAATTATGGACAACAGCGCCGCGCATCGGGCAGTTTGAATCATAATTTAACTGACAACGATGATTAATAGTTAGTTGAATGCTGGATTGTGTGTTCTCTACATATTACTTTAAATATCACATTTCTTTGGATGTTATGTCGATCTTGAAGATCAAAACTTTGTTCTAACTGCAAAAACTGAAGAACAGGGAAATATTAAATGTGACCCTGGACCATAAAACCAGTCATAAGGGTCAATTTTTTTTAAAGCTGAATAAATAAGCTTTCCATTGATGTATGGTTTTTTAGGATAGGACAATATGTGGCCGAGATACAACTATTTGAAAATCTGGAATCTGAGGGTGTAAAAAAATCAAAATATTGAGAAAATCGTCTTTAAAGTTGTCCAAATGAAGTCCTTAGCAATGCATATCCACTCATAAAAATAATTTTTTGATATATTTATGGCAGGAAATTTACACAATATCTTCATGGAACATGATCTATTTAATATCCTGATTTTTGGCAATAAAGAAAAATAATGTTGACCCTTACAATGTAGGCTATTGCTACAAATATACCTGTGTGACTTATGACTGGTTTTGTGGTCCAGGGTCACAAATGTTATGTCATCCCTTTAAGTATTTTTACAAATCTGTCAAGACCACAGACATCACAGACATGGATACATCCTGGTTTACCAAAACACATTTTAAGGCTTTGCCTGCCACAGTCAAAAATTAAATTTTGTTTATTTTACACATAGAATCTCTCATGTAAAACAGCGAATAGCCTCGATTTGCAAATCTACTTGAAGCGAAAACTGGGCGTTTAATGTGTAACTAGTGAAATTGAGATACCATTTAACCAGCATTAATCCCAAACTAGATGTATTTCACTCCTTGGATTCACCACTGAAACAAATGGCAGCGTTTTCTGAAAACATTTTTAAGGTTAATCAAAGAATCGCAATTGTAACAATTGTAATTTGCTCAGATGCTCAATTAGACTTCAAGTAATAGTTCATCCAGAAATGAAAATTCTGTCATGATTTACACTCCCTCATGTCTTTCCAAACCTGTATGACTTTCTTTCTTCTGCAAAACACAAAAGAAGATATTTTGAAGAATGCTGGTAACCGAACATGTTTGGTTACCAGCATTCTTCAAAATATATTTTTACATTTAACTAAACTTCCTTTATATGAAAAAAAAAAAAAAAATTCAGTGCCAGTCAAATCTCTTTTTTGGCCTATTTTACCTGTATGAAAAAAGCTGCCAAATAATTAAGCACATCTAAATATACATCTTTCACTTTAAGCCACATCTTCCCTCATAAACAATTACACGTTACCTATGATTATATACAATCTTAATAGTAATTATTAAAATTAAGACTTACGTGATTTGGAATTCATAAAAATATTTGACCAGAATATTGACTTCCCTAATAATTATGCACACATTATAAACTACCAGTGATGAACAACACGTGCTGTGTTTGAAATCGCCCCCTATACCCTCATTCACTGTACCCTACATTACGCCACTATTATAGTCCACTGGAAGGAGTGAATGAAAACGAACGAGTGAATTCAGACACTGATTGTGCCGGAAGGGCTACCGCTTTTACATACTTGGTGCTTGCTGTTTAATAATCATTTAAAGGAACACTCCACTTTTTTTGAAAATAGGCTCATTTTCCAACTCCCCTAGAGTTAAACAGTTGAGTTTGACCGTTTTCAAATCCATTCAGCCGATCTCCGGGTCTGGCAGTACCACTTTTAGCATAGCTTAGCATAGTTCATTGAATCTAATTAGACCGTTAGCATCTCGCTCAAAAATGACCAAAGAGTTTCGATATTTTTCCTATTTAAAACTTGACTCTTCTGTAGTTACATCGTGTGCTAAGACCGACGGAAAATGAAAAGTTGCGATTTTCTAGGTCGATATGGCTAGGAACTATACTCTCATTCCGGCGTAATAATCAAGGAACTTTGCTGCCGTACCATGGGTGCAGCAAGCGCAATATCATTGCGTCTGCTGCACCCCTGGTACGGCAGCAAAGTGGAGTGTTTCTTTAAACTAGCAGCTCCAGTAGTAAGATGAAAATATTTATCTTGAACTCTGTCATGGAAACTATGTATAAACCTTAATTAAACAATTTAATAATCACTTAAAAATGAATTTATACCTTTATGATATTACGCTGTAGCCATTGGACCAGTGAAGTTTGGAAATGGATGGATGGATGGATGATTCATTCGGCACGTGACTCTCACAGTGCATTATGGGTATTCTCTAGCCGTTGAGCGTACATCAGTTGTACACTCTTTTTGCGGTGCATTGTGGGATTAAATGAGTGCACTCGATATTGTCCACTATGGTTTCGGACACCCCTAGAAATGGCTGTCCCCTCAAATAGTGCCCTATTTAAGGGTTTAGGAGGCGATTTCGGACACAGCTACAGAGTGCTGAACGCAGGGAATGTGGTCATAGTGACATCAGACCAGTAGAGGGTGCTAGGGACCACTAGGAAGAAAAAGAAAAAACACACATGATGCAGTATAAATGACAAATATAGACAATAACCTCAAGATACAATAGCAAATAAATACTTGGATCAGAAATATTTATCAGTAATTCAGATGAATCTAAAGGTCCTGATACAGGACATACAGCATCAGCAGTATCTATACCAGGGGTCTCCAAACTCGGCCCTGGAGTGCCACTGTCCTGCAGAGTTTAGCTTCAACCAGCTCTAACACACCTGCTTGAAAGTTTCTTGTATGCCTAGTGGCTTGAATAGCTGGTTCAGGTGTGTTTAATTGGGGTTGGAGCTAAACTTTGCAGGACAGCAGCCCTCCAGGACCGAGTTTGGAGACCTCTGATCTATACCAAGGTGTTACAGAATAGCAAAAAGAACATCATATATCAGTCTATACAACAGAAATTCAACAGAATATTGTAATATTATTGGCCTTTCAGTGCGTGGAAGTATCCTATCAAGTGGAAAATCTTCATCTAGGAAAGACATTTTATCAGATATTTTACAAAGTTTGTTCAGGTTACATCAAACAAGAATGGGTACCCGCTCATGTAGTGAAAGGAAATGATCAAATTGGTGGCTCAATAGCTAAACAAGCATTAAAACACCCAGACATAGAGTTAAATGTTTCAATTAGTAAATTGGAATTAAAAGGGTGAATTAAAGGAGCTCAGAGATGAGTTGGGATTGAGAGGAGAACTTTTGGGAATAGGTGTACTGTTCTCCTTGCATCTACCAATGCAATTTTAAGGATTAGTTCACTTCAGAATTAAAATTTCCTGATAATTTACTAATTCCCATGTCATCCAAGATGTTTATGTCTTTCTTTCTTCAGTCGAAAAGAAATTAAGGTTTTTGAGGAAAACATTCCAGGATTTTTTCCATATAGTGGACTTCAGCAGCTACCAATGAGTTGAAGGTCCAAATTGCAGTTTCAATGCGGCTTCAAAGGGCTCTACATGATCCCAGCCAAGGAATAAAGGCCTTGTCTAGCAGAATGATTGGTCATTTTCTAAAAAAAAAATAAATAAAAATCTTTTTAACCACAAATGCTCGTCTTGCACTGCTCTGCGATGTGCCACGCATTACGTAATCATGTTGGAAAGGTCACGCGTGACATAGGCGGAATTATTGCGGTAAGGTAAAAAACTCCATCTCATTTTCTCCTCCAACATCAAAATCATCCGACATCATTGTTTGACCTTTTTTTGTAAAGGCCGTTTGACTTAGTCTTTGCATGTTCGCTTTGTAAACACTTGCTTGGTACTTCCGTCTACGTCACGCGTGACCTTTCCAACGTGATTACGTAATGCGTGGCGCATTTTTCAGGATTTTCAGGATCAATTTTTGTTGATCCTGGAACAACATTCTTGTCCAAAAACTTAGTCCTAACCCTATCCTTACCCCTAAACTTAACCCTACCCATAAGTTATCACTAAAATCAGAGGGAAATGATAAGAGAATAACATTGATATAGACACACCTACTGGTTGTAAGCCTAAACTAAACTGTAAACTTGTCCCTCAAATCTGATTGGTTGATTGGAATGTTGATCCAGGAACATGTACTTGGTGAAATCAGTTCACTAAACTTAAGTTTATGCATCTAGTGCATGACATAAATTTCATCATCAGCAAAGCCAGATTTTTGTAACTGTGCATAGTCTGTGCGCTCAGCTCATGCACATGCATCTTGAATTTATTAGCACTTGGACACTACACTGTAAAAAAAAAAAAAAAAAATCCAAATCTTACAGAAAATAACTTTTTTTTTTTTTTACAGTAGTTTTCTTTTATTTTGAATTTGTACTCAAAACTGTAAAATTACAAACAATATCTGTAAAATTAACAACTCTGCTGTTATTTTAAGTATTATGCCATTAATGACAAATTACAGTAATTCTCATTTTTATACAGAAAAATTACAGTATTTCTATTTAAATTACATACAAATGTATGTAAAACTACAAAAATAATGTCGATAATAATTCACAAAATCACCACCAGATGGTGCAAAGGGACAGTTGGCACCATTGCTCACACTATAAAAAAAAAGAAAGAAAATCGTAAAAAAAAAAAAAAAAAAGAAAGAAAAAAACAGTCGCTAGCAGCAATAGAGTACCTCAGGGATGACGTGTTTTTGTAGGCCAGCCCAGAAGTTAGCAGCGCACGGGTTCCCTCGATCGAAAGCTATGCATTTTTCCCATAGACTTTTGGAAAATCGCAAAAAATAAGCTCTGTGTTTAACAAACGGTTATGACACTTACACGTTTTGTCTATCAAGATAATCTTTACAAGTTAACACAACATTTATACATTTTGAAGCCTAAATAAAGTCATCAGATATAAAAAGCTAACAGTAGGCTGTAAACGGACTAGCACACCATGGTCGCGGATCAACATCACCACCACCAAGCTTCCTCAAACTTTATTTAGAAAACAACTTTATTTAAAAACATGCTCGTTGATTATGATCTGCGCTGTGTATGAATACTTATCCACTTTTTCCATGAGAAATGCTGTCCAAATGTCCTGTTTGTCATGATGACATCTAAAGTCCCCGCCAAAGGAAGTAGTCCATTTTAGCAATTTGTTAGCAACCGCCGTTTTTAAGACACAATAAAGGTTTAAAAAAAATCACAAGCGGGTTATAACTGGTGTGTTTTATGTCATAGATCAAAACGTGAAAATATTTAGAGGCTTTGTTAACCACAGACCTTATTTCAGGCGATTTAGCAAAAACCCATTCAAAAAACCCATTGACTTCAGGGCGATGGAACAGGTCATCCCTGAGGTACTCTATGGCTGCCAAGCAAAAACTGTGAAATTTAGGTAAAATATCCTAATTTAAACAAAGAGCAAAAACTTTTACAGAAATTTTCATTAAATATTTTCCAGAAAAAACTATGTTATTTTACAGGTATTCCTGAATTGTTATGATAAAACACATTCACTGTAAAAAAAACAAAAAAAAAAAACAAGGTCAAATGACTGGCAGCCAGGAGCATCATTGCACATAGTATTTTTGAGGGGGCACTACTATGGGGGAATGGGGTGTGACAGCAGAACTGTTTGTGTTTTATGCGGAAAAAACTAACCCCCAAATAAAAATAATTACCTAGTTCTGGCATGAAACCCTAGATGGTGCAGGCTCATTTGATAGCGTTCATGTCATTATCTACATAGCACAGCTGATTGGTTGCTTTTGTATCAGCGGCCAATGAGCTGCGGCTCAACATTCAAACAAATACCGGTGGTGTTGCTGTTAGCAGTTTGCAGCGTGCTTTCAGAACGCATTTGGAATCAACATCTAAGATAAGTGAATGATGTTTTATTCTCTGCGCATATTGTGTCGTCCGGCTATTAATTCCTAAATGGAGCAATCTTTGATCTGAGCAATCAAAAAAGTTATAAACTAGCTTTATGTTAGAAATGTTTTAAACTAACGTCATGTCAACAGCTGCAAGAGTGAATTACTGAAGCATAAGCAGCAGTGTTTACTGCATGTGTTTATGCAGCAGCAGCGGTCTATTGTATGTCATTGCTATTTTATATGCGGTTAAGCATCAATATGAAAACAGTTAAAGTGATATAAGCATTTGCGCTTTAAACGGCGTTCACCATCTTTAGCGGTATAACTTTAATGACACATTCATTTATTTCCAGAGCATGTTTTCATTAGCTATGCTAAATATGTGTCTGAGTCACGCTAAAAAACAATCAATACAGTTAAACTAAACTAAGTTAAACTAAACATATTTATAGTCTTGTGGAGTGATTTACTAAGCATAAGCTGGAGCGTTATACAGTTTGTCTATGCAGCAGCAAATGGTCTATCGTATCTCTGTATACGCTGTCTAAGCTATAACAAGGTTCAAGTAAAATAAGCATTCACATTCAACAGGGTTATGTTTAGCTGCATAAAATAATTACATGTTCTTTTATTTCAAGGGTATATGTTTTCATTAGCTATGCTTAACATGTTGATGCCTGTCATTCATTATAGCTCCTAATAGCTTTTCATTTATCAAATAAGAGTATAAGGGTTATGTAATCATTAATGACTTAATTGATGATACTTGCTCAGGTGGTTGCTGGGTTTCTAGTTATATCTATTGATCACGAGAACACATAACATGCGTTTCTAGTGCTAAGTCGGTCGGCAAGGTAGCCCAGGCACACATAGCCTTAGGTCACTAGTATTAAGCCGGTTGGCAAAGTAGCCAAGGCACACATAGATAGTAAAACATGCGGTCCCATGAAAAGAAAAAAAGAAAAAGAAAAGAAAAAGAAAAAAACAGTACATATGTCTTGGCGATAGATATGCTGTTATGGGGGGTGTTTTGTCCTATCCCTTTTGTCTATGTCATCATTATGCGGATATATGCATATCTGCCGATGCAGCAGCTTTTTTCTCACTCAAGCTTTTTATTCTCACTAGAATAAAACTTTACTTTAGCTTTCACAGTAATAATTACTGCAGTGTCATCATATCCATTTATACTTTTGAATTATTGAAGTGAGAACATACATTATTAATGCATTTATTGTCGCTATTCCAGAATATTAAGATTATTAGGACTATACGTCCTGCATTGATTAAGTCTTCCATGCATTTTGTAGGTTATAGAAACAAACTAATTTAAAGCATACAAGCACTGACACTGCAAGGCAGACAATGGTTCTGCACGAATCATCTGTGGCTGTGTGACATATTCAAAACTAAGATATTCGACAACTTTGGGGGACTATTCATTTTGTACCTACAATATTCTAAGATTAAAGTAAACTTTATAGTTACCTACACAATGTGTATCTATGGGATATCAATAAAATACGTCGTCAAATTAAAATTTTAAAGGATTATTGCCGCATCCATAGACATCAGTGTATATTTTACAAACTATTAATGTTTTTTGCTACTTACGTATCTGTATTTAATTGTCAGAAACATAAAATAAACATTATATGGTTGAAAACACAACCATATATCACAGTTGTGATATATGACGAACGCTGACGTGTCCGTCTCTGGCTCAGCACCAGCCAAAGCACGAACGCAGATTTGAATTTAGCAGTTGATAACGTGACACACATCGTACATAATGTGATCACATAACGTGATCGTACGCTTCAAAGGATTAATTATCAAATGTAAAAATATTATTTTTTGTCTTTTGGAAGCTGCATTCAAATCTATTTGGCTCAAAAATCTGAGGTGCCCCCTCCATTTGGCACGATGCCTCTGCTGGCAGCAACAGAACATTAAAGACAAACAGATCTCTTGAGATCTCAGCATCTTCACTTATTACAATCCAGTTTGACTTTATTTATTTAATACCAAAGTTGTTATTGAGAATTAAAAAAGGTTTAGATGGTCTGGATCGCCGTTATTGTGATCAGTGTTTGCTTTAGCTGGGCTCTTGACCCTTCACCTTTTAATATTATTTTTTTCTCTGTTTGCTGTAATTGTGTGTGTCTAAAGCACATTTGTTATGGCAGAAAATGCAAGAGAAAATCTGATCAGATGAAGTTGGCTACTTATCTGTGATGATACAGTCATCATGTAGTGGCCTGATTCACTGATATCACCTAAAGTATATTAGCTGTTAATTTCACATTATTTACAACAGCCTTGTGATATTATGGCATCAGTGTTATGACAATCAGATATTCTGATTTTTTAGTCTTTATAAAGAAAATGTTTTTAGCTGTGTATTTTAGATGCACAGAGACACCAAGAAACAGCATATGAATCTCAACAATGGTGAATCAACAAAAACCTTTTTTGTGATGTTCAAAGATGATCTTTTTATCTCAATATTTCACCAATGTTGAGATTTATACACTGATTCTTGATGTCTGTGTGTCTACATCAGGGGTGTCCAATCATGCTCCTGGAATGCCACCATCCTGCAGAGTTCAGGAACAACCCCAATTAAACACACCTGAACCAGCTAATCAAGGTCTACTAGGGATACTAGAAACTTCCAGTCAGGTGTGTAGAGGCAAATTGGAGCTAAACTTTGCAGGACAGTGGCCCTCCAGGACCGAGTTTGGACACCCCTGGTCTACATGATCCTGAAAAAATATTTTCTACATAATGACTTTATAAAATCTTTCAAAATATCAAAGAACTGCAGGATTTTTTTGCATTAGTATTGTAGGGCTACAATGTAAAATTAATAAGTAACAATAACATGAAATAATTTAAACACAGATTAGAATCTGGACGAGATCAGTCCACTACATGATGACTATATCATCACCAAGAAGTAGCCAACTTCATCTGATCACATTTTCTCTTGCCATAACAAATGTGCTTTAGATATACACAGTTACAGCAGCCAGAGATGTTAATGTTAAAGAGTCAAGAGCCCAACTAAAGCAAACACTAATCACCATAATGGTGGCTTCAAACTTATTATTTTCAATAAAACATCAACATCTAAACCTCTGTTAATTGTCAATAAGAACTTTTGTGACAGAAATAGTCAAACTGTATTCTAATAAGTGAAGATGCGGAGATCTGTTAAGTGTTTATTGTTCTGTTGGGATTTAAAGGGTTTCTGTTGCTAAGTTTTGTTGGTCACCATTGTGGTGAAGAGTAGAGCCTGTGCTTCATATTCCAGGGTGGGCTAGAAAACATTGACAATATTTTGCTTTCTAAAATAGCAGTAACTGTGTAGTCACTGACACAGTGATGTCTATATACATTAGCATGCATGTGTGCTATTGCTAGCTAACGGTTAACTGCAAGAGATTTCCATTTTACAGTGAAAGCGTTTGATCATAATAATTCAGGAAATACCTGTAAAATAACAGTTTTTCTGTAAAAACGATTAATGAAAATTTCTGTATTTCTGTAATTAGGATATTTTAACTTTAATTTTATGTTTTTTTGGCAGTCATTTGACCTTTTTTTTTTTTTTTTTTACAATTTATTTATTTATTTTATAGTGTAGTTTGTCCACAGGTTGACAAGGTGGCCATTGTTTTACATTCAAAAAAGAAACCGAATAGATGGAACAACAACAACACCAACAAACTACTGGAGACGCAATAGATGCCTACGTTGATGAGCACTAGTTTAAACAAGTACAAAGACATTTTATCACTTATAACTTCTAAAGAGAAACAGTGCAGACAGTGGACAAAGATAAAATTTTCTAGTGTCCATGTGTTGACTGCCTGTGTTCGCGCATGCTATCAAATGGAGTATACTTTAAAAGGCCATTAGTTTGGCTGTACAGATACTCTAAACATTTGCTTTAAATCTGATGCATACTTTGGCCTTTACAGCAATTTTTTTGTAAAACTGTGTTATCAGTGTGCATTATGTAAATGAAATAAACTTGACTAATTAATCAGCTAAGAAACACCTAGGATCGGAAGTGAGAGATGTTTAGCAATTACACAACTCACAGCTGGAACTAGCTTCCAGTGTCACCAGATGAGCCCGAACAATATCCATGTTAAATTCCAGACTGACAACACATGCCTGTGCATTCTCTCATTTAAGATGACGAAAATAATGCAGTTCAATGTTCATTATTTCATGTTCTTTTGTTTACAGTCTTTCCTTTCTTGCTGTGGATTGCCACAATATAAAGAAGTTTAATATTTTGATTCTGAGATATCAATATATGGAATGGAGCGAGGTCTCAATTAGAGGGCGTCTACCGCAACCACTCAATATTTTAAACTATAGAAAAAGAGATGGTGAGGCGTGGCTGCAAAAGTTCATATGTACATGACAAAAGAAAATAAAAAGCCTCAAGGCAACGTATACAGAGGTGAAGGATGCAAATAGTCATGAAGGTGGATAATGAGATTTGTCCCACATTCTGCTACGGGGTGAACATAGACTTAATTTCACACAGATCTGTATTTTCTGGTGCCATTTTAAATTGCTGGGCCATTTAAAACTCTTTCCACACAAGGAACACAAATAGGGTCTCACATATGCATGACTTTTCAGGTGAATCTGTAAGTGCGATGGCAAAAGAAACTTTTTATTACACTGAACACAATTAAATCTCCTTCCTCCAGAGTGAATGCGCAGGTGATTGTTGAAATTGCTACTTTTTCCAAATGTCTTGCCACACTCGCAACACTGCAATTTCTTTCCAGAATGTGTTTGCAAATGACGTTTCAGGTCTTTTTGATATGTGAAACTCTTTTCACACTCAAGACATGTGAAAGGCTTCTCTCCAGTGTGAACTCTTATGTGAGTCTTAAGATTTCCTTTAAGTGTGAAACTCTTCCCACACTGAGGACAGGTGAAAGGCTTCTCTCCAGTGTGAACTCTTACGTGAACCTCGAGATTTGCTTTGTTTGTGCAACTCTTTCCACAGTGATGGCACATAAAAGGCTTCTCTCCGATGTGAGTTGTTACATGATTCTTAAGATGATTCCTGTCTGTAAAACTCATTCCACACTGCTGACATACAAAACAGTTCTCTCTTGAGTGAATCTTCATGTGGTAATTAAGGTTTCCTTTACGTGTGAAACTCTTTCCACACTGACCACATATGAACGGCCTCTCTCCAGTGTGACTTCTCACATGGGCATTAAGGGTTGCGGTATATGTGAAACTCTTTCCGCACTGAGGGCATGTGTAAGGCTTCTCTCCAGTGTGAAGTCTCATGTGAGTCTTAAGACTTACTTTATGACTGAAACTCTTTTCACAGGAATGGCATTTGAAAGGCTTCTCTCTGCTGTGAATTCTCATGTGAGCCTTAAGATTTTTATTGAATTTGAAACCCCTTCCACACTGCTGGCATTTGAACGGCTTCTCTCCAGAGTGAATTATCACATGCCTGTTAAGGCATTTCATATCTGGGAAACTCTTTCCACACTGATGACATATATAACAGTCTTCTCTCGAGTGAATCTTCATGTGGCAATTTAAGGTTACTTTACGTGTGAAACATTTTCCACACTGAACACATATGAACGGCTTCTCTCCAGTGTGAATTCTCATGTGAGTCTTTAGATTTCCTTTTAGTGAGAAGCTCTTCCCACACACTTTGCAGCTGAAAGGGCTCTGTCCAGTGTGACTTCCCACATGGGAATCAAGTGATGCTTTAAAAGTGAAACTCATTCCGCAATGAAGGCATGTGTAAGGCTTCTCTCCCGTGTGAAGTCTCATATGAGTCTTGAGGCTTACTTTATGACTGAAACACTTTCCACAATGATGACATATTAAAACGTTCTCTCTTGAGTGAATTCTCATGTGGTAATTAAGGGTTACTTTACGTGTAAAACTCTTTCCACACTGATCACATGTGAACGGCTTTACGCCATTGTGAATGTTCATGTGATACCTAAGGTTTGGTTCTGCCGTGAAGCTCTTTCCACACTGTTGGCAGGTATAAGGCTTCTCTCCAGTGTGAATTCTCAAGTGGCTTTTAAGGTTTCCTTTTTGAGTGAAACGTTTTCCACACTGTTGGCAGCTGAAAGGCTTCTCTCCAGTGTGAATTCTCATGTGGACTTCAAGGTTTTGTTTTTGATTGAAACTCTTTCCACATTGACTGCAGGTAACACAACTGTTAGGTTCATCAGTCTTTTGAGCTCTTTTTCGTGAGGAAGTCTTTGTGGATTTTTCTCCAGTTATGAAATCACGATGTTTCTCATACTGATCTTTTTCTTCCATCAGTTCTTGACTTTCTTCTTTCAGTACTATCAGGTCTAAAGCAAAAAGACAAATACAGTTTAATGGCACAAAGCAACAGACATCAAAATCAACACAAAAGCATTAAAGCATCAGAGCAAACATAAACCATTGAAACCTATAGAAAAAGAGGCGTTTCCTATAATCTCAGAACCTCATCAACAGTCACATTTAGCTGAACAAATTGCCAGAAGAAACCATGTCTTCCAAGTCAGCAGGGATGGACTGGGAGTAAAAAACGACCCTGGATTTTCCCCCAAATAAGCCCCACCACAACTACAAACAGCCGCTACTATCTCACAAAATTACAGCAGTCAATGTATCGCATTTATGGCAAATAACATCACAAAACCAATGGTAATTAAAATAAATGTATTATTGTATGAACTAAAATACACAAAAAGAGCAGAGCGCAAAAATGTATAATATGACATATAATCAGGGGCGGACTGGCCATCTGGACTTTCTGGAGAAGTCCAGAACGGCCGTCGGCCTGGCTGGTTCATCATCAAAGAAAAAGTGTCAGATTAACACCGTGTCCTAACCAGACGCGATGCGATAAGATTCCAGCGACGAGCAATTTGACCGTCCACACTAGACGCGACGCGACGCAACAATGAGAAGCGATAAAATCAATCAAAAACCACAGCCAATCAGAAGAGAGTGTGGGCAGGCTCTCTCGGCAGAGCACAGCAGACACAATGAAATGGGCAAGTACATAGTAAAATTCATAAATATTACATCATTTAAACATTATTTAAAGTACATATGTAGTGACTGAACCGATCTTTGTCATAGAATACACTTGTTTGTTGGCATTGAGTTGAACGTTCTTGTGCCCATTTATTGATTTTCAAGATCTGAGGTGAATTAGCCAGTGTTGTTTTCATTACAGCTAAAAAGCTGGGAACACAGAATGATATTCAAACTCACATTAAACGCTTTTAACATTAAATAAAGCACATAAACAGTACCTGAGATTATCATTGTCATACTTTGTGTTGCTGTTTCAGTCGCAACGTCGCGGAGAAATAGAAACCGTTTCTAAAATAGAATATTCGCGTGTCGCCGTTGCGGCTGGTTAGGACAAAAACTCCGATTAACATGGAAAAGATACCTTTTATCGCGTGTCACGGCGTCGCGTCTGGTTAGGACACGGTGAAAGTGACGTTGACAGCCAACAAAAGGGGGCGCTAATGCAATCTTTTTTGCTTATAATAAACCGAAACTGATGCAAAGGAGAGTGGGCTCGTGATGGCAAGCAAAAAAACGTAAAGATAAAGGTGGTTGGGAGAAGCTAAAAGAAAAGAAAGCAAAGTCTGACGCTACAAAGTGCAAAAAAATAGGGATGGGACAATACATTGAATCTCAATTCGCGATACAAAGAATCTGGAGCGATTCTGATATTTTCAGATGTATCGATTCTCTCTCGAATCGATTCTGAGCTTAGTTTTTTAACAGCAGATGGCACCACTATACGTGCTTTAGAAACACTCGTACACTGCCTGCTTCCAGTTCCTTTACACACACCACTTAAACCTTAAATAATCATTCATAAAGTTCAAAAAGGTTGAAGTAAATTACAAAAGCATTCTGAGCCGAGGTGCAAGTATATTTAACCACTTACATGACTCAACCGAACGCACGAGCGCTGTCCAGCAGTCTTCTTCGTCAGCATTTGAGCGTGCAGTTAAAAACTAGCCTATAGCGCCATCTACTGTTAAAACTAAGCTCAGAATCGATTCAAGAGAGAAAAATCAGGATCGATCCAGATTCATTGTATCGATCAAGAATCGATGTATCGTCCCAGCCCTACAAAAAAATAACAGAGATTTTTGGCAATAGGTCTGCCAGCAGCAGTGCAATTCTAGGCAGCAGTAGCCCCAATCTTGAGCCTGATGAGGGAGAGACAGGAGCAGTTGTTCCTGAGCCAATGGTTCTGGTGAGTCGCCTCACATTTGACAGCTACTGAGTTAGAAAATAGAGAAAATAGAGCATTCATGCTCATGGCCACAAAGAAAGACATTCTCAAGTCCCTTGACATTGACACTGTCATAGACCAAGGTGCTGAGAACAGTGACCTGTTGAAGAAGCATTTACTCCCCCAACATTAAATGCAGACACACAGACAGACGGCATGCACAGACACACACACACACACACACACATACACAGACATATGAATACTCGAATTGTAGAATAGTTCTGTTGTTTCAGGTTTCCGCCCCTGCATGTCAAGGACTTGAGATTGGCTTGTTTCAAAGGTTCAAAAATTGGCTTTGGTCAGTGACTGTAAAGGCAGGAACACACCAAGCTGACACCAACGAACTAGTGGCGACGAAAGCAGACTGCGGAGTTGGCTCACGTCGGCAGCATCTGGGTCCAAAGTTGCCCTGACACACCAAACCAACACTAGACAGCCGACGGCCAAGTAGCACGTCCGTTCTGCGCCTGCGTAAGATGAAATTCCTTTCCGTACCAGCAGGTGGCAGTAGCTGAACAGCCAATCAGAATGATCAGATGGCCCGACGGACCGACGAGCTCCGACGCCGATTCAACATGTCGAATCGGCCGAAAAAAAAGCAGACGAGGACCAACTTCAGCCGACGGTGGGGAGCACACTGAGAAAACTTAGTTGGCCGACGAACAAAAACTGCCCGACGGCCGACCGTCAGCTTGGTGTGTTCCTGCCTTAAGACAATTGTAAGATCCCAGTTGACCTCAGAACTCTCTTTGGGCACAATCAATATGCATCCTTAAGAAGGGGGAGAAAAAATCCGCTCACTATAGTAATGGCCAACGCAACCAGGAACCAGATTTAACCGTCCGGATTTAACCGATCTATGAGATTTTGCCGCAGTCTAGGAAGGAGTCTGACATTTTCTGCTTGCTGTAGTGACACTCACACTGTGTTTGTGTATTTTATCACAGATAAAGTTAATTAGATGCAATATTTGTCAAATACATAGACATTTTCATATAGCAACAGAAACACTTTTCATTCAGAAGTGTATATATTGCTTAATACAGCGCCTGTACGTACAAGATTAAAGTTCAACATAAGCCTATACAACTAGAATACCAATATTCTATATTCTTTAGCAGTTTTATTTTTATAAATTTAACATTAAGATTACATGAAAATAGTTTTACTGGTACTATAGTATTACTGTTATAAAAAACAAAAAAAAACAAAACATGGAATTGTAAGCATTAGCAGAAATTAAGGTGTCAGAATAAACATCTCTCATCTGTGAATCCGACCAAGCGTAAAACAGCTGCGTCATCAGCTTGTGGTACTTTGACGGTGCAGCAACTCATTACGTAATAACTGCACATAATGTAATAAGTATTACATTAATATTTGTTTTAAATTTTTTTGCTTCATCGGAATGGGTGACACTTGGTGACTTTTGTCGCATTAGCTATGCGAACACAAAAAAATCATGGACATGATTCGGATATGTTAACGGGTCGAAAAAAAAAGATTCTTCACATTCAAAAAGGAAAAAAATACGAAATGTAATTTTTTATTGTAAAAACTGTTATTACATTATGACCTCAAGATTTTATTACATATAGCCAAGTATGGTGTCCCATACTCGGAATTTGTGCTCTGCATTTATCCCATCCCAAAGTGCACACACACAGCAGTGAACAAACACACATACACATGTGAACACCCGGAGCATTTTTTTTTTTTTTGCTGCCACACCCAGGGAGCAGTTGGGGGTTCAGCGCCTTGCTCAAGGGTCTCACCAAGGGTCTCTATTGAGGGTGGAAGAGAGCGCTGTACATTCACTCCCCCCATCGACAATTTCTGCCGGTACTGAGACTCGAACCCACAACCACATTGTGACATTCTTCATAAATATAATTAATTTCTGAAGTGGGAAACATTTTAATAAGGTTCAAATGACTGAGTTCAGCTTTGAGAATGAAACCAACCTGTTTGTTCCTCAGTATCTTCTTGTTTCACTCTGAATGTTTCTTCAATCCTCATGTCTTCACTCTCCTCTTTAATAAACGCCATCTTGATAATAGTGTGTCACGTGGATCTCAGTTTCTCACCAGGAGTTCTTCTGTGTGTTTGGACACTCTGTCATGTTTAAGATGAGAACAATTAACAGAAAGAAAAATAAATCCAAACTAAATATATTGGTGGGTCTCAAGCAGCTCCTAATTCTGTAGTCAGAGCACTGGCAAGGGAGTGAGTCAGAGTCTCATCCATGATTATCCAAGCCCTCCCAAAAAACTCTCAAAACTAGCACTTCATATTAATACAACACGACAAATTATACAGACACTTCATATTTATTTAAATTGGTATTTAATGATTTGTAGATACATTTATAAGATTACATTTTCATGAAAACATTTGCAATTTCATTGTAATCACACATTGTAAAAAGTTGCATTAAAAACATTTCGAGTAGCTTGTGTCATCAGTGTGTTGCATTTTGCAAAGCACTTCGAAGCAGTGATTCATTTTGCCAAGCAATTCACTCAATTGATTTAAAAAGCTCTGGTGTTTTGATTTAACTGGTGTCCATGTCAAGTTGTAACTTCGACTGCAAAAAGTATTCTCTGGAAAAAGTATTCTCGTAGCTTCATAACATTAAGGTTGAACCACTGTAGTCACATGGACTATTTTAACAATGTCTTTATTACCTTTCTGGGCCTTTAAATTGGTTATGACGTTGCTGTCTATAGGGAGGTCAGAAAGCTCTCGGATTTCATCAAAAAAATCTTAATTTTTTTGTTCCGAAGATGAACAAAGGTCTTACGTGTTTGGGATGACATGAGGGTGAGTAATTAATGACAGAAATTTCATTTCTGGGTGAGCTAACCCTTTGATTTGCCTGGTATATAAAATACAGTTAGTGCATGACATTGCAACAGAAAGAATTAATTTTAAGCGAAACTGAAACAGAAACCAGCATTGGGCTCACGTAGCCTACCTCCCTCATTCGGCAAAAATCCAAATGGTTCCATATTCACAATGTATTTGGATGCTAAACTACTATTTATTATGTAAACTAGGTTTTGTACTTAACTCATGTTCCAGTATCGACATAAAACATCATCCATTATATGCGCAAAAATGTGCTTGGTATAACACCACAGTGGGGCAGTGGTCATGCTAAACACCACAGATACTACATACGACTATTTAAAATGAGCAGTGCAAATTGTTATATTTTGGTTGACTGTATTTTATTCTGACAATGAACAGGCTGCGATGTCAAGTTAGCAATGCTAGAACTTATATGTTGCGCACTCGTGAGGCGATCTGCACGGTCGCTTCAATTGTTTCCTTATAACAGCGGAAACAACTTAAAATATCATTTATGGTCATACAGATAAGAGCAAGACATCACTCGAAAAGGTTTACTTTTATTTGTAAGCACTCACAATATGAACAAAACATTGTGCTTTTGTAAAATAAAGAAAACAAACAGGATGTGCTTTCTGCATCTCGGTTTCCTTTCCATGAACTTGATTTTGGAGTGCATCACAAAAATGAAAATGAAACTCACTACTTGTTTTTTCTTTTCTTTTGTTAATCTGTTAATTAAGTGAAACATATTTCACTTATTTATTCCTTTTATATATATGATTTTATTCTGTTTTTTTTTTTCGTTTACAGAAGCGCTGCATGTGTGTGATTTGACAATGAATCCTCATGTTCTGTTGTTTATGCTGCTATTTGCGCATGTAAAACTAAACCACTGGAAAACAAATTTTGTAATTTTCAATGGGTCACAGACACGTATCAATTCTAAATTAATTTAGTTCCAATTTAACAATCTTGTCGGTTAACGGTTAACACGCTTTGGTTGATTGGTTAGGGAAAAAAACAGAAATGAACATCCCTAATTGCAATCTGATCATCATTCTTTGAATTCTTAAAAGGCTATCATTAAAAGCCTTTGTGAACAATGCAATCAAAGGTTTATGGTCAGATTCAACATCAATATTGTCCTGCGACAATCTCACAAGCAAAGATAATGCTGGGAAATTAATTTTCTATTTGAGCATACCTGCATTCCGCAGATGTCATTGAACATGAGCCATATGAAACTTGTTGCCAATTTCCATCATAATTCTGAAGAAGAATCCGGTTGGCAAAGTATCCGCTCAGATTTTAAATTGATTTTAAATCAGATGTAAAGTACACACTAGAGGCTTAGTAACTACTACTAGCTAGTTTGTAACTAACTCTGTACTTTATTCGGTTGCACCATTTGTTCTTAAAGAGATAGTTCACCCAAAAAATGAAAATTGTGTCATCATTTACTCACCCTCAGGTTGTTCCAAACCTGTATAAATTTCTGTGTTCTGTTGAACACAAAGAAAGATATTTTAAAGAATGTGGGAAACTGAACAGTTCTGGGGCACCATTGACTTCCAAGAAAGAAAGACATGAACATCTTGGATGACATGGGGGTGAGTAAATTATCAGGAAATTTTCATTCAGAAGTGAACTAATCCTTTAAAACTATGTGACTGTGACGTTGTTTCTCCGACAGCCCCAGTTCTCTTATTTACGCACGAGTGATCGACTTCAGACACAGCAACGGAGTCGACTCCTTCCGACTCCTACACTAGGGCTAAATAAGAGTCGAGGAATCGACTCTTTTGAAGTCGACTCCCCATCACTAGGTTCTGCAGCTGCTGGATATGAGACTTCTGCCGTTACATTTAATGACATCACAATTAAACGTTCTCACTATATGATGTTGGTATTATATGAGAGATCAGAAAACTCTAAAATAATACCAACATCATATAGTTTGAAAGTTTCATTTTAATGGACATATTTCGCAGGTTTTTCAAAATTGATGAACATGCGGCCGATCGTTCACATCTGAAATAGAAGCAGCTGAACACGGACACCAGTTAAACAGTAACAACGTTTCTCCCATTTCTAATTGCCAGTGCCCGAATTCGTGTTTAAGGTAAAGTGATTCCTGATACAGGGACCTAAGTATATGGAGCGAAATGAGAAGCGCCTTTTGAATTACTCATGTGCGGATGCGCTTTACTCACAAAAAACACTGTTCACAAATGTTAGATAAAGCATTACAATCTTACATTCCATAATAATTAATTTTACACCGCTTAAAAACTTAATTGAACGATTTGTATTGATGTAAACACCTTAAATGCTTAAAAACACAAACCTTTCTTCAGCCGAATCACAACAGATGCAGGACCGCGACGCAGACATATGACGTCACAACGACTGAATAAACTAAAAATTCTCTTTACACGCTGCTGTCTCTAAAATCACAAATATGCATAGAAATCTACATACAAAATGATAAAATAGATGTCAAATTAATTCAAAATGTATTTCTCGGTGAAATAGTCATATTTAACATATTTAAACATGTTGTTCAATGATGTGCTGAAAATATAAAAACTACTAGTGGAAGAGTGTGAGATTCTGTCCATTAAAGGCAAAACTGTGATGTTTGGGTGCAGAAAGTATTTTTTACCAGGGCTCAGGAACCTTTTCTCAAAATCTTTTCATTTTAGTTTGATGCATTTTTATGATACTATGTACAACAAAGCTTTGTCACACACACACACACACACACACACACACACACAAACACTTTATTATGGCCACAGACTACTTTAAAGTTACAGTGAAAACAAAGTAGCAATAGTCTTTTCTATACTGTGAAGTATATCTGAGTGAAATGGCTTCTCGAACAAAAACAAAAGTAGGGTGGTACTTAATTTTGTCCATTGGGAATTGATTGGCTCGTTATGGTTTGCTATTGCTGGGATCTCATGTGAGTGACTAAATAGACATAATGGATAAATAATTTATAATAAGAGAGAAAAACTTGGGGAGGAGATTGAACTATCCCTGTCACTAGAAGCTAAGAGCAATTTGTCTGTAGGGTTCTCTGATGATCAATAATAAGAGCTTTAACCAATATTTTAGCATATGCATAATTATCTAACATAAATAAAAAAAAAATCCTATGAAAATCATCCGCTGAAGTCTATTGCAGATATAGATATTCATACATGCATATCAGGGGTGTAAAGTACTTGAATAATTATACTTGATTACTATACTTAAGTATTATTTTTGGGGATCTGTATTAAACTGAATACTTGTACCTTTACCTAATTACAATTTCAAAGAAAAAACAGTTATTTTTACTCCTTACAATTTTACTTACACTTGAAAAGTACTCATTACATTTTTTTTTTCAGATAATTTTCTTCTATCTTACATTACTACTACTAACAAACCAACTGAATTGTGCTTATGCCCGGTTTAATTTAAATGTTATTTATTCCGCCAATGAGATTCATTTTAACATACAATATATAAGTGGTCAAACATGTTCATTGATCCATGAAAAACTGATTTCATGTCTCATCAATTACCACAATGCACAGCACCTTGACCTGTGCCTGAGACAAATTAACAATCACTAGAAGAAAATGGAGGAACACGATTCAGCTGCAAGCACGGTCCAAGCTCATTCACAAGATCAAGGGCACCCGTGGCCGTACCTTAGTGAATTTTTTTCCTTTAGTGCCGTTAATAAAGATTCATACAGAATGAAATGTCTCCCACTCACCCAAGGACATTTCTGCCTTCAAAAATTCGCCATCAAATCTAAAGAAACATACTGAGGTAAGTTATTTTGTTTTACTGCTGGTGTTATGTTAAAAAAATATAAAGTCTATTGAACCCAACTGAAAGAGCCAAGAAAACTGGACTGCGATTTTAGAATTACGGTTGTAAAGTCAAGGGGAGACAATTTGCTAAGTCGAGCAGTTGGAGCCCACCTAGGTCTGATATGGTATGTAGAGGAAGTGAGTGTTTATGGAGAGCTTGGACTTCTCAAAGGAGAACCGGTTAAGATAGAGCCGACGGTCGGCCGTTGGGCAGTTTTTGTTCGTCGGCCAACTAAGTTTTCTCAGTGTGTTCCGCACCGTCGGCCGAATTTGGTCCTTGTCGGCTTTATTTCGGCCGATTCGACATGTTGAATCGGCATCAGAGCTTCTCGGTCCGTCGGGCCATCTGATCATTCTGATTGGCTGTTCAGCTACTGCCACCTGCTGGTATGGAAAGGCATTTCATCTTACGTGCTACTTGGCCGTCGGCTGTGGAGCGTCGGTTTGGTGTGTCAGGGCAACTTTGGACCCAGACGCTGCCGACGTGAGCCAACCCCGCAGTCTGCTTTCGTCGCCACTAGTTCTTTGGCGTCGGCTTGGTGTGTTCCTGCGTTTATGCCAAAAGTGGAGGAGGAGCTGAGACAAATGGAACACTTAGGTATCATTGAGAGTGTTACCGAGCCAACAGAATGGGTGGCCCCTGTGGTGAAGTGGTGAAGCCATCAGGAAAATTAAGAATCTGTGTCAACCTTAAAAGGTTAAATGAGAATATCCAAAGAGAAAAATTCATTCTCCCCACACTGGATGACATTCTTCACAGGCTAGCCGGAAGCACTGTGTGCTCCAGCCTGGATGCGTTGAGTGGGTTCTGGCAGATCCCTTTGGAAGAGAAGAGTGCCAAACTCATAACGTTTATTACGCCACTAGGGAGATTTTGCTACCATTCAGCATTACGTCGTCACCAGAGATTTTCCAAAGGAAAATGTTTGAGCTATTGAGTGGCCATGAGGGCACCACTGTATATATGGACGACATCCTGTAGCAATAATTCACCTTTTATCCAGATGCGATTATAATTCATGATGTATGTTGTCCAAAGAATTTATGTAAGGTCATAAGAAAATTTGTTTTCTAGAAAGATTTTTGATAGGTGAGTTTTTATTTATATCAGGATCAAAGGGATGTGGATGGGCAAGCCATGTAATGCCAGAGTAAAGTATGCCAGAGCTTACATTTGAAAACAGTGTTCTTGTCATCTTTTCTCCCGACAAAATCGAATGTCAATTTTCCATACTCTGAATGTAAGCTTTTCCATATTCCAAGCTAGCTTGCTGCAATGGTGACATCATGTGCAAGGGTGAGTTATGAAGATTAATCTAGGGATAATTGGATTTTTGTCTCTTTAGTTATTAGTTACACGACTAGTTACTGAAAAAAGTGATATTATTACTGTAACATGTTACTAGTAATGCATTACTGCCCAACACTGAGTGGGTAAATATAAAAGGACTGTGTCAAAGTCATTTGAATACGCCACATTTACTGCAGTCAGCTGATGCACAACTGGTTCTATGCCTTTTTTTTGTTATTAAAACAGAGAAAAAGAAAAGACCTAAGTGCTTTCTTATCCTGTAATGCAGGCAAAAGAACACAGCTATGAATGAGTTCAACTCTAAATGTCACGATCTCTGCCTGTGTTAGTGATGTGACATTTGAACCGAGGCTTCGGAGCTTGTGCCGAGCATAAATGGGCGTGCCAGATGAAGCCTCGATTCGAGGCTTGTGCTGGTAACGTAGAAATCACGTGACCAATGACAAACGAAGCCTCACTTTCTGTCCAATCACGTGCACGATTCACTTTGCGTGTTGGAAAGTTCGAACCCTCAGAATTTACTTTACGAGTAGGTTTCATTCAGACTTATTCAATTACATTTTTAAATACCCAGTCATACAAGAGGCTAATATTAAGAATACAAATTATTACATAAAATATTTGCCATATATGCAATTCATATAGGCTATGTGTACCTTATTCTTCTATTACATCATATATTTGTAATAGAAGAATAAGGTAATTTGTAATATTACATCAGCATTTATAGCTCTGCTTGTCACTAG
The DNA here is from genome assembly GCA_039654765.1 of Mylopharyngodon piceus. Classification (NCBI taxonomy): domain Eukaryota; kingdom Metazoa; phylum Chordata; class Actinopteri; order Cypriniformes; family Xenocyprididae; genus Mylopharyngodon; species Mylopharyngodon piceus. Next base: position 22,827,543 of record CM077454.1, read on the forward strand.
TTTTTTTTTTTTTTGGGTCAGTCTTTGTATGTACGTACAATTATCTCGTGTTTTCTCCTGCTCTGTGTACCTTTGTCTACTCCAGCTACCTTGTGTTCTCTGACCTTGTGGACTCTTTTAATAAATCTAACTGCACGTGGATCTGCTTCCCAGCCTGCTCCTTTGCCTGCCTGAATGCCACTTTGTTACACTAAATCATCAAGAGTATAATATAGGCTATGTTCAGAATGCCAGGAATTTTTTTTTTTTTTTTTGCATATCCAGATTTTATCCAGGTGAGTATTTGAAAGTCTGGACAGCAAAAAAAAAAAACAGGAAAATAATGATTCAGTGATGCAAACTGATTTTTTTTTTTTTTACATTTATTATTTTCACCAAGAAATAAATTCAGAATTTCTCTGACATTTATAGAGTTTCGACTGTTTTAGATGGCAGAGTGTGAACATGACTTTTATTTTGGTTTGTCTGTGTGATGTCATAAGGCTGCGCTTCGGTCCTGCGTTTGTTGTGGTTCAGCAGGAGAAAGGTTTGTTATTAAGCATTTAACGTGTTTAAATCGATACAAACAAAACTAGTAAAAACTTCATTCAAATTTATATATTTTTTTACAGTAACTGCAAACTGAATTTTTGTTGAAAGTAACATTGTAATGCTTTATCATTAATGAAAATATTTTTTTTTTGAGTAAAGAGAATGAGTAACAGAAAATTTACGTCTCATTCCGCTTCCTCTGCGAATACTGTATGTTGTAAACAAGAAGCGATGGTAATACATAGGCTGAGTACTGGGTACACTTAACGTTAGATGTTCTTAAGATTATCTTAAGGAGTTCTAAAGAATAATTTTTAGTATATAAAGTACAAAATTAGTGCGTGAAAATAGAGCACTTTAAGTATGTTATGGAAGCAAGTGGACTGAAATAAAATGTATTTTAGTGCATTTTTTTTCACCTGGGGAGTCCTGCTGGTCAAAACAATGTAAAAAAAAAAAAAGCATGCATAAAAACAGCTTTTACAAACCCATTGCAAATGTTTTATTGCAAGTATAATGTATCAAATGCAATTAACTAATCATCGAATACCATTAAATATCAAGTGTCTGTATAATATGTGTCAATTTTTTGTTTTGTTTGTTCTATGGATGTCGGATGTCTCAGCTAAACAGGGCAATAAGACACTATTAACTAATCCCCCCCCCCCCCCCCAAAAAAAAAAAAAAGACAAAAAACCAACAACCACAAAACTTTTCAAAACTGTTATGACATAACGAAGCCTCATATTGTGAAATTGCATGACTTTGGCAGTTTGATACACACTTCGAACCACTGATTCGAAACAAAAGTTTCGTAAAGGTTTCGAAGCTTCATGAAGCAGTGTTTTCGAAAGTGCCCATCACTACTATAATGGTGCTTATCTGAAATTAGATAGCCTTGATATAATGCCACCATATAGACTGTAAAAAAGATGGACAGTGCGTTACACCCTGTTTTTTTAAACTAAACTAAAACCAAACTTAGTGAGAAAAACAAACACTTGAACACATGTCTGTGTGATAAGAACTAACTAAAATGACAGAAACCATCTATTACTTTTTGTTAATTATTCTCATCTTAAACATGACAGAGTGTCCAATCACAGAGAAAAACTCCTGGTGAAGCAGCTGAGATCCACATGACACTATTATAAAGATGGCGTTTATTAAAGAGGAGAGTGAAGACATGAAGATTGAAGAAGCATTCAGTGTGAAACAAGAAGATACTGAGGAACAAACAGGTTGGTTTCATTCTCAAAGCTGAACTCAGTCATTTGATCCTTATTAAAATGTTTCCACCTTAAGAAATGAATTATTTTTTAAAGAATGTCATGAGTGTCCTAATTAAAGTGGTTTTATTTGACATTGAGTGGGTTGCCTCTGGACAGACATGTTGAGATCACATTAATTTTGACAACCATTTTTGATTTAGTCTTAGTCTTTATCTTCAGACGAAAATGCTTTCACATTTTAGTAATTTTTGTCTTTCATATTTTTAGTCTAGTTTTAGTTGCTTTTAGTCAACTGCAGTTACCAACATTAATTTTGGTAGCTATTTTACATGTCGTCTTTAGGCAAAAATAGTCATTATAATTTTTCTCTCTTTAGACCAATTCAAATAGGTTATGAGAAATTTGAATCATGGTATCAGGCTGTAGTGACATTGCACTCTTAGCAGTAGCACTTGTGCAATTTACATATCCCTTTTCCTTAATTCGATATCAGCCTGCACTCCGATCACCGATTTAGTCACAGCAAACAACGCAAGCACCTCGTGACAGAACACAGACCGACTGAATGACACTTGTATTTAAGCAGAAAATCTCAAATGAAGATCGCTGAACTCCAGCTTACTTGTTTGTGTTTTCAGATAATCCGCTCTTCTTCCGCAGTGTAAAGAGAGTGCATATGCATGGTTGCCAGATTGCAGAGATTGGGTCTGGGTGGAAAACGTGTTCTTTTAACAGAAAAGCTCTGATAAGGGGATTTAAATTCTTGAAATCTGGCAACCGTAAGCATGAAAGCTTGTAAAAACAGTCTGTAATGTTTTGTCTCCTCCTTTATTTGACAAAAACAAAGAGTGATTTTGGTCAAGTTGTTTTTTGTTTTTTTTACCACATTTCAGTCTCATGTTTTTTCATCAACAATATAGTATGTTAACAATTATCGTTTAATGATGTCCAGTCCAGTCTTTGGTTCCAGTCTTTCCCCAGATTGATGCTGAACATAATGTTTCCAATTGGACCCAAATAAATTAATCTTGCTCTCATCACTAAAGTGAATTTTGGGCCAGTTCTCCTCTGTCCACAGAACATGATCCTCAGCAGGGGTAGGCAAGTTCGGTCCTAGAGAGCCGCTGTCCTGCAGAGTTTAGCTCCAAACTTAATAAAAAACACACCTGAACAAGCTAATCAAGCTCTTTAGGATTACTAAGGCTATAGGCAGGTGTGGTTTTTTTTTTTTTTCAGGGTTAGAGCTGAACTCTGCAAGACAGCGGCTCTCTAGGACCGAACTTGCCTACCCCTGGTCTAGCCTTTGGTCCTTTGTCCTGACACGAGGCTTGGTCACCGCAGAGTGGGATTTCAGTACAAATTCTCAATGGTGAGAGACTGTATGCCGAGACAGATCCTAACCATGTTGAGCACTGAATTTGCGAGCATTTCCAGCTGCAGTGTTGAAGCAATTCCCCATTGAGAGTCTCAGCATCATTCTGTCCTCTTGTCCATTTGTCTTGCATGGACGACCAGCCTTTTTGGACTTGGCATCCTGTCCCAATGGGCTGGATGTCTGGGTGCTCGTGAACCACCAGCGGCAATGAGTGGTCATTTCTGAGGCAAACAGGTCGACCTCTGCCTTGTCAAACCATTGCCAAATCAGCTGTACTACATCTGGGTGAAGTTTCCATTCCCCCAAGAGCAGCAGGTCTCTGGACAGAGTGTCCGTCACTTGATTGTCCGATCCCAGGAGATGAATGGCCCTTAATGGAGCCTGCCAGGCCCTGAGACCATGTGAGGATCTTGTGAGTTAGCTGTAAAGACGCAAGAGACCTGGTGTCGCCCTGATGATTCAAATGAAAGACCGGTGACTTGTTGTCAGACCGGACAAGCACATGATGACCCATCAGATTTGGTAGGAAGTGTTGTAGAGCTTAGTACTGACTTCAGGTAGCGTGGCTGAGCTGGTGCCAATGGCATCCTAAAAGGTGGTGCCCGTAGGACCTGAGTTAGTTGTCGTGTGGCTTCTGACAACTTCATTCTCTTCTCTAATACCTCAGAAACATTGGGGCCAAAAAGATGTCCCGATACAATTGGCAGTTCTCTCAATGTTTTTTTACAATTTTCAGGTAACCTTGCCTGAGCAAGCCATACCTGGCACCGGACTGTAAGAAGGGTCACTGAAAGTGTCCCCAAGTTCCCGAGTCACAAGACCCATAGTCAACAGAGTAGTCTTTAAGAACTGAGGTACAGAAGCGCCATCTTTCGCTGACTCTAATGTGTTATTACAGGCAACAAACAGCTTGCAGATAGTGTTCTCTGCTCGAGTTATATAGGCTACATACAGGTTTAAATAGGCTGGGCAGGCAGTTTGTCAAGACTCAAATGAGCCACCACCATCTGCAGAACAGATAAAATATCTGGAGAAAATGTGCCCGTGCCCGATGAATGTACAGACCTACTGCTCGAACCACCTGCAGCAGATAGGCTGGAGAAGACATCATATGGGAGGGTGGGTTGCCTGGCAGGTTCCACCAAGTCTTCATCAAGAAAATGTGAATTAGACGCGCTCGTGGAGAGAGCGTCAAAATCTATAGCATGTGGGGGTTGGAAATCACTCTTATCCACTGATGTGTTCTCAGTATGTGCGGCTGACACTGGGGGTTGTAGGGACTGAATACAGTCTTTGATAGCAAATGTTCCAGAGTTTCTGTCTGTGATAAAGGAGCGCCAGCAGCTGCTGACGCGTGATGCTTTTGAGCACGCTGCGGATGTTGTACAAGGCTAACAGACGAGTTGGGATCTAACTCAGCAAGGCAAAGCTGTATCTTTGACAACAGTAGCATATTACAATGCAAACACAGATCAGTCAGAGCCTTTTTCAGATGTTGAATCCCTAAGCATGATGGGCATCTATGAAACGCTACCCAAGCAAAGTCGAAACCAGCCACCAGATAGTACTGTGAAGCACAGGGTATCGCCGACACAACAATCAAATATAATAGTATGCACTCTTGTAGTGAAGAAAGGGAATCCGAGATATCCAGCCTGATGATAGTGTAGAGCGCGTTGTCACAGCTTGGGAGGGCGAATCCTCGCAACTCAGGTAAGCTGCACAGGACGGTGCGAAACGACAGCCTATCATAAGCGAGAAAGCGAAAGAGGCTGCTGTGGTTTGTATCCTCGTGTCTTGGTTTGCGTCATGATGTGACTGTTATATTTTTCTCAACCTATCTAGCTGGCACAGCAATTATCCACTAGTACTTAGCACTGCCTCTGGTGGTCAGGAGGAATGGAACAGAATGGGTGAAGTTTTTTTTTTTATATAAGGGGCTTGATAACTGCCATATTGGAATTTTATTGGAACTGAGATTACAGGTAACATCTCTTTCAGTAGCTTAGTGAGTCTAGGATATATTATACATGTTGTTAGTTTTGATGCTTTAAATGTCTAACCCCCGGTTTCATAGACAAGGTTTAAGCCTAGTCCTGGACTAAAATGCATGTCTGAATTGTTTTAACTGAAAGCAACTTGCACTGACATCTTAAAATGTCAATGCCATTGTTTTTTCTCAAGATGCACACCAGTACTGCTTTTTTTCTAAGCCATGTTTATTAAAGCTTCTATTGATCTAAGGCCTAATACTGGCTTAATCTAAGCCCTGTTTGTGAAACCAGGCGTACATGTTTTGATATCTGTTGCTTTGTGTGCTATTGAACTGGGGTTAACTTGTATTTGTCTTTTTTTTTGCCTTAGAGTTGATGTTGCTGAAAGGGGAGAGTCAAGAACTGAATGAAATGGAAAAGAAACATCTGAACAAAAAACATCATGATTTCATAACTGGAAAAAAATATTTTAAATGCTCACAGACTGAAAAGACCTCACTACAAAGAGCTCAAAAGACAGCAACTAGCAGTTATTTCACCTGCCAACAGTGTGGAAAAAGTTTTAATCGAATAGGAAACCTTCAAGTCCACATGAGAATTCACACAGGAGAGTGCCCTTTCACCTGCCAACAGTGTGGAAAAAGTTTTAATGAAAAAGGAAGCCTTAATGTCCACACAAGAATTCACACTGGAGAGAAACCTTACACCTGCCAACAGTGTGGAAAAAGTTTCAATCGAAAAGGAAATCTAAAGACTCACATGAGAGTTCACACCGGAGAGAAGCCTTACACATGCCCTCAGTGTGGAAAGAGTTTTACACTAAAGAAAGGCCTTAATTCCCACATGAGAAATCACACTGGAGAGAGCCCTTACATCTGTAAAATGTGTGGGAAGAGCTTCTCACAAAAAGCAAATATTAAGACTCACATGAGAATTCACACTGGAGAGAAGCCATATATATGTGTTCAGTGTGGAAAGAGTTTTACACGTAAAGGAACCCTTGATTCCCACATGAGAAGTCACACCGGAGAGAGTCCTTACACCTGCAAACTGTGTGGGAAGAACTTCACACAAAAAGAAAGTCTTAAGAGTCACATGAGAATTCACACTGGAGAGAAGCCGTTCACATGTGGTCAGTGTGGAAAATGTTTCAGATGTAAAGAAAACCTTACTCGCCACATGAGGATTCACTCAAGAGAGAACCATTTTAAATGTCATCAGTGTGAAAGAAGTTTCACAGACAGTAATCATCTTAAGAATCATATATTAACTCACACTGGAGAGAAGCCTTTTATGTGCCATCACTGTGGAAAGAGTTGCACAAACAAAGCAAACCTTGATATTCACATAAGAGTTCACACTGGAGAGAAGCCTTTCACCTGTCCTCAGTGTGGGAAGAGTTTCACACTTAAAGGAAATCTTAAGACTCACATAAGAGTTCACACTGGAGAGAAGCCTTTCACATGTCTTCGCTGTGAAGAGACTTTTACATATCAGAAAGACCTGAAACGTCATTTGCAAACACATTCTGAAAAAGAAATATCAAAGTTCAGAGTGTGACCAGATGTTTCCAACATCACCTCCACATTCACTCTGGAATTAAAAAAAAAATGTTTGAATTGTGATCAGTGTACCAAGAAGTTTTTGTTTGCCATTACACTTACAAATACACCTGAAAAGTCAGGCATCTATAAAACCCTGTTTGTTTTCCTAGTGGAGAAAGGGGTTTAAATGGCTCTGCAATTTAAAAATAAAGTATGTAACTGTCACTATGCAGTTGAATGTGTGTCACATCTGATTGTCTAACTTCATGACCATTTATTTGAATTCTTTACTTGTTTATACCTTTTTGATCCTTTGATTCTTTGCTATATTTTCGAATATTGAGCATGGTGGATGCCTTATAATTCCGTTTGTATAGCGGCAATGCTTCATTATTGATACCTCAGAATCAAAATTTTAGATAAACGTGTCTTGCTGTGAAATGCCACAATGTAAATGAAGGAATGTAAATAAAAGGTCATAAATAATGAACATTGCACTGCATTATTTGGTTTACCTTTAGTGAGAGAATGCATAAGTAAGCATGTTGTCAGTCTGGATTTAATTTGGCAACTGTTATGGCTCATCTGGTAACATTTGGAAGCCATGGGTTATGTAATAGCTAAACATTATAGTAGTCTTACTGTTGATCCTAGGTGTTTCTAGCTTTATAATTTAAGTTCATTTCATTTACAAAATGTACACTGTTAAAGCAGTTTTACACACAAAAAAAAAAATTAAAAAATTGTGGTAAAGCCCAAATTATACAGCTGAACGCAGGGGGCTTTTTAAAGAGGTCATGACATTTTTTTTAATATGTTCCTTGATTTTTTTTACAGTGGAGAGTGTGTGTTTTCAAGACATGGGCGTTACAGAAGGTCATGTGCTGTGTTTGCGAACATCATGTACGACGCATATGTACATCATGAACATCATGTACGATGCATCATTTAGGTCATTCAAGACGGACTTGCATTTTTAAAAATTCAGCTTTATGTACGTTCTGCACGATCCCCCTTTTCCTTAAACATGTTTTGTTGGTTTTTAATGCAAGCAGGCAACGATTTTACTCAGTAAGCTCTATTAAGGACCTGTTTAATAAGATCTATAAGGAGATCTACACTATATTGCCAAAAGTATTGGGACACCCCTCCAAATCATTGAATTCAGGTGTTCCAATCACTTCCATGGCCACAGGTGTATAAAATCAATCACCTAGGCATGCAGACTGCTTCTACAAACATTTGTGAAAGAATGGGTCACTCTCAGGAGCTCAGTGAATTCAAGCGTTGTACCGTGATAGGTTGCCACCTGTGCAATAAGTCCATTCGTGAAATTTCCTCACTACTAAATACTCCACGGTCAACTGTTAGTGGTATCATAACAAAGTGGAAGCAATTGGGAACAACAGCAACTCAGCCACGAAGTGGTAGGCCACGTAAAATCACAGAGCGGGGTCAGCGCATGCTGAGGCGTACAGTGCGCAGAAGTCGCCAACTTTCTACAGAGTCAATAGCTACAGACTTCATGTGGCCTTCAGACAGTGCGTAGAGAGCTTCATGGAATGGGTTTCCATGGCCGAGCAGCTGCATCCAAGCCTTACATCACCAAGTGCAATGCAAAGCGTCGGATGCAGTCGTGTAAAGCACGCCGCCACTGGACTGTAGAGCAGTGGAGACGTGTTCTCTGGAGTGACGAATCACGCTTCTCTGTCTGGCAATCCGATGGACGAGTCTGGGTTTGGCGGTTGCCAGGAGAATGGTGCTTGCCTGACTGCATTGTGCCAAGTGTAAAGTTTGGTGGAGGGGGGATTATGGTGTGGGGTTGTTTTTCAGGGGTTGGGCTTGGCCCCTTAGTTCCAGTGAAAGGAACTCTTAATGCTTCAGCATACCAAGACATTTTGGACAATTTCATGCTCCCAACTTTGTGGGAATAGTTTGGGGATGGCCCCTTCCTGTTCCAACATGACTGCGCACCAGTGCACAAAGCCAGGTCCATAAAGACATGGATGAGCGAGTTTGGTGTGGAGGAACTTGACTGGCCTGCACAGAGTCCTGACCTCAACCTCATAGAACACCTTTGGGATGAATTAGAGCAGAGACTGCGAGTCAAGCCTTCATCACTGCCTAACCTCACAAATGCAGTTCTAGAAGAATGGTCAAAAATTCCCATAAACACACTCCTAAACCTTGTGGAAAGCCTTTCCAGAAGAGTTGAGGCTGTTACAGCTGCAAAGGGTGGGCCAACTCCATATTAAACCCTACGGATTAAGAATGGGATGTCATTTAAGGTTCATGTGCACGTAAAGGCAGGCGTCCCAAAACTTTTGGCAATACAGTGTATAAGAATAAGATCTGATATTTTTCCTAACATGTTTGGTTTCAAAGTGATGCCAAATTCTGTGTGTTTACTGGATCCACCAGACATGCTGAACCATGTGAGTATGAGAGAGTTTAAAACACTGATTTATTGTCAAGTGCTGATTATTAAACCGAGTTTAATTTATGGTTTCAGGTTGAAGGCCCATCCACAGTTGAGGAGGATGAGGAGATTGTGTCAATATGTACAAGAAAGCCTGAGGTAGGCACAGATTGCACATTATATATTTATAAGCCTACTTGTGTGGTGAGGTGCTAATAGTGTGTATTTACCCATGCAGGATGCTGACATTCTTCTAGAGCCCTCTCAGTCTGGGACCACATGTGACAAAGTGAGTATTAAGAAATTAAGAAGCACTTTGTTCAATCAAATAACTTAAATTTCTGTTACTACAGAACCCAGAGAACATAAAGGGAATCTACAAGCGCAGTCAAACAAATGGAAGCCATAGATACTGACATCCAATATAAAAAACTCAAGATAAAAAGTTGGAGCTGGAAATCTAACAGCTAGAGAAAAACACAAGTAGAACTGCTATATTTAAAACCATGACAACATTTAATTGTATGTTTTCACCCCTTGCAGTCAGCGTAAACCTGAAAAGAAAAAAATAATAATTTTGACTTGTGTGTCTGGTAAATTAAGGGGAAAGTTAAGTGGAAAGTGAAAACTTTAAGTAAAGGCTTTACATGTTTTGGACTGTATTAACCAAAATAATTGGCATATTGGCATAACTGTCTCTTATAACTCTGCCCGTTCCATTGTCCTCAAACACTGCCTCAGTGCCCCAGTCTTCTTCTATAACCATCCTTGGTTGCCTCTCTCTCCTCAGACAGGCAATATTATTTAGCAAAACACATGCAACTACAATGTCACATGCCCTTTGTGGAGTCACTCTGAGGTGGTTCAGGCACTGGAACATTGATTTGATGAGCCCAAATGCCACTTCAATATGAGCTCTTGTGCGTCCATGGGCAATGTTGTAGTTGCGCTATGCCTCAGTCTGGGGCTCCTGATAGGGAGTCAAGAGATAAGGAAGGCATGCATATTCCTTGTCTCCCAGCAAAACTCCTGAGAATTCACCTGGATAGAGTAGTATGTGTGTGTCCAGAGCACCGATAACATTTGGGAAAGCTACAAAAGTTAAGTGTTTGGCTTCCAATTGCCATGTCTAACATTCAGCAGTCAACAAATATTTGAAGAGTTTGGTTCCAAAATGCTATAAATCCATTTTGATTAATTTGAGTAAAAATGTGTTTTCTTTACCAAGAAAGAGGCAAGATGAAAATCACTATTTTCTGTTTCAAACTTTCACATAGCATCTTTTGGTTATAAAAACATTAAACATTCAAATCTCGATTTTGATTTTCAAAGGTTTATTATAAAAACGGATTATTTTTCCCCCCAAAATGCAATAAATCCATGACACGTTTTTTTTTTTTCCAAAATGCAATTAATCTATCAATATAAAAGTTATTTTTCTTATTGAAAATACAACAAAGTTGATTCACATATATGACAGCCTCTGAACTTTGTCAATACTAATCTTATATGCAGGCATTTGACTAAAAATACATTGTCGTCGCTCCCAAAATGAATTCAACGAGTCATCTTGTTAATGTTATAAATTAATTATGCCTCCGTTTGTCATTACCGATTAAAGAGTATCTGGCGCCACCGCACGGTTAAAATAAACACATTTGCTGAGTACATTGGTATTAAAAACGGCTTTTAGAAACTGTTCATGATTCAGTTTTGGGGACCGTGACAGAAGTTTGATGCTGTCGTGGAACAAGCAACAGCCGGCATTTTTCCTCCTCCCGAGTGCCTCATCTTCTTAATCTCCTCACGTAAATGATTACATTTCGATGACTTACGTTTCTCCCCAACCGCAGAAACCACCACAGGTTCATCAATGCCGTCAAAATTATTCATTTTTCTGTTTTTGTTGATCACAAAGTACAAAGCAGATAAGGAAAACTAGGATGCCGGGTGTATTCAGAGCGCCGCCATTACTGTTTACAATGTGTGGAATGGTGCGCTGTGATTGGTTGAGCGGATATACCGCATTCTGCAGAGAAGGGAGACTGGCGTTTGTCGCGTTTTGGAAAGAAGGGAGAAAACATGACAGAACAACACGACGGAAATCGCATTTTGCTTAAAATTTATAACTGACTTTTCAATACCGACCAGATACAATACTTATTTTGGCGAAAACCCATTTTTTTAAAAAATGCAGTTTATCGCGTTTTGGAGCCAAACTCTTCATTTCCACTTTCTATACCGTTATTATTTGAACTTACCAGCGATCCCATAAAAGGCCTGTTTAATGGTACGAATCGCTCTGTGGCCAGGGAAGTTGATGAACACATTGAGTAGTTTTTTAAAAGACAAGTACACAATTCGTACAGAGTGGCAAACCGATGCTTTGCTGATATTCTCTGCATCTCCAACTGTGTACAAAAATGTTCCGCTGGCAAAAAAGCAAAGTGCAATGCACACAATCTGCGTAAAATTTTAGTGGGACTGTGAGCGCTATATTGTGGCGTGTGCTATTTGCAATGTGTAGGCTCAGTAATCTACAAATATTTGCAATCCCTTCCAGAACCTATGCCGCTCATATAGGTAGTTGTCAGGAAAATGACAACGGGTCTGACCTGTCCCTGAAAAGTACGTTCTCTTTGAAATGTCCTGCATATGATAATAGCTCCCTCATTCACCACCTCATTAATGAAAGGACACACCATGATTATTAAAGTCTAACACATATTGGTTGAGCTCCATATTTATGGACTTTAATTAATTCATTACAAAAACTCACACTAACTAAACACATGTAACTTTACTTTTTTGTATCTTATAATTTATTAAATTTATTGGCAGGATGCCAGAGAGTCAGCGGTGATATCACATTCCCAGCGGGTCAGTGTTAATGGTATTCTGGTTAAGCATCAACTTAGGCTTACCTGACAGTTAGCCTGCCCCGGACCAGGTTAGATTCCCAGCACAAGTTTCCAGAGTAACTTAGTTTTAACTATTTTAAGTTTGCTTTATGAAACAGAATCCATCGACAATAACTCTGACTAACCAAAATAAGCCTGTCTTGTATTCTAATCTTGTTTTATGGAACAGCCCTCAGGATTACTAGAAGTTACAGTCAGGTGAGTGGCCCTCCAGGACCAAAGTTCCCCATCCCTGATATAGATCTATGAAGATTTGAAGACTACTCAATAATGACCTTAACGAATTCAAAACATTATTTCTGCAATATTTTTCTGGGACCTACTTTATATTAGGTTTTCTTAACCACTATGTACTTGCATCAAAAAATAAGTACAATGTACTTACTGTGTTCATATTGTATTGAAAACACATTTGCTGCTACTGAGGTGGGATATGGGTAAGGTTAGGGACAGATTTGGTGGTATAGGTTTAAAGGTGGGTTAAAGTGTAAGGTAAGTGTCAACAGCGTAATTATAAATGTAATAACATGCAGGTATTTTTTTTAAACATTAGTACAATGTAAAATCATGCAGGTACACTATATTGTACATCAAATTTAAATGTTAATACATAGTAGTTAAAGACACCTAATATAAAGTGGGACCTTTTTCTGTAAAGGTGTTTTGAAACAGTGTGCACTGTGTTCACTGAATCAACACTGAACTGACCTCAGCTAGACAATGACACTATTTTCTTTTTAGAGCTGCTTTACAGCAGAATCGAACTCTATTTGAATCACTGAATCGTTATTTTCCTGTTTATCCCTGTAAAGCTGCTTTGAAACAATTTGTATTGTATAAAGCACTATATAGATAAAGGCAACTTGTCTTCCCTTGACTGTGTAAAAGAAATCATCTGGACTAATTGAATGAGCTACAAACACCTAGGATCAATGGTGAGACAATGGTGAGCCCCAACAGTAGATATTTTCTCTAATTAAAGGTAAATTGAATAATGCAGTTCATTGTCTCATTCAGTTTATGTCATTTTATTTATAATCTTTCATTTACATTATGGAATTTCACAGCAATACAAGTTTCTTTTGATTCTAGAAAATTAAACTGAATCAAACATATAACGGATGCCTCTATATAATCACAATTAGAGGGCAGCTACAATAACCACTTAGTATTTAAAACTATAGCAAAGGAAATTATCAGGTGTGTCAACATGAGTTCGTATGTACATGACAAAAGATCTAATACGAGACAGATTAAGGTCTGTGGGGGAATGAGCAAGACAGACACAGTGTGTGGCGCAGGTCTCAGGGAGGCATTTATTTATTCCTGGGGCTACAGCATGTGAAGAGGCCTGGCATTCTAGCCTGCTGGTGGCAAAACGTATGCTTACCATCCGGCGACTTGAGCACTCGGCGGTGCAGGAATCCTCCGTACTACCCTCCTGGACCCACGAGGACACCAGCGTAAAAAGACTGCCGCGAGCGCTCAAGTCGTCAGAACCACAGTCTGGATTGGAAGCACGCGTGTAGCCACTGACGGGCTAGGATGCCGGGCCGCCATTCCCCCTCAACGTGCCGTGGCCACCGAAAGAGCCGATTGAAAGAAGCTGCCACCCCTCACACCCTGGACCAGAGAGAAGGTAGCATGTGTGGCCATCGGACCCCGTCCTCTTACCTGGACCAATCCTGACTTAACACTGCCCATCCTTCACAATTCATGGTGAGGGCACCAGATTCCCTGTTTATTTGGAAACTTTTCCCTTTTATTAGTTAAATAAATGCCTTTCCGTGGCCTGATGCCACATCCACTGTGTTTGTCTTGCTCGTCCCACCACAGATCATGTGAACAGTCTCACAAAATCATATTTGAGTTTTGGCCCACATTCAGCTGTGGTGTGAAGGTAGCCTTAATTTTAAGGCCGGGACACACCAACCCGACTAGCGGCAACGAAAGCCGAGGGTTTTGTCGCCTCACGTCGGCTGCGTCGGGGAAAAAATAGGTGCTTGAACACACCGAAAGAACTTCAGCCGACTGTCAACTAGCACGCGCATTCTGTGCTGATCACGTTCTTTATTCCACTCCGCTCATGTTATTATGAAAATATTCGTGCATTCGAGTGCTCAGGTAAGATGACGTAAAATTAGAACAACCTTCTGTCTGTGCCGTCATGACTTATTTGCTTGCTTTCATAACTTTTGCTTATATTCTCGTGAACTGACTGGTTTGCTATACTGAACAGCCAATCAGAGTTCTCTCTCTCGCCGACGGCGAAAAAAAAGCCGACGAGGACCAACTTCAGCCGACGGTGCGGAACACACTGAGGAAACTTAGTCCGCCGATGCACAAAAATTGCCCAACGGCCGACTGTCAGCTTGGTGTGTTCCGGGCTTTACACAGGTGCGTGTTTTCTGGTGCCATTTTAAATGGCCAAGCCATTTAAAACTCTTTCCACACATGGAACACAAATATGGTCTCACATTCGCATGAGTTCGCAAATGCTGTTTCAAGTATCTTTGATGTGTGAAATTCTTTTTACACTGAGGACACCTGTAAAGCCTCTCTTCAATGTGAAATCTCATGTGGGTTTTGAGGCTTATGTTATGTCTGAAACTCTTTCCACAGTGAGGACATGTAAAAGGCTTCTCTCCAGTGTGAAGTCTCATGTGAGTTTTGAGGCTTACGTTATGTCTGAAACTGTTTCCACAGTGAGGACATGTAAAAGGCTTTTCTCCAGTGTGAACTCTCATGTGAGCCTTAAGATTTCCTTTATGTGTGAAATTCTTTCCGCAGTGATGGCACATGAGAGGGTTTTTTCCAACATGAGTGAATACATGCATCCTAAGGTTTTTACTGTTTGGGAAACTCCTTCCACACTGATTACACACAAAACAGTTCACTCTTGAGTGAATCTTTATGTGGTAATCAAGGGATATTTTACGTGTGAAACGTTTTCCACATTGAACACATATGAATGGCTTCTCTCCAGCATGGATTCTCATGTGAGTCTTTAGGTTTCCATTGTGTGAAAAGGTCTTTTTACACAGTTTGCATGTGTGAGGGCTCTCTCCAGTGTGAATTCTCATGTGGGAATCAAGGGTCACTTTATATGTGAAACTCTCTCCGCACTGAGAGCATTTGAAAGGCTTCTCTCCAGTGTGAATTCTCATGTGAGTCTTAAGGCATTTATTGAATTGGAAACTTCTTTCACACTGGTTGCATTTGAAAGGCTTCTCTTCAGTGTGATTTCTTTTTACGTGCCTGTTAAGGCATTGCTTATCTGGGAAACTCTTTCCACACTGCTGACATTTAAAACAGTCCTCTCTTGTGTGAATCCTCATGTGGCCATTAAGGGTTGTTTTACATCTGAAACTCTTTCCACACTGATCACATGTGAATGGCCTCTCTCCAGTATGAATTCTCATGTGATAACTAAGGTTTAGTTCTGTTTTAAAGCTGTTTCCACACAGTTTGCAGGTGTAAGGCTTCTCTTCAGAGTGAATTTTCATGTGCCTGTTAAGGGATCCCTTTTGAGTGAAACTTCTTCCACACAGATGGCAAGTGTAAGGCTTTTCTCCAGTGTGAATTCTCATGTGCCTTTTAAGACTTCCTCTTTCAGTGAAACTTTGTCCACATTGTTGGCAGGTGAAAGGGCTCACTCCATTGTGAATTCCCATGTGGACCTTAAGGTCACCATGTTGGCTGAAACTCTTCCCACACTGAAAGCAGGAGAAATAACTTTTAGTTTCCATCTTCTTAGCTCTGTTTTGTGAGGAATTCTTTACAGTCTGTGAGCAACTAAAAGATTTTTCTCCACTTATGAAACCATGATGTTTTTCATATTGTTCTTTCTCTTCGATTTCATTCAGTACTTCACTCTCCTCTTTTAGCGTCAGGTCTAAGGCAAACAGAGACAAATACAAGTTATTCTCAGTGTAATGACCCACAGCAACAGACATCAAAACATGTAAGAGGTTTAAAGCATCAAAACCAACATGTATTAGCAATCCTATACAAACTAAACTACTAAAAGAGTTGTATTCTCAAAACCTCTCATCAATATTGTTAACTCTGTTTTCTTTAGGACAAGTCCCAAAACTTTTAAGTTGGCAGATGTAAAACCCCTTATCAGAAAAAAACCCCCCAAAAAACCCAGCTTGACCGAGAAGAACAGCACAACTCTACAAGTCAGTTCAGTGTTTATATTAGGGCTGCACTGACTAATTGATAAAATTATCAAAAAATAAATAATTGATAATGGAAATCATGTCACTTTACAGCAGTAAATAACCCAAGTTGTTTAAAACATGAGAATACATCATATTAAGCACAAAACTCTAAAACAAACGTACTCATAAGAATACAGTTTAACGCATGCTTGCCCTATCAAGAGTTTTGAAAGATGTGTTGTGTTGTTGAATGCTTTTAAGACATGTTTTTTCCAGATCAAAGCTTACATTGTATGGTTATTTCCTTATCTGTAAATGTTAGAAAGTGACACGAGAATTTCCATTTTCCATAAAGGTTAATCAACATACAGTTGTGGTTTACACCTTGTAAAGTTTTCAAAAACTTAAAATTTTAACAAAACAAGAGGGATCATAATTGTAATGTAATGACATTGCATTGTTTTTTTTGTTTTTTTTTTATTTAGTAGTGTCCTGAATAAGCCATTTTACATAACAGATGTTTACATAGTCCACAAAATAACTAAATTTATAAAAATGAGTCAGCGTTCTGACGTAGAATCTGGAAGTGCTGAATGTAAACAGCGTAGCAGAATGACACAGAACAGAAGATATTGTTGAATAAAGTCATTATTTTTGTTCTGTTTTTGCGCAAAAAAAGTATTCTCGTCGCTTTATAACATTAAGGTTGAACCACTGCAGTCACACCGACTATTTTAACGATGTCTTTAGTACCTTTCTGGATCTTGAAAGTGGAGGTTAAATTGATGTCTATTGAGGAATCAGACAGCTATCGGATCAAAAATATCTTAATTTGTTTTCCGAAGATGAATGATGGTCTTACGGGTGTGGAACGACATGAGGGTGAGTAATTAATGACTGAATTTTCATTTTTGGGTGAACTAACCCTTTAAATAGACATTAAATAGGCTACTAGCCAAACAATACAATTTGTTAAATACTAGGGCTGCCCCCTAATAGTCGACTAACCATTAGTCGACTAGAAGAGGCTTGGTTGACCAAGATTTTATTAGTTGGTTAGTCGCAGAAAAAAAAAACTCTACAGGAAGTGGCGAAGTCACACAGTCCATGAGGGACAGATCGATAACGGCAGGAAATCCAAACATTCACCTATCATTTATCGATCTCAAATATGGCTTATCACTTGAAACATGTAAGTAGTAGCAACTTTACAAGTCCACTCCCTCTAATGTTAGCCTAGTCCTAGATAAATGTGCACTATTTTTGGCGCATTACATAGAGGCGCCCATGCGATCACTTGCTTTTAACTTAAAATACTCCATCATTTTGATCATACAGATAAGAGTAATGCAAACTCACAATAACAGCGAAACATTGTGCTTTTGTAAAATAATGAAAACAATCAGGATGCGCTTTCTGCCGCCTCGGTCTCAGTGAACTTGAGCACGTAAAAAAATAAACCGAAACTCAGCATATACTTGCCTCACAGACACAAGAAATATATCTACAGAATGCTTGAAATGTCTACTTTTAAACGAACCAATTCAAATGGAAAATAAATATTCTCTGATTATGTAATCTGTATGAAACATGCATATATGCGCATCCACTACTGCGGAGATGACGAGTCAGCATCATTGGCTTAATCTCTGCAGCCGAAAACACAGAAAACATAATCAATAAATTATTAAAATGTTTAGACAGTCTCCTTCTGTTTTTTTCAGGACACACTCATAATCATTACGTGCGCTTGAGCGCTGATTAGGCTATGAATTATATAAAGGCAATTAAAGGCTCGTTTATGATTTATTAATATAAACGCGTGATTAGTCGACTAATTGCTTAAATGAATGCCTACTAGTCAACTAGAAAAATCTTTAGTAGAGGGCACCCCTATTAAATACACACTGATGTTTATGGAAAGCGATAATAATAGGCTAATCCTTTCTTCAATTAAAATCTGACAACGTGTTTTATATCACATACACATTGTGCAGTTAACTATAAAGTTTACTCTGTTTATTTCCTAGTTCACAGGCCCCTTACTTTTATGTATTTCGGGAGAAACTGGTGAATTTAGGCTTTAATTCCACAGATCCGATTCTCTGAACTGCAGTGGCAGCACCCATCGCACGTTATAGATCAATTGACATGATTAAAACAACAAAATACATTAAAATATTTGACAATAGTCACTGATTTATGGTTCTGCAGGTTGGTGCCCACACTCCATAACTGAGCGCGCACACGTAATATCTGAGCCAGAGTAGAGCCATGAGGACACTATATTTGAGAGCGTGCGAGTTCTGTGGAGAGATTCGTGCTACACATAACATTGATGCGCTCTTGCGTTAATGTATTACATGCGTCGTTAATAAAATGCCATAGTAACTGCCTCAAGTGAACTATAAAAATGAAAAGAACGTCACGTCTGAAAGCTGCAGTCGTTTTTTATAGTTTAAAATGAATGGAGAATATCTCATATTTTTCTGTTGGTGCTCAGCGCCTATAGTTCATAATAGGCTATAGTTAACAAGTATGCAAATATTTTGAATAAAAAAGGAAAAACAAAATAAAAGTGATATATCTGTCATACAGCGCTATTGTGCATGCGCTTCTGTGACGCATCATTGTGAATTAATTTAATAAACTTAGTAACCTAGCTTTCTTGGTAGCCTTCAGTAAATTAACTTCTCTAAGAAAATGATTCATAAAACATCATTTGACCATATGCTTACCTTCAATTTCATATTTCCATATTGATAAACAAAATAAAAAAAAATCAACATAGTTCACCCAAAAATTAAAATTTAATCATTTACTCAACCTCATGGTCCAAAAGTTTTTGTAATAAACTCTGTTGAATCAAATAAATTATTTCTTTCTGAATTTACTTTTTGTAATGTCTATTTGATGCTTTACACAATAATGACTTCAAATTATCTTTTGGGGATAATTTCTCAGTCGAATTTGATGTACAATAAATGTGCGATTACTTAGATTGACAAGATTAGATTAATTAATTGCCACGTAATTAATCATGTAATTAATTAGATTAAACATTTTAATCGCTTCCCAGCCCTAATTATTATATATTCTGCTCAGTTGAATGTTATTTAAGAGTGCTGTATAATTAAATTAACGGTACATTTCAGTATTTAGTTCACTCACCCCCTTTCGTCACTCCGTGTACCCCATTTTGACACTCAGATGATATTCTACAAAGATATCATTCATTTCTGTAGAGGCATTTTAAAAAGGATCAAATGACTGAGTTCAGCTTTGAGAATGAAACCAACCTGTTTGTTCCTCAGTATCTTCTTGTTTCACGCTGAAAACTTCTTCAATCTTAATTTCTTCAATCTCCTCTTTAATAAAAGCCATCTTTATAATAGTGTCACATGGAGCTCAGCTGCTTCACCAGGAGTTTTCTGTGTGGTTAGACAATTTGTCATGTTTAAGATGAGAGTAATTATCGGAAAGAAAAATAAATCCAAACTAAATCTCTGAGTGTGTCTCAATCAGCTCCCTAGTTCAGTAGTCAGTGCACTAGCAAGGGAGTCAGAGTGATCTTAAATAGCAAAATTATATTTTTTAAATGTATTCGTTTACCCTAAACATGACTATTTCTAAACCATATAAAAATAGTCTTGTATGTAGTGTTCCAACACATTGCGTTCATGATGCTTTCACACCTGCACTTTTGGTGCGCACCCAGGTTCGATTGACATCAGAGTTTGGTTTATTTGGATGATGTCAACGCTGTTTTATGAATATGGGTTTGCACCCGCAAACCGTACCCAAGTCCACATAAAAAGGGTGGTCTGGGGTACGGTTCATGCGAACTCCAGTACGGTTTGCTGCATATATAATTGCAATCATACTAAATCATGGAAGTGAACTGCTATTGATGAATGATATATGATTTGATAAAACTGTGTGTCTCGCTCACTTTCCTGACAAGCGTGACTGACACACTGCAAAAAGAGAGTAAATGTATATCTCATTTCTGCTCGCCTTTAGCAGAAATGGACTCCCGAATTCTTTTGAACATTCGCAATACATTCGCGGCAGATAGACGCAAGTGCCATCATATGCTGACACATTGAAAACAAAACCAAAGGTTCAAAAACCAAAATATAAAAGTGAGATGAGCAACACCATGAATTTTGCCGAATTTTGCCAATGTCTATGGCTCTGCTCGCAATAAGCACTACTAGATTTGAAAGACTAAAATCAGCATTTCTCCCCCACCAAGGGTGTATTGATCTTGTCAAGGACTAATTTTTAGCACATTTTACTGTACCAATATTGTTTAATTGACCATTAAAGTTTTATATGGGGCAATATGCCACCTATTGCGCTCAGGTGGGATTTCTTGGCTGTCCGAGGATGCGTTAAAGTGGATATCAGGACATTATAGTAGAGCTCTATATCATTATAGCTCTAACGAAATCCAAAAATTCAGCACTTTTTCACTGTACCATTCTTTTTTATGAACCACTGAATTTTTCATCTACACACTGACTGAGCTATATTGCACCTTCAGCCTATTTCGCAATGCTGTTTCTCAACTGTTACAGAGGACACATTAAATTTGACATTAGATCATAGCAGAGGTACAGCTCTAACGAAATCCAAATTGGCAGCACTTTTTACTGTACCATTTGTTTTTTTATGAACCATAACTTGGCATCTAAAGCAATATCGCGATGTGCGCATCCGCTATAGTCACATCGCAGGATGTGCGATATCAAGTATAGGGATCGTTAATCCATACAGACCAGATTCCACAGTTCAAAACGCACATGATTCTTGGATGAAGTTTGACCATCATACAATGAAAGTTTATCAATTGAACGTGTTATAGTTCCTGTCAGTTTAAACATTCAAGCGATTTTAAACCATTTGAGTGCATGAAGAGAACTATTCTGAACGTGCGGCTGTTTTATGTGCGCACACACAGAGAGCTGCACAGATGCACGTGAACACTGAATGCCGTTCTCTTCCACGTCTATTTGTGCCTGAAAGGACACATACATACAAAAAAATTGTCAAAATGCACGTAAAACATTGAGTATTCTCGTAAACACAGTTACTTATGCCTTAGATGAACTAAACAATTAAGAAAACCAGATGTGTAACAGTATTTTGGATCCGCATATTTGGTCTTAAAGTGACAGCAGCTGCTTTCTGTGTCATGAATGTTAATCAAACAAAAGACAAAGATAAAAATCACTTTTGTAGTTTTAACACCTAATTACTGTTAGACTTACCTAGAAAATATAAAGCACTATTTATTTCAGTTGCATCTTTGTTCTATTATATTTATCTATGCTTGTGATATGTTCATTATTTTCTATGCATATAGAATGCGTAAAACCTGCACATTTTTTTATAAGCATGTGGAGCACAAGTACGCCCATTAAAGCATTTTCAGTTGCTCATGGTGGACTGTGCTGATAATGTATGTATAGGCCTATTGTTTATTTAATTTGGATAATCTATTAATATCTATTAATATAACATTCCATACATTATCAGAGCTTGGTAGACAGATAATTATTATATTTAGACTAATATATATATATATATATACAAAACATATATATTATTATTTTATTTAGACGTTATTAGATAAATTATAAAATAATATTGGTAACACTTTACAATAAGTTTCATTAGTTAACATGGTAACACTTTATTTTAGGGTCTTTTAACTAGTTGCTTATTAGCATGCATATTACTAGAATATTGGCTATTTATTAGTACTTAAGCACATATTAATGCCTTATTCTGCATGACCTTATTTTACATTCTTAATCCTACCCAATACCTAAACTTAACAACTAACTTACTAACTATTAATAAGCAGTAAATTAGGAGTTTATTGAGGGAAAATTCGTAGTTAATAGTTTATATGTGTTCCCTACACTAAAGTGTTACCTACATTAGTTAACATGAATTAATAATGAACTGCACTTACACAGCATTTATTAGTCTTTGTTAATGTTAATTTCAACATTTACTAATACATTATTAAAATCTTGTTAACATTAGTTAATGCACTGTGAACTAACATTAACAAACAATGAGCAGTATTTTCATTAACTAACGTTAACGAAGATTAGTAAATACAGTAACAAATGTATTACTCATGGTTAGTTCATGTTAGTTAATACATTAACTAATGAACCTTATTGTGAAGTGTTACCATAATTTTTAACTCATGCATATATACACAAACACACGTGTGTGTGTGTGTGTGTATATATATATATATATATATACACACGTGTGTTTGTGTGTGTATGTATGTATGAGTTAAATATTATGTATTGTTTTATTATGTTTATATTATTATTGTGTGTGTGTGTGTGTGTGTGTGTATATATATATATATATATATATATATACACACGTGTGTTTGTGTATGTATGTATGAGTTAAATATTATGTATTATGTTTTATTATGTTTATATTATTATTGTGTGTGTGTGTGTGTGTGTATATATATATATATATATATATATATATATATATGTATACACACACACACACATTATATATATACACGCAGCGCCGCAGGCATAAATGGTTTAAGGAAGCGTTGTGTCATTTAATGAATAACTGGATTCTGCCTCGATTTTCAGTTAACTGCACTTTGCACACAAACATAATGTTCATTGATGTTAGATAAAGCATTACACAGTTACATTCCGTAATAAATAATTCAACAGTTCTAGTAAAAAACTATAATTTTTTCTAAAAGTTATGTTTCGATCATTTAAACATTTTAAATGCTTAAAAGCACAAACCTTTCTTCAGACGAATCACAGACGCAGGCGCGCGTCGCAGCCTTATGACGTGATAAATCGCAAGACCACAATAAAAGTCTTCTTAATGCGCTAAAACTAACGCATAAAACTTTACATACAGAAAACACAAAAATAATACAACATATGTCATTGTGTAGTCAGATTTGAATTCTTGATGAAACGCATGTTTAAATACATGTTGTCCAATGATGTAAAATACAAAACTGTCAAGTCATTTATACCAGGGGTCGGAAACTGTGTCATATAACTAGGTTTGTCAATAAAATACCTGTAAAATGTGTAAATACCTGAGCAATACCTGTAGATTTGTAAAATATCTTAGCTTATAGGGTTTCTAATTCTAATTGTAGGGGTTTCTGATTTATCTTAACATGTCCTCTCACGTTGCTTTTAGGGGATGAAGAAAAAATCTTTTCCTCTGAGGCTAATCATTTTGAGCCCTAAACATACATCCTAATGTCAAAAGAACAAAGAAATCATTAAAAGGATTAGATTTTTAAATGGCAGACAGAGTTTAACAATATACAAAATAGACTTTTTATTAATAATATACAAAAGAGGCAACTTAAACTCTCATATATAAATGTTTGTATAAAGCCCTGTTTACATGCCCAAAGTTTCTGTTACATTAAACTACATTTTATGTAGTGCTTAAAAACATACTATTTTGCTATGCAACAGTGAATAGCAGAGGAAGAAACTGGACTCTTTCTCTGTTCTCTTGTATTTGGTGCTGTTTAACATCATAGCAAATAAAAAATCTGAATGGCTGTTTGTTTCTTCTCCATGACAAGCGGTTGTCAGAAATGAAAAGTTGCTCATCGCTGTCCCTGTGTGTGTGTGTGTGTGTGTGTGTGTGTGCGCGCGCGCGTGCGTTTTAATGCAACATTTGGAGTAATGAACACATATTTTAAGGCAATTATAACAAATATCAGTCAAATACTGATCACAAATCAAATAACTGAAATACAAATCAAATACTGAGACAAAATATTTTTTAAATAAAAAATACAAATAGGGTATCTTGACATATGATGCTATAGGAACAGGGTCTACTGTTGCTGTAATGACGAACAATTTGTTGTGTGTGTTGTGGATATTTAAGAAAAAACTTTACTTTGAATCGTATATTCAGTTTAACAGCTACGTAACTGAACTGCACACATTTATGTTTGACACTTAGGCCTAAATTATGTTCTAAATTATGAATTGGTCAAACACATTTGCAAAAGTCTGAATCCACTCGCATTCGTTTGGACTGCTTTCTCACTGAATCATCTGAAGCGATTTCTCCGTCAGTTTTCAGATTTAAAATGTCTAGAGGTTCTGCGTTCTGCGGTACCGTTGCTCTGATGGTCCGAAAGGTTCGTAAGGCTATATATGCTTATTTAACTTTTTAGTGTTAAATAAAACAAGCCTTTGTGCGTATACCGTCAGATGAAATCTTGCAGGCGTTCATGCTTTCTCCGTCCTTGCAATAAATGCACATCCTTGAATGAGCGCGTATTTCTGACGTATTTACTTTAACTTCTTAGGTAATATCTATGGTTTGACCCATCCCAGAGGCGGCCAAAATCAGAATTTAAAATGGACTGAATAAAGCTCTCTATGAACTCGACGTGTAATGCCGCGCTGACTGACATATGCGCGTGAATCACTGTCACACGCTCAGAGCAATATTGTAAGATACTGCATAATACATTTTTAACCAGCAGAATAATAATACAGCATCACAATACACAGTCTCACTTTCAGCTATGTATGTTGACTATTACAGTATTTCGAAGGACAAAACTTGAACTTTAACTATTGGTTTACATCATCAAGTCAGCTGTCACTTTACGTTGACGCGAGGCCATGTGCGGTCGATGACTGTCAATGCAAGAGCTCAACTCAAAGGAAGGCTGCAATCTATGGGTATAAATATAATCACAATGCAGAATCTGCTTAAAAGTGGCGTACAGGACAAGAGAAAGTATATATAGCCTAACAATATTAAATTATTTAAGATTTGCAGGCTTGTATATAACAGAATTTAAGATTTTTCATCATATTTTAAACTAAGCGTTTAAATTACACTATCAGGCTCATCCTAGAGACCAATACACTGTCTGACCATCTAAGATTTCGGTATGGAGATGAAGGCTATGATTGTGATTTACAAGTAATATTACAGTATAAATTAGCACCGTTTGTTGTTTGCTTTTGGCATCTGACGTCTGGCAGATAGTGTTACAGATTATTTTGCATGCATTTTTGTGTTGTCACATTACTTGTAATTCCAAATACATTTGATGAGAATGTATTTGTAATTTGTAACAAGATACTTTTTAAAAAAATGTATTTGTGCCCATCTCTGCACTTTTGTCGTTTTAGCGTGTAAAAACGGAACGTGACTTTTATTTTGGTTTGGTGAGATGACGTCATAAGGCTGCGTCGCGCTACGCTCATTTGGCAGATGAAAGGTTTGTTTTTAAGCATTTTAAATATTTAACTCAATGCAAAACTTGGTCATACAGGATTGAACTCTTAATTGGCTTTAATAGGAATTCTTGGAAAAGATTTATGCGAATATTGTAGAGAAAAAGAAATCATAGAGCATATAATGTTTAATTGTACGAGGTATATACAGGAGAGAAGGGAATTAATACAGTATTTAAACAATAGTGAACATATTGACCTATCTGTTAGGAATAGATGTTAATAGTGATAGGTTAGGATATAGGGCTTTAATACAATACCTGTATAGCACAGGTTTGAGTAAAATAATTTAAATATATATATTAAAAACAGATTTGTGCTGAAAGGTGTAAGTCTGGATTTAGAGGGATTCAGGGTGGAAGCTGGAGGAGCTGAACAGCAGCGCCAGCGTTTTTTTTTTGTTTTTGTTTTTTTTAGGGATTAAGAGAAAGGCATAGAATACAATGAATTAAATTGAACAGTAGGTGGCGGCATGTTCTCATGACACCAGCCCGCCATTAAACTAAAGAAGAAGAACTCAATGCAAAGCGTCAGGAATTTAACCGTTTTCACAATAACAGTGAAGAATGATAAACTCAGAATGAATTATATTATACTGTTGCATTTAATATTTTCATTCTTTCAATGATTGATTACAAAATGATTCACTTGAAGCACTTTAATCACCTTCCGGTCAAAACTGTGAACTTGCGACAAGAACACAAACGTGTAATGACAACTTTTACAAACTAATTGCAAGTGATTTTATGAAAATGGAATCTTTTTAAGTGTTTCTGGAGAGGGCTTGGCTAATCAGGCTCTTCATGACCATCATCTCTCTGATTCACTCCATTACCAGTGCGCTGAATACTGAATTAGGGAGCTGATTGAGACGCACCCAGAGATTTGGTTTGGATTTATTATTTTTATGTTTTTGTTCTCTTTGTCCCATTTTATACACAGTGTCCAAACACACAGAAAAACTCTTGGTGAAGCAACTGAGATCCACGTTACATACTTTTATAAATATGGCGTTTATTAAAGAGGAGAGCAAAGACGTGAATATTGAAGAAGTATTCAGCATGAAACAAGAAGATACTGAGGAACAAACAGGTTGGTTTCATTTTCAAAACTGAACTCAGTCATTTGATCCTTATTGAAATGCCTCTACAGAAATTAATTATATTTTTAAAGAATGTTGTATGAAGGGCCTAATTGAAGTGGTTTTATTTGACGTGGAGCGAGTCGCCTCATGTGGACAGATATGTTGAGATCACATACTAATGCTAATGCTGCCTTCAGGTGCACCTGTGAATATCCTACTACCAAGTTGGTCATCATTATTATGACGTCATGCAGAAAATCAGAATATTACAGAAGTAGCCTAAGAGCTAATTTTATCATTTAACATTAAACACAATATCAACTGACCATTCAAGCCATTAATTTCTATCACTTAATTATGCAACTGTATCAAACAAAAACACTTATTTTGCATAAAGCAAACTGTGAAATATGAGTATTCAAATTTGCATTTGTTTTCTATAAGTGATTTTCCTTCTTATCCTCAAGCGCTCATTGTATAAAACCAATCTCTTGGAAACACGGTTTTGTCTCCAGACAGACTGTTTGAGAACACCTGTGTGCCCTTTAATCCTGTAAATACTTCCTCCCAAAAGGAAAACATTTGAAAAATTTGGGTGGGCAGTGGAAAGTTAAAGGGTTAGTTCACCCAAAAATGAAAATTCTGTCATTAATTACTCACCCTCATGTCGTTCCAAACACATAAGACATTCGTTCATCTTATGAACACAAATGAAGATCTCCTTAATAAAATCTGTGAGCTTCCTGTCCTTCCACTGACAGCCTGCGCAACTACCACTTTCAAGCCCAAGAAAGGCAGTAAAGACATCATTAAAGTAATCCATGTGATTCCACTGGTTTAAAGGTAGGGTAGGCAATTTTTGTTATACTGGTTGAAACTCTTCACATCCTGATAGCAATCAATAATAGAAGTGGTCTAAATATTAAAACATGTACATATATCTTCTGTGTTCGTCCAATCATTGCATTCGGTTCACATCCTCAGACTCGGATTTATGCGTTTCTGTAAACACGCAACACCGAAATGAATCTGCAGCTGTCAGGTGGTACAACTAGAGCTCTGTAAGTTGTTTACATTCATTATTATTGTAATGTTATGTGTTTTGAGATATGAGATAATTTAATGGCATCTCTCATCTCGTGACACTTTGCAGACTCTGCCGTGTGTGTTCATGTGATTTGAAGGAGTCGTGGTTTTGGAGACGCTCTGAAGGGAGGGTGGGATCTCATACTTTCAAAGCTAGCTTGCTATTGCTAACCTCTCCCCCAGTTGCCTACCCTACCTTTAACCTCTATTTTATGAATTGACGCGAGTGCTTTGTTTGCGAAAAAAAACATAATTTACCACTTTATTTACAAAATAATAATATGTAGGGCTGACCCCCTAATAGTCAACTAATCGTTAGTCGACTAGAAGAGGCTTAGTTGACCAAAATTTTATTAGTCGGTTAGTCAGAGAAAAAAAAACCTTGTGGCAAAGTCACGTGGTTCGTGATAGTCAGATCGTTAATGGGGGCGTCCTTGTGGTAATTACAGTATGTTGGGCAGGAAATTCAAACGTTCGCCTATCATCCATCAACCTCAAATATGACTTATTATTTCAAACATGTAAGTAGTAGCAACTTTGCGGCTGCTCGCTCTAACGTTAACCTAGATAAATGTGCGCTTTTATTAGGCACATATCCAAGTGTTTGTGCGGCGTGTGGAAGCTGAACTATAGCGCGCTTACTGCAAGACATGGAGGCACTGGCGGGATCACTTGCATTTTTTCTGTTAACAGCGGAAACAGCTTAAAATGCTATGTCAAAATGCTGCTTTTATATGTGTAAACTCACAATAACAAGAAAATATTGTGCCTTTGTAAAATAAAGAAAACAAACAGGATGCACTTTCTGCTGTCTTGGTCTCCCTGAACTGAAGCATGTCACGAAAATGAACCGAAACTCTACTTGGCTCACAGACATGAGAAATATATCTATAGAAAGCTTGAAATGTCTACTTTTAAACAAACCAATTCAAATCGAAAATGCATTTCTCTCTACAGGCGCATTCAGTATACTGCGGAGATGGCAAGGCATCATCATCAACTTCATCTTTGCAGGAGAAAGACTCAGAAAACACTAGTTTATTAATAAATAATTAAAATGTCTCCTTGCTATTTTTTTACTGACACATTCATAATCATTACTTTTGCCGGTGTTTACAGTGTTGCTTAAGTTTATAATTTTAACAAAATAAGAGGGATCATACAATTTGCATGTTATTTTCTATTTAGTACTGTCCTGAGTAAGATATTTTGGTAACACTTTAGTATAGAAAACACATATAAACTAATAACTACGACTTTTCCCTCAATAAACTCTTAATTTACTGCTTATTAATAGTTAGTTAGGTAGTTGTTAAGTTTAGGTATTGGGTAGGATTAAGAATGTAGAATAAGATCATGCAGAATAAGGTATTAATATGCATGCTAATAAGCAACTAGTTAAAAAAAAAAAAACCTAA
This sequence comes from Mylopharyngodon piceus, assembly GCA_039654765.1. Lineage (NCBI taxonomy): Eukaryota > Metazoa > Chordata > Actinopteri > Cypriniformes > Xenocyprididae > Mylopharyngodon > Mylopharyngodon piceus. The sequence continues at coordinate 22,856,633 of CM077454.1, forward strand.
AATAAAGTGTTACCTATATTTTACATAAAAAAATGTTTACATATGGTCCACAAGACCAAAAAAAAAGCTGAATTTATAAAAACGACCCGCTCCAAAGTTTGTGAACCCTTGATTCTTAATACTGTCTGTGGTTACCTGGATGATCCACAACTGTCTTTTTGTTTTGTGATGGTTGTTCATGAGTCCCTTGTTTGTTCTGAGCTGTTAAACTGCCCAATATTCTTCAGAAAAATCCTCCAGGTCCTGAAAATTCTTCAGATTTTCAGCATCTTTTGCATATTTGAACCCTTTCCAGCAGTGACTGTATGATTTTGAGATCCATCTTTTTACACTGAGGACAACTGAGGGACTCAAACACAACTATTAAAAAAGGTTCAAACATCAGACTGATGCTCCAGAAGGAAACACAATGCATTAAGAGTCAGGGGTGAAAACTTTTGAACAGGATAAAGATGTCCAAATTTTTCTTATTTTGTTTAAATATCTTTTTATTTATTTTTTTTCATTTTGTACTGCCATTCGGAAGCAACAGAAGACACTTAAATGTTTGCCTGAAGACAAATTAAGTACAATATTCCTTGATCTTCAAATTCAAAAAGTTTTCACCCCCCGGCTCTTAATGCATCGTGTTTCCCTATATATATATATATATATTTAACCATAGATGCAGAAAGTCCCACTATATTTATGCATGAAATTTGCATAGCGTTTGGAGGCTAAATCCTCTACATTTTGAACTGGAACTTCACAGCTAAATCCAAAAGCAGTATTTTGTCACATTTTCAGATGACAAGACTTTAACATGGTGACATTGATTTTCTGTAGGTTTAGTGCATCTCTTTGTGGCTGATGGTTTCTTTGCAGACATTTGACAATATCCACCTTATGGCATTTGTGAAAGCACTGTCAAATGTAACAGAACATTGAATGCATTAAAATCATTATTACTCTGCTAATTTGGAGTTGTGCAGTTTTGTTAGGTTGTGAGGAAATATTAAAAGAGGAAATATATCATCGGCATAACAGTAAAATCTAATGATAATGTTCCTCAGAGGAAGCATATACAAGGAGAAAAGGACCTAATACTGAACCAAGTGGCACTACTTCTGTTTGATGAAACATCTCTTTATTTACAGAAATAATGTGGTAGCAGTCAGATAGGACCTGAACCATGCATGCTAAAACTTGTCCACAAATGGCAACATAATTCTCAAGCTATACAAGACAATGTCATGATCTATGTCGTCGAAAGATCCAATAGCAAGAGAAGAATGATGTAGATGTGACAAATGCCAAAAGCAGGTAATTTGTAACTTTAATAAGCACAGTTTCTGTGCTGAGATGGGGCTTAAATCCTGACTGAAATTCTTGACAAATAATGTTTTACTGCAAAAATTAATACAGTTGAGAGGACACTTTTTCTATATTTAAGGCATAAATGGTAGATTTGAGAGGTCTGTAATGAACCAGTTCTCCTGGGCCAAACTGTGGTTTTGGTAAGGAGTCATCAGCTTGAACACTTCCTCCAGAATGCATCCCGAAAACTAAGAAAATATCGAGTTAAACATATTTGGGATTACAGTAAACACATATTCATGTTGTTGGTTTCAATGCTTTATATGTCTAAATATTTTAACATCTGTTGCTTTGTACCATTTAAACTGAGGTTTTTGTCTCTTTTCGCCTTAGACCTGATGCCACTGAAAGAGGAGAGTGAAGTACTGAATGAAAACAAAGAGAAAGATCAGCATGAGAAACATCATGATTTTATGACTGCCGAAAATTCCTCTCAGACTGACAAAACTTCCTCACAAAAAAGAGCTCAGACGACCGAATCTAACAGTTGTTTCACATGCTTTAAGTGTGAAAAGAATTTCAATCAACAGGAAGACTTTAAAGTCCACATGAGAATTCACAATGGAGAGCCTTATACCTGCCAATACTGTGGAAAAGATTTCCCTAAAAATGCACCCCTTAAAAGCCACATGAGAGTTCACACTGGAGAGAAGCCTTTTACCTGCCAACAGTGTGGAAGAAGTTTTGCTCAAAAATCAACCCTTACCAGGCACATGAGAATTCATACTGGAGAGAAACCTTACACCTGCAAACTGTGTGGAAAAAGCTTTTCAGCAAAAGTAAACCTTACGTATCACATAAACAGTCACACTGGAGTAAAGCCGTTCACATGTGATCATTGTGGAAAGAGATTCAGACGCAAGAATAACCTTGAGACCCACATGAGAGTTCATTCAAGAGAGGACTGTTTTATATGTCATGAGTGTGGAAGGAGTTTCCCAGACATAAAATGCCTTAACAAGCATGTAATAATTCACTCTGGAGAGAAGCTTTTCAAATGCCAACAGTGTGAAAAGAGATTTAGATTTAAAGTAGGCCTTAAGGTTCACATGGGAATTCACACTGGAGAGAAGCCTTACACATGTCCTCACTGTGGAAAGAGTTTCAGATTTAAAGAAAGTCTTAAGACTCACATCAGACTTCACACTGGAGAGAAGCCTTACATATGTGATCAGTGTGGAAAGAGTTTCAAATATAAAGCAACTTTTAATGCCCATATGAGAAGTCACACTGGAGAGAACCCATACACATGCAAACTTTGCGGGAAGAGCTTCTCACAAAAAGGAATCCTTAAAACTCATATGAGAATTCACACCGGTGAGAAACCATTCAAATGCGTTCAGTGTGGAAAATCTTTCACGCGTAAAGAATCTCTTAATTACCACCTGAGGATTCACTCAAAAGAGAACTGTTTTAAATGCCATCAATGTGGAAAGAGTTTCCCAGACAGAAAAAACCTTAAGAGGCATGTAATAATTCACTCTGGAGAGCAGCCTTTCACGTGCAAGCACTGTGGAAAGAGGTGCAGATTTAAAGGCAACCTTAAGAGTCACATGAGAATTCACACTGGTGAGAAGCCTTTCATCTGCCCTCAGTGTGGAAAGAGTTTCACATTTAAAGGAAACCTTGAAGTTCACATGAGAGTTCACATTGGAGATAAGCCTTTTACATGTCTTCAGTGCAAGAAGAGTTTCACATATCAAAAAGATCTGAAACGTCATTCACAAATTCATTCTGGAAAGAAACTGCAGTGTTCTGAGTATGGTAAGAGGTTTAGAAAAAGGAGCAATTTCAAAAACCACCTGCGCATTCACTCTGAAGAAAGGTCATTTAATTGTGATCAGTGTAATAAAAGGTTTCTTTTTCAATCACACTTACAAATACACCTAAAAAGTCATGCAGATGTGACATCCTATATGTGTTCCTTGTGTGGAAAGAGGTTTAAATGGCTCAGCAATTTAAAATGTCATCAGAAAATGCGTGTTTGTGTGAGATCAAGGCTACGTTCACGCCACAGATGAATGAAGGGCAAATCTGATTTTCTGCTCAAATGTTTTTGTTTTGTCATGCACATATGAATGCTGGACCATCTCCTTTGCTATAGCTTCCAATATTGAGCAGTTGTGGAAGACTGACTCTAATTTCAACTGTTCGGAGGGAACACTCATGTATTTGATTCAGTTTAATACCTTGGAATCAAAATATTAAATACATTTCTGTCTTGCTGTGAAATGGCACAATGCAAATGAAAATTATAAATAAAAGGACAAACTTAGTGGAATTATGACAATTTTACTGCATTTATTTATTTTTGAGAGAGTGCACAGGTAAACGTGTTGTCAATCTGGTCTTGAATATATCTACTGTTGGGGTTCATCTGATAAACTCTAAAAGCTGGTTTCAGGTCCGGGTGTATCACCACTGATACTGTCTCACATATAGCCACGTTTCCACTTTCAGGCCAAAGGCATTACCCACTAGTAATGACTGAAGTATTACCAAATCCTTCAGTAGGAATTACTAATTATTTGGATCAGTATTCTAAAGTGAGAAACATGATAACTCTCTAGTAACTACTGAAGTCATTGTAAACTTTTGAGGTTTTTGTACATTTTTGTACAGTTTTGTACAGTAATTCCTTCTGATGTATTTGGTAACACTTAAGTAATTACTAGTGGGTTACCATGATCTTCACTTTAGAATACTGATCCAAATAATTAGTAGTTCCTTTAGAAGGATGTAGTAACTCTTGAGTTATTACTATCCAATACTTTACAAAAACCTCAAAAGTTTACAATGACTCCAGTAGTTACTAGAGAGTTATCATGTTTCTCACTTTAGAATACTGATCCAAATAATTAGTAATTCCTTCTGAAGGATTTGGTAATAATTCAGTCATTACTAGTGGGTTACCATGACCTTCACTTTAGAATTAATTATACATTATACATTATTCACATTAATTATGAACCTGTATATAGTAGTTCTTAGTAGTTCTCTGGGAGGTATGAAAAAAATAGTAGTTACTGATTAGCTAATAGTGAACTACCACCTTCAACTGAGCACTATTACTTGAACTCCATTGGTAACAACGGAACTTGTGACCATAGTTCGCTTTGGGAAACGCACCCCTGTCTGAGATTGATACTAACTGTCTAAAAAGATATGAGAAATAAAACAAACTAACTGAAGTCCTACTGATATGTCATAATAATTTGGAACACAGTGTATGTTAAATGGAGCAAATGGCGAATATGATTAGGTAGAATTTTCCAACATGCTAAACATTTTGGTAACGCTTTAGATTACAGCCCGGAAAGTACTGCATAATTACAATGAATTTACAGCGTAACTTTCGATAATTATAGTGTACCTATAAAGTAAGTACGTGTAAGTATAGGGGAACAATATGTAAAGTCTTGGGAATAAAGGGGTAACAACCAGGAAAATAACAAATTATTTATACTGTAAGTATTTTAGAACTAAGGGGTACTTATACTATTATGATAGACAACAATCTTACGTTTAGGAGCAATTTAGCGAGAAAGTGCACTGATTAAGTTGTTTCAAGGCAAGTAGAAAGAACTATTGCAATCTTTTTTAATACATGGGGAAATATGCTTTTGTTTCATGTAGTTACAGGGTAAGTATGACATTGCGGGCCGTAAATTAAAGTGGTGCTTGTTACACTCTTGTTTCATGTAGTTACAGGGTAAGTATGACATTGCGGGCTGTAAATTAAAGTGGTGCTTGTTACACTCTTGTTTCATGTAGTTACAGGGTAAGTAATAAAAATAAAAAATAAAAAAAACGCAAACAATCTGATATCACTGACTCCGAAACATTTATTTGAAAAACAACTTAATTAAAAACAGGTCTACAACACTTATTATTATTATTATTAACACTGTTATTCTGTGTATTTTATTGTGAGCATTAATTAAAAAAAAAAAAAAAAAAAAAAAAAACTGACGGCATCCGACATCCGCGTGACTTTTCGCGTGAGTTTCTCGGCACGCTTACGTCACGCTTTAAGTTACGTCAAGCATGAACTCTCAACCCTCTCATGCACGCGCAGGTGACAGTTGGTCGAAAGTTTAAAATATTTGGTATTTTTTCTTACAAATACGTATCGTTTCACTTCAGAAGACATTGATTCATCCATTGGGGTCGTATGGATTACAGTTGTTATTGCTGTATGTGCTGTTTGATGCTTCGACTTTTAGGAACACATTAGCTTGCATTATAAAGCGTTCCCAGATATGATTTATTTTTCTAAAAACCTTTGTTTGTGTTCATCTTAAGAAGGAAAGTCGTATACATCTCAGATGGCATGAGGGTAAAAGATGAGTAAATGGTGAGCACATTTCCGGGTGTACTGTATTTTCTTTTAATACAGAATAGCAAATGACATGGGATTCCCTCTTAAGATTCATCAGTGGAAAGAAAGAAAAAGAAGAAGAGGAACAAAAGGAGGAGGTAGCCAAGCAAGAGAAATGAATAAGAAGTGTTGTAACTTTAAATTTGTTTTGAAATAAGTTGTTTTTCAAATAAAGGTTTCTGAGTGATAACAGATTGTTTGCGTTTATAATGTAACTACATGAAACAAGAGTGTAACAAGCACCACTTTAATTTACGGCCCGCAATGTCATATTTACCCTGTAACTACATGAAACAAGAGTGTAACAAGCACCACTATTATTTACGGCCCGCAATGTCATACTTACCCTGTAACTACATGAAACAAAAGTATATTTCCCCATGTATTAAAAAAGATTGCAATAGTTCTTTCTACTTGCCTTGAAACAACTTAATCAGTGCACTTTCTCGCAAGATTGTTGTCTATCATAATAGTATAAGTACCCCTTAGTTCTAAAATACTTACAGTATAAATAATTTGTTATTTTTCTGGTTGTTACCCCTTTATTCCCAAGACTTTACATATTGTTCCCCTATACTTACACGTACTTACTTTATAGGTACATTATAATTATCAAAAGTTACGCTGTAAATTCGTTGTAATTACGCAGTACTTTCTGGGCTGTAATCTAAAGCGTTACCAACATTTTTTATTCACATTTTAAAGACAAATGTAGGGTCACAAATTGCCAAGACGATCTTAATTTCTTGTCAAAATGTAATCTTATTATTGAGCAGTTGTAACGTTTGGCTGCAGTAATGTGCACAAAACAGGAGATTCAGAGAAACAAACAGTATTTAATAATAAATCTGAGAAACTCATAGAATGTAACCATTAAACATAAACGAGACCGAACCAAGAACAAAGGAAAGCAAGGGTTTAAATATACAGAGATAACAAGGGAAATAATGAACAACAGGTGAACATAATATGTAACTAAGGGAACAAATTAGCAAACAGAACTCTAATAAACACAATGAAACCAAAACACAACTAAAGTGACTTAAACATAACCCTGACAGTGTCATGTGTTTGGACTTTCTGTTTGCATTTTCATTTGTCATGTCTCCCTTTGTTCAGTTTCCCGCCACTTGTTTGTTTCCATGGTTACCTTCATTAGTTAATTTGTATCAGCTGTGTCTTGGTAATTAGTCTTGTTTACTCCTGTTTCCTTTGTTTATAAGCCCTCCGTTTCAGTTCAGTCTTTGTCCTGAATTGTTTAAGTTACATGGTGTTGTGTTGTATAATTTCCTGGTGATTTTCCTGTTCCTTGTTCCTAGTATTCCATTAAATATTATTTGAAGATATCTCCTTCGTCATGCATTGAATACTACACCACCACACGTGACAGAATACAGGACCTTAACAGAAGTTTACAGCAGCAGTTAAGATGGACGCAGCGGGTGAGATCTTGTGCTCCATTTTTCAAGATGGCCGTGAAATTGAGGCTTACATAGAGGAGTTCATACAGCACAGCCATCTGACTGCTTTAAGTGATTTACAGCTGATGGATTTGTTTTGGAGTGGTTTAGACCCACACTTCACAAAGTTGATACCTGGAATTCTGGAAGGACCATTGAGTGGTATTTGGACTGAGATGGTGTGGTTCTTCCTTCTCAGTCGGTGAGTTTGATGATAACACCATCACCACTCAACCACAATCACCCTTAGCATTTCCAGAGCCTCGTCCCATGGTGGCCACACCGGGAAATTAATCCTCTCCAGAACCCGTGGAGGACCACTGGCTAATAGACTTTTGGTCAGAACCTATTCCAGCCCCTGACCAGAGTCCAGTGTTTTCTCCAACCCCTGAATCCGCTCCAGTGTCTTCTCCAGCCCCTGAATCCGCTCCAGTGTCTTCTCCAGCCCCTGAGTTCGCTCCAGTGTCTTCTCAAGCCCCTGAGTTCACTCCAGCGTAATGCCAGAATAAAGGCTAATAATGGCTGAATACAAACAAAAGAATAATGATAAAAGAATAATGAACATTAGGTCTCATTCACAGCAGGTTCGTTGAGTGAGAACAATAGAACATGAATGAGGCAGTTCACCTCGCCAGACATTAGACAATACACTGCAAGTAGGTGTTTACAGGGCAAAAAATATTTTATTAGAATCTTATCAGCCTTCTGTAAAAACTCACATGACATGGTCTTAGGAAATGTTTCATAAAATTCACAGTTTTAGAGATATCATCCTCAGATTTGAAATGAAGCATGAGCAGACCTGTGGCTTCACTTTATTTGTGGTTATACGTTTTTATACCACATCCGCATAATGCGCCTAATTTTTAATCTAACGTAGAAATGAGCGCAGAAATCATCTTATGACAGGGTTCACGTGTGATTCATTTTACACTAAAAACACCCATTAACCTTGGAGATGGAAACAATTACATTAATTTATATGTATAATACCAGTAAATAAAACAAAACATTCATAGGTCTATTGTAGTTCCCTCCACAACAAAACCTTACGTTTAACAGTATTCAGAACAGAACAAGAATATAAAAAAAGTTATAAAATTATACATTAAACTATAAAATAAAACATAAATTAGATAGTGGCATTCATTATAAACAACATAAGTTAAGCCAAAATGAATTTTTTTAGACTAGAGCGTCGAGCGTCATTTGGCAAGAATCCAAATATGTTTCTATATGCATGTAACACTTTGGTTGCTAAATTATTATTTATTTTGTAAACAATTAAGGCTTTGTTTACAAAACAAAGCCACTCGTGTTCCAATATGCATATAAAGCAGCATCCTTTACATGCACAAAAATGTGTTTGGTTGTGTGCTGGGCACACTGATTTACAGCGGACCATTTCATTTGAGCGGTGTAACTTTTATGTTTGGTTGACTGCATTTTAGTTTGATGATGAATGGCTGAAATGTCAAGTTATAAATGCTAGAACAGATGTTGTGTGTGCGCAGGAGGAGCCTGCACGATCTCTTGGATTTAAAAAGGTTAATTCACCCAAAAATAATGTCATTTATTACTCACCCTCATGCCGTTCCACACCCGTAAGACCTTCATTAATCTTCGGAATGCAAATTAAGATATTTTTGTTGAAATCTGATGGCTCAGTGAGGCCTGCATAGCCAGCAATGACACTTCCTCTCTCAAGATCCATAAATGTACTAAAAACATATTTAAATCAGTTCATGTGAGTACAGTGGTTCAATATTAATATTATAAAGCGACAAGAATATTTTTGGTGCGGCAAAAAAACAAAATAACGACTTATATAGTGATGGCCAATTTCAAAACACTGCTTCATTAAGCTTCGGAGCGTTATGAATCTTTTGTGTCGAATCAGCGGTTCGGAGTGCCAAAGTCATGTGATATCAGCAGTTTGGCACGTGATCTGAATCATGATTCGACACAGGACTGAACTAAACTGAACATGTGACATTACGCCCCCCCCCCCCCCCCCCCTCCGAAAGGCACGTCTTCACGCCGTGACAAACAAAGTCTCTGAAGAGGAAAGAGGGCGGAGGCTTCGGTGGAGGGCGTGGAGCTGGTGACGGACAGCAGCCTGGGGTAGTTGGCCACGGGCACCATAGTGGAGTTGACGGTGGGAGGAGCTAGGGTGGAGTCCTGACTGCAGGGGCGGACAGAACCCTGGGACCGATCGGTGGAGGCGGAACCATGGTGAGTGGAGGCACCGGCGGAACATCGCGGCTGACGGACCTGGGCGACATCGCAGGCCTGGAAGCCTGGCGCTGAGCTGCTGGCTCGCAGGACCGAGGCGACGACGGGGACTCGGATGACTGGGGCGACGATGGGGCAAGTGAGCACGACAGAGAGGTCGGAGGAAGGGAGGAGCCCGATGGCGCTGTAGGGGTGCAGGGTTCAGGCGCAGCTGGAATCCTGGAAGTCTATAGCAGAAGCTGGGCGTCGACCGCCGGAGGCCAACCTGGAGTGGCGAGTGAGCCCAGCGGAGCATCCAGACAGACGGGCCGCGAAGGCGATGAGGGAGCAGAAAGCCAAGGAGATGGTGACAGGCTGACAGGTCAAGGTGGAGACGTGGGCCTGGAGGCCCGAAGTGGAGACGGGGACTCGGTCTCAAGCCGAGCTGGTGGAGGTGAAGCCCGAGGCGAGGAAGATGAGCCGCACGGAGTGAGTGGCTGGGGCAGAGCCGAGGAGCTTGACGATACCAGTGGTGCCAACAGATCCAGGGGGCTGGCCATGACCAGTGTCAGAGATTGCCATAAAGGGGTGGTGGAGCAACTAATACTGCCAGAGAGGCTGCGTGAAACCGTCAAAACAGCCCTTCACAATGACTCAGGGCATCTGGGATTTGAGAGGACACTACAGATGATAAGGGAAAGATTTTACTGGCCAAGAATGTTTCAGGAGATCAAGGTTTGGTGCAAACAGTGTGAGAGATGCTGCCTTAGAAAAACTCCCACAGCCAACATCAGGGCCCCCCTCGTCAGTATCCATACCAGTGCCCCCATGGAGCTGGTTTGTGTGGACTTCTTGACGCTGGAGAAGTCCAAGGGGGGTATGGAGAATGTGCTCATTGTTACAGATCACTTTTCTCGCTATGCACAGGCCTACCCCACCAGGGACCAAAAGGCAGGCACAGTGGCCAGGGTCTTATCGAGGAATTTCTTCTGCCGTTTTGGTTTCCCTGCAAAATTGCACGCAGATCAAGGGCGCAACTTTGAAAGCGCAATTGTGAAGGAGCTCTGCAAGTGTATTGGCATCACTAAGATCCACACCACGCCCTACCACCCCCAGGGCAATGGGACCACCGAAAGATTCAACCGTACCCTGATGAACATGCTGGGAACTCTAGAGCTGCACCTGAAGCCCCGGTGGCATGAGCATGTGGATGCCATGACACACGCATATAACTGCTCATGACATGACTCCACTGGATATAGCCCGTACTACCTTATGTTTGGTAGACATCCCAGGCTCCCAGTGGACCTCATCTTCGGGTCCCCCACAACGAACCAGCCGTGTAAATACAGCGAGTATGTCCAGACCCTGTACGACTCCCTGTCGCAGGCCTATGACCTGGCTAATCAGACATCTCAGCTGGCAAAAGGACAGCAGAAAAAGTATTATGACAAAAAAGCTAAGAGTGAAGACTTTAGTCCAGGGGATAGAGTCTTAGTCAAGGTCTGTCATGTGGAGGGGAGGCAGAAGTTGGGAGATCGATGGGAGGCACGGCCATATGTTGTGGTGAAGAAGCAACCAGGTTTGCCTGTGTACGTGGTGCAACCAGAAGATGGAGGAGCAGAGAGAGTGGTTCATAGAAACCTTTTGATGCAGTGTATGTTCCTCCCAGTGGAGCGAGACAAAAGAGTGATTGAAGAAGGGGGCGAGTCAGATGGTGAGATATGTGAGGCAGGCATTGAATCGGAAGCCGAAGAGGGAACAAGGGGTGACAGTTCAGAGGAGATGCTGGACAGAACACTGATTGGAACAACAGATAAAGAGGAGGAGCAAATGAGCACGGAGGAGGCTGACATGCAGACAGAAGAAACAAGTAGCGGAGAAGGAGTGCTTGTGACTGGTAGTGGTGCCAACCCCATTCAAGGGTCCAACCCTCCAAGAAGAAACCCGAGAAGAAGCCGGCATCCCCCAACTAAACTCTCACTCGAATCCCAAGTTGTGAAACTAGAGAGTGACCACTAAAAGACAGAAAGAGGGAGAAAGTTGTGGCTAAAGGCCAGAAGTAAGAGGAGCAGCAGGGAGCCATACTACATGCACCCTGATAACAGTTAGCTACCCACGTCCACACTAATTACACACATCAGGTGATATACATTCACTCACATACAACACAATTGTATTGAGCGTCATAGATTAGACCACACTTGAGTTTTGGGTCAATCAGATGGCTGGGATGCCATCAATTAAAGAAGGGGTGGATGAAAGGCAGTGTATTGTGTTGTCCACAAGATGTCGCTATACCACTGTTGTGTTAAGGCAGATTCAAGTGCCTTTAGCATGGTTTGAGCCTCTTGATGTACCGTAGTGTTGATACTTTTCTTCAGTTCATGTTATCAACGCTATAGGTAAGCCATGTTATCGATAGTGGAAGTTGCAAAATATCTTTGTTGTTATCACACTAAAGTTCAGTTTATTGAGATATTTTGTGTTTTAAACTGCTAAAGACCTAAATGCAGAGTAATATGGAGAGTTAAAATGTTTTGTTCTTTCTTTTAAATGTGACTAATGTGTGGTGGCTAATACAAAGCTATCTATTATAATATAAGCAGCGAGAGCTTGCTATTGAATTACATGTGCATTGAAATGTACTTTGATAGTTTAAAACTTAAGTTGAGTTCATGTTATCAACGCTATAGATGCCGTGCTGTGGAATAAACGGTCAAGCCACAATCCCAAACCCCTCTGTGTCCGCGTCCCCTTCCTCTACCACCTCCCACAATCATACACAACACAGCGCAGAGTAGCAGCGGCGGTGCTGGAGACCAGTAAGCGCGCGGAGAGAGAGAGAGAGGGCTACATAATAAAAAACATTGAGTGTAATTTAAGTGTTTGTATATAAATAAGTTAATTTAACATTCAGTATTATTATAGTAGTACCAACTGACTCCCATGTATAGTTTACAGCATTAGTTGAGAGATTTTTTTCCTCTAGAAAATTTGGCATGTACTGTAAATGATATACTACATCCAAAATAATTGAATACCAATATCGAATCGAAATCGCAATCGAATCGATTCGCAAGCATGTGAATAGTAATCGAATCGAATCGTGAAAATTGTCTCAATACCCAGCCCTAATTCTTTCTGTTGGTTAGTGTTCTTTTAGACAGTTGTGTCGCCACAGTCCTTTTCCCCACAAAGTGGTATGTCTAACATCCAACTTCTCGGGTGACTTTCTGCATGTTGTCACACTGCCACTCTGTCTCTCTTGTGGTTGGAAGGGACTGCTTTGTGAACAGATAATAGTTGAAATTAAATAGTTGATAGATAAATAGTTTTAGACTCTGAGTCAAACATACTGATGAATATAAACAAAAAAAATCATGTTAGATGGTTGTAGAATTTAGTACAGTTACTGTGGACTACCTACTATAATTATAACATAAGCACACAAGGCAACTTACACTCATTGGTCCATATGTACTGCCGACGATGGCACCAGATGAAGGCTAGATCAGGAGATAGTCGGTTCGGCCCCATTCTCCAGTAATAGTGGATTATTAGTGAATCCCAGTTGTCTCTGATGAAAGTTTATAAAACTATCCGCTGTAAAATGATTGATCACTGCAGAGGCGGGTGTTGGTGGTGATCCTCAGCTCTCCATCAAGGTGGCTCTTCACAAAATTAATCCACCTGTTCTTGATATAATCGTTTTTAGGAAATTTAAATAAGGACACAGAGCTGTTTTGTAAGTTACTGCAACAAGGTAATACGCATTTACATGACGAAGGCATAACTAGCTAGCAAACTGTAGGCTGTAGTAACTAACGGTACTGACAGTAACTCACGATTGAGCAAGTACTCTAGTTATTACAACATTAGGGGAAGGGCCATGCTAACAAATTCACAGATGTTGACATTAGATTTTTCCATAATATGTAACATCTTAAACAATAGCAATAAGAATGGCACTTTAATACCTACAGCCTTTTTCACTTTTTGTGATTGTCATCCTCGTCATCTTCCTCTGCTGTTTGAAGGTCAGTGTGGGTTTCCACTTGAGGAAGTGTAAGACAGGCAGTTTTGTAAGTTGCTGTATAAATAAGAAATTATGTACATACCTGCTGTTTATAAAATTCCAACACAATATGCATCTCATGTGTGCCCAGGCTGCTCCTCATTTCGTATGGCTTTACTAATTCATCAGGTTTGTAGTGAGTTGCCCATTGACAGATTTCATCTTCAACCCACAGTGCTGGTATCACTCCAACCTTTTGGGTTTCCAGAAACTGTACAATGTAAAACATGGCCTAAAACAGAAAGAGGCACAACGTTACTAGCTTTAAGAGTCTGATCAGTAACATTTGCTCTTTTGGTAAACAAATTAACATAATTAGAAGTCTGTTTTTATGATAATCCTAAGTGCTTTAAAAGGTGAATTATGATTTAAGTGCACATAAGTCTTTATTAACACGTTCCAAGCCCAATATATTAATAGTACAAATATGACTATATGCACCTACAGAGAAAAAGAAGGCAGGCTGGACACTGTCACCACTGTCTAAATTTGATGATGATCTGCACATAAATTATCAATAATTTTCCTCAAGATAAAAAGTTTGGCCTATCTAAAATTTAACAGTCTTAATGACTACCACAACGCCATGCTAAAACTGCAATTTAAGACTTCTTCTGCATGAAGTAGGGGAATGACAACAAAACCAACCTCCAAAGGCAACTGGATGCACTTCTGCACAGTGGTATCTTAAGGCTGGCCCACACTAAAAGATTTTCAAAATGTGAGAGACCACAAACATGATGATAAAACAATCATAGATTTAACTGTTTTGTTCCTATAGTGTGTCAAGTGTCATGATGTGATCAAGGCAGCACACCACACACAAACAGATTCCCGATTCTGAACACGGTCAAACGTGACTTTAGAGTAAACAAACATGGCAGACGATGGGCAAGAAGAAATGGCAATAATAGTGTTTGGACTGCTTTTTTACAGAAAATCATCTTGATACATATGTCACTCTCTGATGTGTTGATGACAAACTCATCTATTGCCAGTTCCTTAAATTGGGAGACCATTCCTGTAAAACCTTGTGGAACAGGTCCATCTGAGTGCAGCATTTCATTTTTTTTTTTTTTTTGTATGTGTGTTTTTTCAAATTTCTTCATCTTTTAAACTTGTTGTATCAAGTTTTGAAATAGTGTGTATAACTTGCTGCAGTGGTGAGCTAGATGAGAAAAAAATAGGAATATAAATAATACAGTGTGAATGCCTGACTGTACACATTTATCACAGCCACTGTATCCATTGTGTAAGGTAATACCATTAATAAAAGCCCTCGCAGGAGCATCACAGACCAGATCCTTCTAGATCTGATATTAGATCCAGATATTCTAACAATAACTGAGGCTTTGAGTTCCCACAGTAAAGAGCAATCAGCACAGGTTTTCTGCTATAAGCCTGGATCACTCCTAAAATTGTCTAGAAGTGTACACCTAAACTTTTTAAAATGGGAAGAACATCAATGTTTAATTGTAATTTGAAACTTTGATGACTACGGACAACTGATGTAAGCTTCTGAAATATAGGTCTGAACATTTTCCTTACAAAATAATGGAATGATCCACTCACCAAGGAAGCAATACTATGTTTTTATGTTTTGCATGTATGTTTTTGGCATCTTTTTGGCAAAGAAGGGGGTGATAGGCTTTCAGTATGGACAAGGGCAGAAAAATGAATCAATGAAACCACAAAATGTGTTTCCCACTCTCTCAAACAACCTACTATTCTTTATTAGTATCATCAACATGGCTATTCTTGTCGCTTGAAGCAAATACTTAATGTTCAACACTATGTTCTTCATTAGCATAATCCCTAAGGCTATTGTCCACATCATTTAATGTTTCAAACAACTCTGTGACTCTTTTAACAGCCCTTTTCCTTAAATTACTGTGTGTGATATTCCTCTTTTTTCTCTACATGACACAGTAATTACACCAAAAATTAATCTTTGAGAATCATGGTGTGGCAGTATTTGCTGTTTGTTTATGATTGATGCAGCACTGTTGGTGTGCATCGCATTACATTTTCATCAACATACAGGATATAAAATTTATTGTAGCTTTTTTTTGATTTTCTTGTAGTTGAAATCTCATGATCAAAATCTTATGATACAAAAGATGAAGCGCTTTGCACAGGATATTTAAAACAGTATTTGCTTCAGCTAGATGGCAAAGACTAAGACTTCACCAATCTTCAAATACAAAAAAAAAAAAAAAAAATGTTAGCCTTTATGGACATAGTGTTTCTTGAGTAAAGGAAACACTGTTCTTACGCAAACATCAGTTCTTTATTTACCCTTGCATTGCAAACAAGCAGGGATCTTCAAACTGTGCACAGGCACGGCACATTCTAAGTGGAGGCTGGGTGGAGTCATGAGGTTTGACTGACAGTTTGAGGAGCCAATGGTTTAGTCACAACCTCTTTTAATGATGTTTCATTAACAAAGTTCGGGAGGAGCACGTTCAAATGACCTATCCAATCAACTTGTCATCAGCAATTACCACATCTATCCTATCAGCATGAGAGGAAGTCTATATATATATATATATATTAGGGGTGAAATGGTTCTCGGTAAAAAATCGAACCGTATCGTTCTGCACACTCGGTTCGGCACGCACTTGCACCGTGGTTCATTTCATATCTGATGACGCATACGCATCTATAATATGGTTTGTAGAAAATAAATAAAACAGACAGAGTTAGAATAATGTATGTTTCTGTCAATGGATACGCATTCTGGCTTCCCCTAAACTTTGTTCAATGCGAGTGCCGTATGCTCTATATGACCAGTCATTTACGCCGTCATCACCCGGGTGTTGATAGCGCGTGAGCGCAGGTGAGACCTGAACAGCACACACTGCTATCTGCGTTTAAACTAAACTCATTTAAGCCTTGCCAATTTAAACATTCGAGTGCAAGGTGCGAAAGAGAACTTACGCGAGCGCTGTGAGAAGATTTGTGCACTCATCCGAAGCGTGCATGCGGAAGCGGGTGTACAGCACGCAGATATTGAGGTCTCTTTCAAGTCTTGTGCTTGAACGGACAAATTCACACAAAATTATGTCAACATGCCCGTCTCCAGGAGTATCCTAGCAAGCATAGTCGGTTATGTCTTAAGTGAACTTATATACGAGAAAGAATGCATGTGCAACAAGCACTCAACATGATTTCAAAAACAACACATCGCAGCAATAGATCGCCTATTATTCAACACAAACGAACGAAGTGCTAATCGACTAGAGATGTTTCTTTTGTATTAGTATACATCTGTGCCGCGAGATGTTTCAAAAAGTGGTGGGGACAATATCGACCCTGGCAAAAAGTGGTGGGGACATGTCCCACCCATCCCACCCGCAAATTACGCCTATGACTGAATAGTAACTTAATAATTAATAATGATTGATCTTTATTTAATTTATACAGTGAAGATTACATGCAATGTTGCTTTATATTTGAAGAGTTTGCTTCCAAAACGCGATAAACGGCATTTTAAAAAAAATTAAGTTCTTGCCTAATTCAGTATTGTATCTGGTCGGTATTGAAAAATCAATTTTTAATTTTACTCAAAATGCGATATCCGCCGTGTTATTCTGTCATGTTTTCTCCCTATTTTTTCAAACCGCGACAAACGCCAGTCTCCCTTCTCTGCAGAATGCGATATATCTGCTCAACCAATCACAGCGCACCATTCCACGCATTGTAAACTGTAATGGCGGCGCTCTGAATACACCCGCCATCCTAGTTTTCCTTATCTACTTTGTACTTTGTGATCAACAAAAACAGAAAAATGAATAATTTTGACGGCATTGATGAACCTGTGGTGGTTTCTGCAGTGGGGAAGAAACGTAAGCCATGGAAATCTAATCATTTACGTGAGGAGATTAAGAAGATGAGGCACTCGGGAGGAGAAAAAATGCTGGTGGCTGTTGCTTGTTCTCACACGACAGCATCAAACTTCTGTCACGGCCCACAAAACTGAATCATGGACAGTTTATAAAAGCCGTTTGACCAAGAATGATTAATTCTCGAATCTGGCATTGCTAGTTTTGATTCTAAACATCTGATAGAAAAGAAAAAAAAAAACATATAACATGATTGCTATTTGAATGTTTGCAGTATAGCGACGCCCCTGGGTAGTTGCAGTCAATTCCAATGTACTCGGCAAATGTGTGGTGCCAGATACTCTTTAATTGGTAATGACAAACGAAGACATACATACTTAATTTATAGCATTAACAAGATGACCCGTTGAATGCATTTTGTGAGCGATGACTGAATGTATTTTTTAGTCCAGTGCCTGAATATAAGATTAGTATTGACCAAGTTCAGAGGCTGTCATATGTGGATCAACTTACTTTGTTGTGTATTTTCAACAGTTTCAATATGAAAAATAACTTTTATATTGAATCAATGGATTAAATGCATTTTAATTGCATTTTGGAAAAAAAAAACGTGTCATGGATTTATTGCATTTTGGGGAAAAAATAATCAGTTTTTATAATAAATCTTTGAAAATCAAAATCTGGATTTGAATTTTTAATGTTATTATAACCTAAAGATGCTATGTGAAAGTTTGAAACAGAAAATAGTGGTTTTCATCTTGCCACTTTCTTGTTAAAGAAAACACATTTTTACTCAAATTAATCAAAATGGATTTATAGCGTTTTTGGAACCAATTTTACCTACTTTAGCTACTTTATTCAAATTCTGTTCCTGAAAACTGGACACATTGAAAAGATTTATTTATTTTTATCTTTGCTTTACTGTATTACTTGTGCCTTTTGATTATTTGTTCTTATTTATTATTTACTTCACTATTCAACTGCCGCAACAGCAATACTATCTCAAGCTCCCACAAAAGTTCCGCTTCTCCATCCAGTTGTTTCACTGCCTCAGCAACGTTATTTCCTCCACTCCCATAGAAGCGGCATTTCTCCATCCAAAATGCTGGCATGGCCGCAGCAGTATTATCTCCTCTGCTCCTGCAGTAACTCAGTTTCTCTGGCAAAAATGTTCTCCAGTGCTGCAGCAGTGACATTCCCCTCTGCTAATACAGTACTAATAAAGACAATTTAATACATGATACATTACTCATATTGAAATGTAATTTTTGTTTATGCACATTATCAACAATATTTAAAATAAAATAATAACATTAAATTGACATTTTTAGTCTTGAAGCATATACATGTTTTTATTCTCTTTATGTACACTATATTGCCAAAAGTATTGGGACACCCCTCCAAATCATTGAATTCAGGTGTTCCAATCACTTCCATGGCCACAGGTGTATAAAATCAATCATCTAGGCATGCAGACTGCTTCTACAAACATTTGTGAAAGAATGGGTCGCTCTCAGGAGCTCAGTGAATTCAAGTGTGGTACCGTGATAGGTTGCCACCTGTGCAATAAGTCCATTCGTGAAATTTCCTCACTACTAAATATTCCACGGTCAACTGTTAGTGGTATCATAACAAAGTGGAAGCAATTTGGAACAACAGCAACTCAGCCACGAAGTAGTAGGCCACGTAAAATCACAGAGCGGAGTCAGCGTATGCTGAGGCGCACAGTGCGCAGAAGTCACCAACTTTCTGCAGAGTCAATAGCTACAGACCTCCAAACTTTGTGTGGCCTTCAGATTAGCTCAAGAACAGTGCATAGAGAGCTTCATGGAATGGGTTTCCATGGCCGAGCAGCTGCATCCAAGCCTTACATCACCAAGTGCAATGCAAAGCGTCGGATGCAGTGGTGTAAAGCACGCCGCCACTGGACTGTAGAGCAGTGGAGACGTATTCTCTGGAATGACGAATCACGCTTCTCTGTCTGGTAATCCGATAGATGAGTCTGGGTTTGGCAGTTGCCAGGAGAACGGTACTTGCCTGACTGCATTGTGCCGAGTGTAAAGTTTGGTGGAGGGGGGATTATGGTGTGGGGTTGTTTTTCAGGGGTTGGGCTTGGCCCCTTAGTTTCAGTGAAAGGAACTCCTAATACTTCAGCATACCAAGATATTTTGGACAATTTCATGCTCCCAACTTTGTGGGAACAGTTTGGGGATGGCCCCTTCCTGTTCCAACATGACTGAGCACCAGTGCACAAAGCAAGGTCCATAAAGACATGGATGAGCGAGTTTGGTGTGGAGGAACTTGACTGGCCTGCACAGAGTCCTGACCTCAACCTGATAGAACACCTTTGGGATGAATTAGAGCGGAGACTGCGAGCCAGACCTTCTCATCCAACATCACTGCCTGACCTCACAAATGCGCTTCTAGAAGAATGGTCAAAAATTCCCATAAACACACTCCTAAACCTTGTGGAAAGCAGTTCTAGAAGAGATGAAGCTGTTATAGCTGCAAAGGGTGGGCCAACTCCATATTAAACCCTATGGATTAAGAATAGGATGTCATTATAGTTCATGTGCACGTAAAGGCAGGCGTCCCAAAACTTTTGGCAATATAGTGTATATGCGTATTTATAACAGGGCTGGACGATATGGCCAAAATTTATCTCAATATATTTCTTAATTTCTGTCGATACGATATAATTCTAATATCGATATGAACAATATTTAAAAAAGCCTCAGAAAAACTGCCAAGAACGCCCACAACGGATTTCTGTACCTAAAAACTTTTTGTTCTAAAAAAGTCTTTGTGGGTGGGATACCAGAGGAGACCTACACTTACAAGGTGTTAAAAAGATGCCAAATTTAGCTAGAAAGTTGAGTGAGCTGGTCGAGGGAAAGAAAAATCTGAAACTTATAAAATGGCTGCAAAAGAAAAAAGTACTTAAAAGGATGATTAAATGTAATTCCTGTGGTCATAAAATGAAGTTGAAGCAAAGCTATTGCATTGACAATTTTGAATGGTAAATAAAGGTGGGGTGGTGGAATTTTGACATCTGTAATTTGAATGCCCTTGTACTATATAATGCATATTAATGCATTCAGTTTTAATTTTTTTGGACTTTTATACAATCCATTATATATTACATTCTCACATTTTTGTATTTTTGTAAAAGCTTAATTTTCATAACTAGTTATACATGTCAGATAAATGTATGTTATGTAGTGAAAGTATTTTAAAAATGTTTTCTCTAAATTATGAAGTAGCATTAAAATAGCTCAGATAAAAGTATCTCCAAACCAAAAGTACAATACTTGTGCCAATGGACTTTCACCACTTTAGATCACACATTCACTATTGTATCATGTATTTATATTAAAATCTATTTGCCTTTTTCGCCTATGTCTGTCACTTATCTCCCAAAAGGTACCAGCAAAGCGGTCACAGAGACAGAACAATAAAGAAGTCAGTTAGGCACAACTCAATATTTAGTTATTCCAAAGTCTCCCTCTTCAAATGGATGAAATTCCTGTACAGGTTAGTTTAACACATGACATAGCAGGGAGCTCTGCAACCTTGTCAAAGATGGCCAAAAAAGTGCGAGAGGCATATGTGGTGGCAATGGACAGATTGAGGAGAAGAAGAGGACAACACATAGGGGGCAGAAGACAGTTCATTGTTATAGATGAGAGTCACTTTCAACATAAAAGAAAGGCAAGAATAATAATTATTATTATTACAAGTAATATAATAACTTTTACTATTACGTAATTATTTTATTCCAAATTTGTAATAAGTTGTTACATTTTATAGAAAATATGTTGTTATTATATTTATTTTATAAATATATATTTATTATATAAATATATATTTTGTTACTGCATTGTTGAAATAAATGTTATTTTGCTGTCACCTTTAAGGGGAACCCCTGGTATTAAGACTTCTATGGCTTAATATAATGTAAATTATGTCTCTTACTGAAACATGTAGTAGAAAACCCATGAAAGATTTACGTTATTTAAAAAATCCATGACATATTTAGACAATGGGGGGGGGTGCATTTTGTTTAGGTGCACAGTGCATTCTACATCGATGACGTCAAATGGTTGCAACTGACGCTGCCCTGCTGCTATTTTTACCTCAACACAACTTGGAATATAATATACGATGCCAATTGACCATTCGCAAAGACCCGCCCCCTTCAGTTACTGTTGCTATGTCCGACAAGCCATGCCGATCTCTTGCCACACATCATGTTCTCACGCAGTGAAAAATACATCGCGGAGCAAAGAGGACACTGACAACTTGTTGACAGACAAGACAGAGCAGGTTACTTTTGATATGAAACAAAGTTTCAAATTTCAAATGTTGTCATTTTTAAAGAAATTTAAACAATAAATACCGTTTTGTGGCTCTTTAATGTGTCGTGACAGATCGCTGTAGCGCCTCAGTTCAAACAGCTCATGAACCGATCATCTCTTCCTACTAATTCATTTATAACATCAAATAAACATGAATGAACATCATAAGGAATGTTGTTTCAGTCGCGGAAAGACGTCAGTACACACCATTTTTGAAGTTTTGAAGTTCATTTTTGAAGTCCACCTACGTTAATCTGCTAACTCCCCTGACTGCTTTGTCGGACAAAATGGCGGATTCGGCGTTATGATTGGTTAGATCGCCTGTCAATCAAACTCCTGGCGAAGGGTCAATTTTCAGTCGATGGGCCACAAGAGAAGAGATGTAAGTTTTCACTGCTTTACTAGCGATAAGAGGAGAAAAGAATTTGAAGTTGTTATGAATGTGGACGAATAAAACTTCCCAAAGAACTGTGTCTTTGTTCTCTCCAATTTAGCCCTGATACTTTTTCATCTGTATGTTTTGGTGCAACGGTAATCTAGTAACACATACAAGTCTTAATACCCGCGGGGTTCCTTTTAAAATACGATCAGCCCTTTCGATTTTGAGCCAGAGTGCAAAATTAGTGCGAATGAAAACATTGAAGCCATGCAATGTCTCTGTGGCTATTCGAACTACTGTTGTATGACTGACGTGTAAAAATCGTCTGATATGTCACCTGAATGCATTACAGACAGTTAAACGTGCTGAGAAGATGCTACTGTTTTATGTGATCACAGATATCTCGTGCATCACAGCGCACACGAGCTTTGAGGCAGTTTGTCTTAATCGAGATGTGTTATGGGCTGCCCTCGTCAGGCTCCACGACAGGCATTTGGTTAAAGCATACACTTATATCCATCACCAAATGTAAGCTCTTTCAGTAGCTGTGGTCTACTAAAAGCCTCAAAGGCATCAGGTCTAAAGTGAAGAGAACAAAGACGCGGGTCTTTAGGAAGTTTTATTCGTCCACATTCTTGTAACTGAATTAACAAAACACACATAAAATGTTAGCATATCACTTATTAATCGTTTATGAATGTTTTATAAATAATTACTTCATCATTAACTAATCATTTATAAATGACTTAAAACTGAACATTATTATAAAGTGTTACCGAAAATTTATATGCAAGTAATTTACTCACATTGTAGAGGGTTGATTATTCACATTATGAGCCTGTAAATAGTATTTCTCAGTAGATGCATGCATGCATGTGGGCAGGTTGGGGCATTTTATACAGTCATGTGAAAAAGTTAGTACACCCTATTTTAATTCCATGGTTTTCCATATCAGGACATAATAAAAAATCATCTAGTGCTTGGCAGGTCTTAAAATTTGGAAAATAAAACCTCAGATGAACAACAACACATGACATATCACACCATGTCATTATTTATTTAGCAAAAATAAAGCAAAGATGGAAAAGCCATGGGTGACAAAGTTAGGACACCATGGAGGAATTTTGGCCCGCTCTTCTTTACAACATTTCTTCAGTTTATTGAGGTTTGTGAGCATTTATTAATGCACAGCTCTTGCCACAGCATTTCAGTCGGGATGAGGTCTGGACCTCGACTGGGCCGTTGCAACACCTTGATTCTTTTCTTTTTCAGCCATTCTGCTGTAGATTTGCTGGTAATCTTTGGATCATTGTCCTGTTGCATGACCCAATTTTGGCCAAGCTTTAGCTATCGGACAGATGGTCTCACATTTGACTCTAGAATACTTTGGCATACAGAGTTCATAGTCAACTCAATGACTTTGAGATGCCCAGGGTCCATGGCTACAAAACAAGCCCAAAATCATCACCCCTCCACCAGCATGCTTGACTTTTGTTATGAGGTGTTTGTGCTGATATGCTGTTTTTGGTTTTCACCAAACGTGGAGCTGTGCATTATGGCCAAACATCTCCACTTTGCTCTCATCTGTCCAAAGGACATTGTTCTAGAAGTCTTATTGCTTGTTCAGATGCAACTTTGCAAACCTAAGCCGTGCTGCCATGTTTTTTTTAACGAGAAGAGGCTTTCTCCTGGCAACCCTTCCAAACATGCCATACTTAACCCGACTTTTTCTAATTGTACAGTCTTGAACTTTATCATTTAACATGTTAACTGAGGCCTGTAGAGTCTGAGGTGTAGTTCTTGGGTTGTCTGCAGTATCTCTGAGCATTACACAGTCTGATCTTGAGCTGAATTTGCTGGGACATTCACTCCTGGGAAGATTAGTGTCTGTTTTTAACGTCTTCCACTTGTCAACAATCTTCCTTACTGTAGAATGATAGACTTCAAATTGTTTAGAAATGGCTGTATAACCCCTCCCAGATTGATAGGCAGCAACAATTGCTTCTCTAAGATCACTGCTGATGTCTTTCCTTGGCATTGTGTTAACACACACCTGAAGTCTCCAGATGCTCAAACTGCCAGAACTTCAGCTTTTATAGAGGTGATCACACTTGCTGGTGATCAGTTAATCAAAGACATTTGATTAGGAGTGCTGACTGTTACTTATCCTCTTAATTCCAATGTTAACAGTATGGGTGTCCTAAGTTTGTCACACATGGCTTTTCCATTTTGGCTTTATTTTTGCTACGGTGTGATATGTCATGTGTTGATGTTTATCTGAGGTTTTATTTTTCAAATTTTAAGACCTGCCAGGGACCAGGTGATTTTTTTTTATTATGCCCTGATACAGAAAACAATGGAATTCAATAGGGTGTCCTAACTTTTTCACATGACTGTATATAGTAGCAGGACAGATAGATATTTAGATAGATAATGCGTTAAAGTACACCAGTGTTTACAGTGGTTTTTTTTATATATTCTATCAGGAGCAGCTTCAACAGCACCAACTCAGCAGGTGTCCCTACAAAAAAAAAAAAAAAAAAAAGAAGGAAGAAA
The DNA here is from genome assembly GCA_039654765.1 of Mylopharyngodon piceus. Classification (NCBI taxonomy): domain Eukaryota; kingdom Metazoa; phylum Chordata; class Actinopteri; order Cypriniformes; family Xenocyprididae; genus Mylopharyngodon; species Mylopharyngodon piceus. The sequence goes on from CM077454.1 coordinate 22,881,260, forward strand.
ATACTTTTTTAAAAGCTAAAATTAAGTTCCTTGAGGATAAATGCAAGGACATCGAAAGTGAAAGAGATTTCCTACGTAGCAGTCTGACCAATGGTAAATTGCTGTATCTCTAAAGCAACTACACCTTACAACCAGTTATACATTATACTTAGTAATGTGTACTGCAAGGAATCTTCATCTCACACAAGTGTTCATCATTACACAAATATTTATAAAAAGTGATATTAATTGACTTTTTACTGTGGAAAATTTACAGAGTCTACATTATAATATAATATATTCCTGGCATAAAAGGGTACAGTGTGTGTACTGTAATCTGAGGCCTATCTGTTGTTGTTGTTTTTTAAAAGTTAGATCTTGTGGTGTTCGTTAACAAAGGTAGCTGAATATTTACATTTAACAATGACATCAAAGCTGGTAAATGTGGAAGAAATTAAATGTAATCTTAACATGATTTGGTTGGTATTCCTTATCAGCCGTGTCAGCAAAGGAAGACATGATGGGAGCTTCTTACAAATCCAAATTTGATGATGCTGTATAACAGTCTTCCAGTATGGACGATGACCTTCATACAGAAAGGGAAAAAAAGACAAAGAGAAGAGAAAAAGTGCAGAGGAGAAAAAAAAAACACTGCAAAGTTGACTCGTCGTCCTCCTGTGTATCATCAACCTCATTCTCATCTCAGTCCTCTTCATCCCCTGCACCCCGAAAATCCAGCAAAAAGAAGGATAAAACCAAGAAAAGGAATGCAAACAAAAAGCAGAAATTCACAAGAGGTATGTATTTTAAATGTCCTTACAGTAATCGTTGTGTACAGTAGGGGTGAAATGATTCAGATTACTCACAGTTCAGTTTTAATCATGGTTTTAGGGTCAAGGTTTCGGTACAGTCAGGGGTGTGTTTAGGTTATTGGGGGCCCTAAGCAAATCTCCATGAGGGGGCCCCAGCGAGCGTGTTCCCCGTATCACCCTGTTTGGACTCTGTTTTGTACCATTTCCTGTCAGTCTGTCATCATAGTTATGCATTTCGATTCACAAGCTTGCAATTCGAGTCAATATCAGTTATTTTGGATATACTGTATATCAGGTAGGCTACAGTAGCCTACATGGCAAATTTTCTCAAGAAAAAAAAAAATCTCTCAACTAATGCTGTATAATATACATGGGAATCTGTTGGTACTACATTAATATTGAAGGTTAAAATGAACCAATTTGTACAAACTTAAATTACACTAAAGGAAATTTTTATAATAATAAAGTTATAATAGGCCTACTAACTTTAAAATTATTTCTACTCCAATTCATTTTTTTTAAAAATAAACATTTAAATGTTGGCTGTCAACTTGATGGATTTATTCAAACATGCATTATATAGGCTATTGAAGAACATTAAAAATTATAATTAATATGTAATATGGTGCATATATTTAGCTAAATGGTCCTCTCTAGAGTTAATTTTTCTAGCTGACTACGAGTTTATGGTCACTGAATATGTTTGTTCTGAGGTAAATGTTATGTTACGTTTGTTTGTTTACTAGCTTTTTTTATTACCATGATATGAATTTCGGCAAGTTGTTCTGTATCTTTTAACATACCTTTAGATGTTCGTTCATTAATGCACAAATAAATGCACAGCCATTCGCATTTTGTTCTCTGCATCGAATACATATATGAACACGCTGTTGCATCTTTGAGAACTTTTCAGACTTATTTTGCAGCGTTTTTATAAGCTGTTTAAAGGTTAAAGAGCCGTAAAGACTTTTTACACTCACAGTGTGGATGAATCGTGTTTGTGTCGAAGACACATATTAAAGAGAACTTGTGTGACGCAGAAACTCTTACAAAGCAAAAACAAACACTCGTTTTTGATCCATTAATGCATCTCTCGCTTATTGTATGCAATCTCACTGTTTGAAGCACCTGTCAGAGGAAATCAACGCGTGCTGTCATGAATAATTAAGCCCGTGCTGTCATGAACTAAGCAATGCGTCTTCTCATATAAAGACACGCAGTCTCATGAATAATTATGAGACACCAATGAGTCATCACCGTACTATAGTATGACACAAAGACGAATTTAAACCCGAAAGTTGAAAATAGCGCAAAAAGGTTTAAAATGAACTAGTTTTCTCCTACATTCAAAACTAACGGATGGTAACACTGACTTATATGCTGTTCAACACAATAACTCTGTTAAAATCTCTGTTAAAAATTTGGTTTAGGGTTTCATGACTCTTTAAAGCAGGGGTGCACACTCCTGCTCCTGGAGGGCCACTATCCTGCAAAGTTTAGCTCCAACCCCAATTAAACATACATGAACCATCTAATCAATGTCTTACCAGGCATAGTAAAACTTACAGGCAGGTGTGTTGAGGCTAGTTGGAGCTAAACTCTACAGGACAGTGGCCCTCCAGGACCGAGTTTGGACACCCCTGCTTTAAAGGGAGCAAAAGGGTAACATTGAAGGACGATGACATGAGTGCTGAGAGGTAGAATTTTTCAGGTGAGTATAAATCTGGTCAGAGTTATTAGATTACAAAAAACATAAAAAATAAGCCAGTGGCAATAATCAGTAAGCTACATTTAGTTAGCCTATTTGCTAACCACCAGCACGGTTACAGATCTGTCAAGTCTCCTTTACTTCTATAGCACTTTATACAGTACAGATCGTTTCAAAGCAGCTTCACAGTAATAAACAGGATGCAAACTTCATCAAATATGTGATAAATTCAAGCTTTTTGACACAATTGTGTCATTATTTAGCTCAACGTCAGCTAGATATTGATTCAATTCAGTTCAATAACTGTCGATGTTGGCAAATTTATCAAGTATGAAACAGTTTATTTAGCTATAAAGCAGCTCTAAAGAAGGTGGGGGGTGTGGGGGTAACAGCTTACCTTAACCTTGCTGTTGTGTTTTAAGATTTCATCGCAAACTCTGTACTTGACAGATGATTAGAGAATAGCAATTTTTCCGACACAGTCTGGTTACTTCAGCGCCCTAGACATCACTGCACATGGACATTATAAGGGCCATGGGAATGAAGTGGAGAAAGGGCTTCTCTCATCAGGAACACCCCCAGCAGCAGTCATTCAGCATTTCTCCTTTACCCACACTACTTCACCCTCTGCTGCTGCTAGTTCATCTGCAGCAACTGTCGGACCACCTCTGAGAGCCTCCATGACTCGCTCATTTCAGAGGTGTATAATTATTGTATTTATGTGGGTTAGGGAGATTCTCAATAAAGTTATGATTAAGAGCCATGTTCCTTTTTTATATAACTGACACAGTTATAAGGGATAGCCTATTATCCTTCAGGATCTATAATACTCACTGGTCACTGGATATTCAAGGTTTTTACTTAAACTTATGACAGTTTATACAGAGTAATTGATCATTTTTTGTTTATCACTGCAAGCTATACAGGGGTATTTGTTTCACTATTGATGAATAAAATATTGTAATCTGCTTTAATAGTTTGGAGTTTCTTAGACACTTTTCTATATTTATCCTTTCTTAATACTGGACACTGAATGTCAATAGGCCAGTCACAACCCATATCTCTGCTCCATGGAGCCTTATTTATTTATTTTTTTAAACAATAACTATTAACTACCTTTTTGACTGGAAATGACATGTATAATGTGAATGTGTGTGTGTGTGTGTGTGAAAGAGAGAGGATTTTTTTTTTTTTTTTTAATTTGTAATGTGCATTATGTCTTCCAGAATCATTTACATAGCTGATCTAGTGAACGGCAAACTGAGGCCGAGCAGGATGGTGGTGGTCCGTTTCATGGAATGTGAGGCTACAGTACATGGCATTGTTGGGAAAGTTCAAGAAGTTCTTGGCAGTTATGATCCTGTAATTCTCACCGATGTCCAGGGTAATGAGATCCTTGATTCTGAAGGAGCTAAAGGTACATATTACAATTTGTGTTTGTATTTTTAAGCTGTTTAAAACATCAAGAATTAAATTGCAATCTTTGGGTCATGTCATCCCCATGTACCCAGGGTCCCTCTACTGGAAGCAGAATGCCCGCAAGGTTTTTGCCATTGCAGAGCACAATTTCACACAGTTTCAAGGCAGCAAGAGGAAGAGAAGGTACAGAATCAATAATTGTGAGAACATTTCTCAACTGCACAAGTCTATACTAATCTATTTAAAAATCACTTCATTTCAAGTTGAAAAGATGATAAGACATCAAGTCTACAAGATGTTTACGAAAAGATAGAGGAGGTGGTGCTGGCCACACAAGGCCTTCAGTAAGTTATCTCAACTATCAAAGAGCTTTCTGAGCTGCCCAGTCAAACACCTGCCAAAACCTTGACTGATGTCCTAACGGAGAAAATAAAAACAGCTTTTACTTGCATAGTCTGCAAGGGTAAATGTTATGTGTACAGTGTATTTTTTTAAGCATTTGGACACTTAAGATACACTGTCAAATATGCAGTTCCAATGCATTAGAGAACAACAAAAAAGTAGCATTTACTATGAAAAAAGTTACTGTAAGCACACTTTTCAAGGAAAACCTTTTACAAAAAGAAACTTGTTCTTTAACCCTTTAAACCCAAAGTGTCCGCCGTACACCCACACCACACCCCCCACGCCCCACAAAAAAATTCATAATAAAATGACAAAGCTACCACTAAATGTAATAACACAAAATAGGTGTCATTTTAAAGCTTAGAAAGTATTTTGATCAACTCTTAAAGAGTGCTGAGTAGTCCCTCTTAAACAGTGTTCCGCCGGTGGGCGCTACCTAGCTATGAAAAATGAATAATATCAAAACTACTGCCTTGACCAACACAAAATAGGTATCATTTGAAAGCTTAGAGTCTGAACTTCACAATGAATGTAGCCAGTTTGATTAACTAAGTAGTGCTGAGTTATTTGCTGATAAATAGTACAAAAAAGTATTTCAACATTTTTATCTATGTTATGACTGTCTAGGGGTCAGCCGTAACAGGAAAAGGAAGAAAGAGTCTCACTACCAGAGAGATGCCGAAAAGAAATAAGTTTTATTTCTTAATAAGTGTTTGGCGTCAGGGGCAGACAAGGCCAAAATAACAAACAAAACAATCTCTTTGTTTAACCTCTACAATTCCTAACACAAACATAAAGAAAACAAAATCAACCTACCTCCCTAACCAAAAACAATGTGAAAAGATAGATATACAAAATAAAATGGCATCAAACCCCCTACATCCCTTAATTTGGCAAAAATATACTCAAGAATATTTACAGGAGATAAATATATAGCAAACAATGCAAAATCAGAATCCAGAATCATAGTCAAAAAGGCGTGGGTCAAGTAAACAAGAATTATCAAAGGTCCAAAATCACAATCAAAAACACAAACTCCAAATAATCACAATCAATCTCTCTGGTACGACACTCTAGACTAAACAAAACGACAATGATACAAAGTAATGGCAAAGAGGTACACGATCAATAACACGATGGCACAATGATGGCGGAAGTTGAGTGTTTGGGGCGGTCCTTATATCTGGATCAGATGAGGAAAACCAACTGCAGCCTCCAACAGATTATCACAAGACACCGCCCACCTGTAACACAAACATGCACAGGTACATACACAGAGAAGAGATACACAAGATATACACAGGACAACAGAATGGAATAAATGAATAAATGACTCCGGCTCATAACAACTATGTCAAAAACATCATACAGCTCAGATAGGCATGTGTCAAATATCATTTGAACGGTCTCACAGAGTAGAATATTTTGGGCTTTGACTAAACTTGAGCTAGTTAATTAATCCAGAGACATTTGTAAAACATACTAAAAGCTCTCGAGATGATGCAGAGAGAGCAGATATAATAATAAGTTCTCTATTTTTCTGGCACTATCATGTTATTTGCATAATATCGCATCACTCATTGCGTCCACGTCGTGTTTAAAATTGGGTTTAAAACACAATTGTCATCATATTTTGCCACGCAGGACAGAAAATGTGAGTAAACGTCCTAGTCACATCAGTGCTGACTTGCATGTTTGTACTGTGCATTTGACAAGCAACTGTTTTGAGAACAAGTCGCAATACGATACTGGCTTTGCCCAAAATCCTTTGCTCAAAGATCAGGAAAAAATTGTTCTGTAATCAGCAAGGACCCTGCAAACTGTAAGTAACGTTTTTCATTTTTAAACCAGTAATGAAAGTTAAATTTATAATGAATAATCATAGTATTTTTACTTCAAAGAATGCTCTCTTTATAATGACTGAAGCCGTCGATCACACAGTGCGAGTTTATCTGGACACTTGCCAAAACTCCCTTTAAAGTGATGCTCCTACACTACACAATGAATCTCTTACTGTATTTACATCGTGTTTGCATTGTTAGTTATGGTGAAAGCATTGTGTGAGAGTGAGATCACTGCATTCACACGATCAACAGACTGTTATCTGCTCAATGTTAATCACTGCAACCTTCCATGTGACAGGAATAGATCTAAATATAATGCAATAAACAACACTTTTCATGATTCGTTAATCTCGACAGCTGTAATCGTAAAAATGTGGTAAAAGTATTCGAAAGGATTCCACATGTAATACTTATTTCAATTGCAAAGATGTCAGCCAATCACAGCAGTGAGTGTTTACACTGAAGTCTCACAGCAGACACGCCCCTTCAAATCAGAGGGCTAAAATCAGGGTAGAAAACTTATTTCTAAATTATGACAATTTTTTTTGATGTAAAAATCATTAACATTTAATGTTGTGGCTGATGTCATTTTAAATGGTGATCCTTAGTAGGCTATTCCATCCAGATTTGCATTTAGCCTAAATGCAGGCTACTGTAAGACTGGAAATGTATTTTCAAATACATTTTGAAATATATGTTGGTATTAAAAGTTGAAACTATTGCCAAAATATATTTCATTGAGCTTCAAAGTATACTCCATATAATTAAAATATATTTTTGGCCAGATTTTTTTTTTTTTTTTTTTTTGCAGTATGGGAACGCTTCTGTTGCTTGGAATAATCTACAAAATAATTTAAAGCTGACCATGCTTCCATCACTGAATGAGTTTAAGGCACTGTATTTTATCTCTTGGTAAATTGGTGTGATCCTTGATTGTGTTGTCTTGTGTTTGATGTTGTAAATTTGTATATTTATGTTAGGCTATTTTTTGCTGCCCTCTTGGCCAGGTCACTCTAAAAGAGATTTTTAATCTCATTGAGTTTTTTAACCTGGTTAAATAAAGAAATATAAAATAAACAAACCTATTTTTTTCTGGTATGAGAGTGTGCTAGTGTGTTTTTGGCTTAAAGAATTATAAGTGGTGGCAGCAAAAATGGAATAAGACCAAGATATTACAATATGAAGCTGTTTTGTGACTGACAGGACATCTTCTGTCTCCACTCCCCTCTTCTTCATTTTCCTTGTCGCTCACCTGTTCTTTTTTCTCCTCTCTGCTTGCCTTCACCTATCAAATCATCTTCTTGTGAGTCTTGAGATGTCCTGTAAAATAGATTAGAGATTCATTAAAATGTGATATTTTTAGGAAAACTGCAGAGCTTTCTGAGGAGTTTGGCTGGTGTAAATTGTGAAACTTACACAAATGACCTTTGACACTGGAGACTTAATTGGCTTACTGTTGATTTAAAAGTCTACGAAATACTTATTTTAACTTTAACTTTTTTATATCAATACTTTTTTGGTATTGAATGAATCACATTTATACTTGTTTATTGTTTCTTCCTTTACTTATCTTCTACTGATTCTTGCAAGACCATAACTTTTAGACATTTTATTATCTATTTTTATGTATTTTAAGACTCAAATGAACTTTATATTTCCACATTTTAATATTACAAAAAACACACACACTGACATTTGTGCTTCTTTACTGACAAATGTATTAACTCTTTTAAAAACTATTTGCATTTTAATACGTGTATAGCTTGTATAATTCGTTTTATATTTCGTTTTATAATTCAAACAGTTTTGCTTTTTTTTATAGAATCTCACATTCTTTCATTAATAGTTCTTAATATTTCCAACACATCATTGGACATGTATTAAATATGTATTTCACCATCAACTCTGACTTCTATTTTATTGTTTTGTTTATATGTTTGCAAATTTGTATGCACATTTGTGATTTTGAAGCAGCGTGTGAGCAGGACTTTTATTTTGGTCTGGCGTCGTGACGCCATAAGGCGGCGACGAATTCATGCGTCTGTTGTGAGTTGACTGACGAAAGGTTTGTGTTTTTAAACATTTAAGGAGTTTAAATCGATATAAACTTAAATCAATCTTCTACTTTTCCAAGTAAGATAAAATGATTTATTATTGAATGTAATATTGAAATGCTTCATCTAACATCAATGAAAGCTATTCTGTTTGTGAATAAAGCACATCTGCACTTGAAAAGGTGAGTCTTATTTCGCTCCCTATGTCGTAAATCAGTATATCGTAAACTCGACTTAAGGCACTGGCAAGTAGTGATGGGACAAGCGGAGCTTTTAGAAACTCCGAGTCAATTGAATCAATTGCTTACCAAAATGATTCACTGTCTCGAAGCGCACGAATCACTGCAAGCTGACTACACCTGCTGGTCAAAACAGTGGAAATTCAACGATAACACAAACACAATCCTTTATAATTAAGTTTACAAACCAAAAGCAAATGTTCATGAAAGTGTAATCTATTAAATATACAAATTAATAATACCAAATATAATTAATAAATGCCAAAGTATGAAGTGTCTGTATGATTTATGTTCTTCTATTAATTTGTAGTGCTAGTTTTGAGATCAGCCAAAAAACAATCTTTCTGAATGACTCCCTCACTAGTGCGCTGACTACTGACCTAGGGAGCTGATTAAGATGCACCCAGAGATTTAGTTTGGATTTATTTTTAGCTGTTAATTAATCTCATTTTAAACATGACAGAGCTCCCAAACACACAGAAGAACTTGTGGTGAAGCAATTGAGATCCACATGACGTACTTATAAAGATGGCGTTTATTAAAGAGGAGAGTGAAGACATGAAGATTGAAGAAGTATTCAGCATGAAACCAGAAGATACAGAGGAACAAACAGGTTGGTTTCCATTCTCAAAGCTGTCATTTAAAGTGTTGAGCTCTACAGAAATTAATGATATTTTTAAAGAATATCACAATGGCTTAATTAAAGCAGTTTTATTTAACATGAAGCATGTCGTCTTGTGTGGACAGGAATGTTGAGATCACATGACCAGACAAATACTAATGCTGCCTTCAAGTGCAGCTGAGAAGCTGAAGCAAGTGTGACATGTCATAGTGACTAATGCACAACATTAAATTAAGAGAAAATTATACAAAAGTAGTTATTATTTTGTGTAACATTTAACACATTATCTATTTCTTGACTGAAAACAGTGAAAACCAGTCATTTCTATCACATAAATATGCAACAGTATACAAAAAATTTTGTATAAAGCAAACCATGAAATGTGAGTGATCTTAAAAGTTATTGTCTATTAATGATTTTTCATTTTCACCCTCAGAAGCGCTCACTGTATCAATCCACTTGTAAACACGAAACATCTGTGTGCTGTTTATTCCTCGAAGTTAAGAGGAAATAAGATTGAAAAAAATTTGGGTGGCAGTGGGAGAGTCATCTATAAATGCTTAATTTGAGAAACAAATGTAGTGTTTTTGTATTTTCACTTTTTTTGTGTGATTCATATGGAAGCTAACAGTATTCAGAACCTCAAAATTCAGAGGGTCAAAAACAATTAAGTTTACAAGCAAAATATTATCATACTAACATTTTAACAATACCTAAACAAAGAGCATAGGTAGCAGTATGCGTATGGTCGTCCGCCGGAAGCTAGTTATTTGAATTTATAAAGTTTAAAAATGGATATTTTTCTTACAAAAACGCATCGCTTCGCTTCAGAAGGCCTATTAACCCCCTGGAGTCATATGGATTACTTTTTTTTTATTTTATTTTATTTTTTTTATGGATGGATGCATTATTTTTGGCTTCAAAACATTTAAAGGATTAGTTTACTAAAGAATTAAAATTTCCTGATAATTTAATCACCCCCATGTCATCCAATGTTTGTATTTTCTTCTTTAGTCAAAAAGAAATCAAGGTTTTTTTCTCCATATAGTGGACTTCAACAGGGTACAACTGGTTGAAGGTCCAAATTACAGTTTTATTGCAGCTTCAAAGCACTCTACACAATCCCAGCCAAGGAATAAGGGTCTTATCTAGCGAAATGATTGGTCATTTTCTAAAAAAATAAAATTATATACTTTTTAAACAAAAATGCTCATTTGCACTTGCTCTGCAATGTGCCACGCATTACATAATCACGTTGGAAAGGTCACGCGTGACGTAGGCGGAAGTACCATGGTAGGAAGAAAAACTCCATCTCATTTTTTCCTCCAACTTCAAAATCGTTCAACACAGTGGCGGCTCCTGCCAAATCTCTCAGGGGGGGACAAATGTTTGGATGATTGATAAGGATAAGGTCACCCATTCAATGGATAAATTAACAGCTAGTTAAGGATGTAAAGGCAACTGAACTACTTTAGTATTAATGAAAAATAAACTGTTTCTATATGTGTTAACAATTCAGCAGCAAGCCAAAATCCATTCAAACAAAGACCAGCCAGGATGTGGATTTCCAAAAACTTTTTACTCCAATTTCAGTTTAATAAGAAATAATTGAAATCACATAACTCACTATTTACACTACTCACCATTATTACACTGCTTACATCTCATTACTCTTATGTTACACTGCTGACTTGAATTACATTGCTTAATTCACATTACTCACCTATAATTACACTGCTTACTTGAATTACACTGCTTACATCACATTACTCATATTACACTGCTCACTGATTACATTAATCACTATTTACACTGCTCACCTATATTACACTGCTTACATCACATTACTCACTTATATTACACTGTTCACTTGTATTGAAATTTTGCTCATCTCTCTTTCAAAGCAGCAACTCTCTCATTGAAAGCAGGCATGTTCCTGACTAGTTCCCTCTCCACGGAAAGCATGGCCAGTGCATTCAGACGTTCCTGTCCCATTACATTTTGCAGGAATGCCTTGATTCTCTTTAAGGTTTAGAAACACTTCTCAGCTTCAGCAGGTGTCATGGGAGTGGTTATGAGAATGTTCAACAGAGCCACAGTCTCAGAAAAAATATCCTGGAGGTTGTACTTCAGTAAAACCTGGTACAGCACCAGCAGCCCTTGAATTCTGGACTCGCATAAATGAGACACAGTTCAGTCTTCAGCTTCGCCTTATTCAACATGGGGTATGCCTTGATGTTCAGAGCCTCAACAGTTTTTTTTTTTTCGTTTCCTATAAAGTAACAGTTTTGGACATACAAGGCTTTCTTGACGATGTGTGTGTATGTTATTACGTTAATTAACGTTTTACCAAATTCAAGCTCAGATGGAGTTTGACCAGGGTTTTTGACCAGCAAATGTCTTTTAAATCCACTCAGATAGTTCAGTCTATTATTAAAGATTCCACTAGGTGGCGACAAATAATATCATTGGCTGAATCGTTGACGTAGGATTAAGATTGTGTTGGTGTTCGAATCGAATGTTTTAGTGTCTCACACTTTCAAAATACAATACTAGGGCTGCGTTCCACTCCAATTTTAGACACGCACTCACGAACTTCCCTAAGCACTTCCCCTCGGGGGAATCCCTGCTGCCATTTTGAAGTGCGTTCCACTTCGTGAAGTGGACGAGGGAAGTTTATATGGACAGACCCTCGCTCCCTCAATTTCGACTGAGGGAGCGAGTCTACTTCATGCAGCTCAATATACCACAATGCAACACGATTATGACGTCACCGCATATCACGTTTAATTTACCCCACTCTATGATAAATTTATTTTTTTGAATATTTAAAACAATCCAAACACACCTATATACATATAGAATGCTGCATTAAACAATTTAGTAAGGGAAAAAAATTAAATAAATCAACTCCATAGCAGATTCCAAGTGATCAAGGGCTTAGGACGTTCCAATTCAGCCCATTGCAAAGGTTCCGCCAGTAGTGGGCACTCATGCAACTTAAGCAATGACGTACATCCGAGTCAACGAGACTGAGGGAAGTTAGTGAGGAAAGGGCATAACCTTACTAACCTCATCGTTGTGACGACGTACAGCTATCCAGTAGCTGTCGTCCAACTGTGTGGCAATGTTGACTGTCCCGAAAGCCGCCAATTTTAGGCAACTGTCCATATACATCTTCGCTGTTTCATGCTTTTTCACCTTCTCCGAGAGATGATGCATGTCGGTGGCACCTGTAGTTGTCCATGCGATGTCCGTAGCACTCTCGGGATGGAACAAAATGCAGGGGTAGTAGAATAAAGCATTAGCTATTTCGCAACCTGCTAGCCATTTTTTCCGCTCATACTAGTTCCTCGAATACTCTATTATATGATTTCCCGTTCTTTGTAGATAATTGTTTTATTTTTAAATTTGGTCTTGGTGGTCCTAATTCTTTAATTGTCAATTTATCCTGACTGCTACGACGACTGAATGGTATTTCTTTTAATGATACAATAGAATTGATTGCGTTCACCATGACATTGTTCGAGTTTAACTGGACTCAACTCGTGAGATGTCCCATGGTCTGTCTCTCTCTCTTTTTTTTTTTAAAATCACATTTAATAAAGATATTAAAGTAGTTTTTTATTTTTTCTTGTTGTCAAAATGCCAAATTGTTTTCAAATATTATTGAATGTCACTTCATCTTAAAGACTATTAATAGAGGTATGTTTGTTCCCACCAATCGCTGCACAAGTGATGGTTACGTATGATGACGAAAGCAAGTTAGTGCTAGCACCTCCCGGAACTCATAGAGATTGCATTGCAGTGCCTGCAGTTTGAAAAAAAAAAAAAAATCTTTGTATAGAAGTCTATGAGAGCACTCTGGGCGATTCTCGGCCAGAGTGAAATCGCCCAAAAAGGGGCGGTACTCCACATAATGTGACTTGATGCTGATTGTTCAGAATCTGGATATAGTCCAAACAGTATAGAACAGTGACAGCTAGCATAACACTGTCGTTGAATATCGAAGAAAGAAATCCCTCCCTTTCGCACTTTGGTGGTGTGTCGCCCAATCGCCCTAATGAAGAAACCACGCGTGACCTTTCCAATGTGGTTATGTAATATGTGGCGCATTGCAGACCAGTGCAAGATAAGCATTCATGCTTAAAAAGTATATATTTGTTTTTGTTTTTTTAGTAAATGATTGATCGTTTTCTAAAAAAAATAAAATAAAATAAATTATATACTTATAAGCACAAATGCTCACAGATGTTTCAGTTGTCTCAGCAGCATTTCTGTTGCTCGTTGTTTAGTGGCTTGATCAAAAAAGCGATCTTTATACCTTGGGTCCAAGATCGTTGCCAAGACGTACAAAGGCTCGGAGTATATGCTGTTAAAACGCTGCTTCACAGTCTCCAGCAGAGTAGTTTTTGTCGTCTTCAAGGGATAGTTCACCCAAAAATGAAAATTCTGTCATCATTTACTCACCCTCAAGTTGTTACAAACCTGTATAAATTTCTTTGTTTTGCTGTACACAAAGGAAGATATTTGGAAGAATTTTTGTAACCAAGCAGATCTCGCCCCCCATTGACTACCATAGTATTTTTTTTCCCTACTATGGTACTCAATGGGGGGAGAGATCTGCTTAGTCTTTTACATTCGTTTTGTATTTGTTATTTTATAATTAAAGTTTGTTGAACGTTTGCCGGTTCCCGCCTCCTCCTACCTTGAACACAAACTTCGCTACATTGGTGCCAAAACCCGGGAGGAAGGAGGAATGCACTGTCAAAGAGCCCTCGCCACTGTGGGGAATCCGCTGTGCCATCGAGCATGGCTGAGCAGAGTCTGCCACCATGGACGCTTGAGGCGGTGGGCTGGAGTGAGTTGCTGGGGGAATGGACGAACTCGCTGCCAGCCGCCTGGGTTGTGGAGGGGCGTTCGCCTGAGTCCGGAGCCTGCTGCCATCCGCCATGATGGGAATGAGCAGGGAACGGGGGACACCCGCCGGCTGCCCAAACCCAGAGGAACCGTTGCCATCCACCAGGCGGTGGAGGAGTGTCAAGCCATCCACCGAGGGCTATCCAGTGCGTTTTGGGAACTGGACCGTGAGAACGGAGTGAGGCCGGTGGCATAACTGATAATGAGCGTCACCTGTGTGCCACACTGGCCTTGTATCTCATGGAGGAGCTTTGGAAGCATAAAAGAAGGAGCAACGAAAGTGAAGAAGGAGAGCGGACCAGGCCTGGATTTACATTATGTTTTGTTCATGTGTGCGGCAGTCGTCCGTAAGGGGCTGCCACTTTTACGTTTGTTTTGTTTATTTTAGAATTAAAATTTGTTGAACGTTCACCGATTCCCACCTCCTTCCTTGAACACAAACCTCGCTACAAATGCATTTGTCACACTTGTAAAAAGCAAAATGGTGTATGAACACAACCATATTAAGCGGCATTACCATACTAGCCATTAGCATCTGCTCTAGAGACTTTTGTTCAAAACGTGACTAGTAATGCACAAATCAACATATTTCGATGTGTCGTTTCAGGCCTACATTGTAAGTTTGAATGTAATTCAGATTTTTCAGCAAGGACATCAAAAGTATGTCGGCCAATGGTGCAGACTTCCTCTCCATAGTTTCCTCCTCAATCCAGTAGCATGTCATCACAAAGAAACGTCTGTTATGTTCTGTCGTGCAGACATTTGTTACATTCTCAAGCAATATTTCATAACTGCTGGACTTATGTCTTTCTTCACAAGACTATTTTGCCTCCACTAATTCCCTCCACGTTTTTTGAATGAAGGCTACTCAACCAATGAGTGGCTGAACATCATAAATTTTAAATTCAAGTATTATTTTGTTAACTGTACTCTGGAATGTGCTGTGTTCAAGTTCAAGATTTGCTTGTTTGAATGGAGGATGCAATGACCCTTGTCCAGGATCAGATGTGCTAACCTGCTCATTCATGTTAGGCTTGCTAGTGTCTTCTTTGGTCAAGTGACTTGAATGCTTCCTCTGAGAAACAAAGCAATGCAAATTAAAGAGTTGTGGTAGGCGTTCTAGTTTTATTTTTCTGCTTAAGGAGGATTTTAAGAAAAAAGAGAGAGAAAAAAAAAATCAAGTCTACTCTGATTAAATTATCTGTATTTTTAACTGATTCCCCATCAAGTTCCCAGCAGCTTTAGCATTTTTGATAATTTTCACAAAAATGTCATGCCCCCCCAGAATTTTTTTGTTGTATGAATGTTAACATACAATATATCAAAAGAAAGAACAGAGCCTCTGCTTTTAAACAACAACAAAATCTAGCTTTATGTATTCTTCTTTTATAAACAATTGAATGTGGGTAAGTTTCATAATTGAGTTTTCATAATTTATAATTTTGAACAAAAAGCTGACTAAATTGTGTTTTTGTCAAAGACTATGTCCGGATCAGATTCAGAACGATAATTGAAACATAGATGGAGTAGTTCTCATCCATCAACACCCCCAGAGTTTGCACAGTTCTGTACCTCTTAATGGGTTTGACATTTCATTCAGTAACGTTGGGCAGTTTTGTTTTATATTGTTGAATGTTTGATGAATGTTTAAATGTTTGATGATTCCTTGTTTCTTCTGCTTCTTCACTTGTTTTTGGATTTGGATTTGGATTCTGTACTGTGCGTAATAGCACCCCCTACCATATGACAGTGAAAACATGGATTGCCGGAAAATTCCATCAATGGCAGGGAAGCGTTGTCATAAATGACAGAAAATCATGTTAATGGTGGGGAAGAGTAACATACTTATTCCTGATTTCTGAGTTTTCAAATGTTACATTTTTTTAAAATGTCTCCCTCGCCCATACTTTTTTTAACTGCTCTTAACAAGTATTAACAATCAAACAAATTATACATTGCACTTTTTTCCTTTGAGCTCAAAACATGATCATCAAATAATTTGTCAAGTGTATAATTTGAGATACACTAACTAGCTTTGATAGTAAACCAGGGGTGGGTGTTGGTGGGGTGTTCGTGGGGGGACTTCTGTTAATTTCTACGAAATACAGGACATTCCTAGCTAATTCAGCATACTTCTTCAATAAAGATCGCATCT
The DNA here is from genome assembly GCA_039654765.1 of Mylopharyngodon piceus. Classification (NCBI taxonomy): domain Eukaryota; kingdom Metazoa; phylum Chordata; class Actinopteri; order Cypriniformes; family Xenocyprididae; genus Mylopharyngodon; species Mylopharyngodon piceus. Next base: position 22,897,417 of record CM077454.1, read on the forward strand.
TCACAGCTAGAAGGAATATTTTGCACTGTGCTCTAATGTTGTTTCATCATTTATAGACAAATTATTTTAAAATTTCTACGGCAATAATGTATTTTCCAGTGGACTTCATGATTAACATCCATTTTAACATGCGTCTAGAGCAGAATGATTTGAGACAGTTCTAGCATACATGTTAGATTTGATGCTTTATGTTGGTTTTGATGCTTTAGATGTGTACATGTTTTGATGTCTGTTGCTTTGTGCTATTAAACTGGGGTTAACTTTTATTTGTATCTTTTTTCTCTAGACCTGATGGCACTGAAACAAGAGAGTAAAGAACATAATGAAATGCAAGAGAAAGATCAGTATGAGAAACATAATTTAATAACTACAGAAAAATCTTGCTCACAGACTGAAAAGACTTCCTCACAAAAAAAAGGAACTAGAAGTTATTTCTCCTGTCAACAGTGTGGAAAACGTTTCACCCAAAAAGGAAACCTTAATGTCCACAAGAGAGTTCACACTGGAGAGAAGCCTTTTAGATGCCAACAGTGTGGAAAGAATTTTACACATAAAGGAACCCTTAAAACCCATATGAGAAGCCACACTGGAGAGAGTCCTTACACCTGCAAACTGTGTGGAAAGAGCTTCTCAAGAAAAATAAGTTTTAAGATTCACATGAGAATTCACACTGGAGAGAAGCCTTACACATGTGATCTGTGTGGGCAGAGTTTTACACATAAAGGAACCCTTAATACACATGTGAGAAGTCATACTGGAGAGAGCCCTTTCATCTGCAAACTGTGTGGGAAGAGCTTCTCACGAAAACAAAGTTGTAAGACTCACATGAGAATTCACACTGGAGAGAAGCCTTACACATGTGATCTGTGTGGAAAAAGTTTTACGCATAAAGGAACCCTTAATGCCCACATGAGAACTCACACTAGAGAAAGCCCTTACACCTGTAAACTGTGTGTGAAGAGCTTCTCACGAAAAGAAAGTCTTAAGACTCACATGAGAATTCACACTGGCGAGAAGCCTTACATCTGTCCTCAATGTGGAAAGAGTTTTATGCTTAAAAGAACCCTTCATCGCCACATAAGAACTCACCTTTGATAAAGTCCTTATACCTGCAAACTGTGTGGGAAGAGCTTCTCACGAAAAGAAAGTCTTAAGTCACACATGAATTCACAATGAAGTGAAGCCATTCTAATGTGATGTGATCAATGTGGAAAAAGTAACCCTTGAAAATCACTTGAGAGAACTGTATTAGGTGCAACTTGTAACAGTGTGGAAGGAGTTTCACAGACAGGAAACACAATGTTACGTCCAAGGCTGTAAAGGGTTTGTTATGGTGTCCAACTGTGCTCTCTCTCTCTTGCTTTCTCTCTCTCCCTCCCCACAGAGTAATTACCATCTGACTCCAATAATGAGTGGCCTGTGGTAATTGAATTATGCCTGCTATCCTATAAGATCATTACAAATCACACTGTACAACATGACTCTAATAAACTTGTAACTTATATTAAACTTTTGTAGACTGTATGATGATGACATCTCGCAAGTTAGTTTAGAAGAATAAAACATCATCAGTGTGCACTAGTGGTAAACAAATAGATCAAGATGAATTGCATTTTGGCGATTGTGGTTTTTATGTGCGCTGAAAAAAAGAGGAGGAAGTGAAAGATGAGAATATGGACGTGGTCATGGCTAGGGAATAGAGGCCAACTTGGTATGCCAATTTTGCAAATGGAGCTTGAGGTAAGTAGTTTTAAGCAGGGCTTAAACTGGTTTAATTAGAAAAAATACTGGTTAATAACGTTATTTTTTTTTACTTTTTTTTCTTTAATAATAATAAGTGCAGTGTTTTTGTCACGAAGAGAGTCTTAGTCTTTCACATGTCGCGTCTAAAAACGCGTGGAAAGCGCGGCCATGCCGCTTCCTCCTTCTTTTGCAAGCGCTAGGGAGCTTAATTGTGCTCCTGTGGCGTCTGTCCTTGCTATGCAACCATGAACAGCGCTCTCCACGACTACGCAGAAGTTTCAATGGATTTCCATCACCGAAAAGCCCTTGCAGTAGCTCTTGTACAAGATTTATTTATGGAGAAGGGAAAAAAAACCCTGCAGTGTTTGGGTGCACCCCATCCTTCAAAAACTTAAAAACCACAGAGAATTCCACCAACTTATCCAAGAGCTCCGTCTGGACAATGAGATTCAAGGCCTATTTCAGAGTTGACAAGGACCAGTTTGATGACCTTTTAAGAAAAATTGGCCCAAACATCACCAAACAGAGCTTCTGCTGTGAAACCATCTCTCCTGCACAACAGCTCTGCATTTGTCTGAGGTAATTAGGCTACCGTTACATCTGACAAGGCAATGTATAAAACCAACAGATAACTTGTAATCCTTGTGTTTTTATATGGCCTCTACTCGGTGTTAGGTACAATAATTAAAGGGTTAGTTGAAGTCCAAAAACGAAAATAATGTCATTTATTACCAGTGTTGGGAGTAACGCGTTACAAAAGTAATGCATTACAGTAACATATTACTTTTTACTGTAACGCAGTAGTGTAAGGCATTACTAATCAGTTTTCAGTAATATTTTACTTGGTACATGTTCAGTAACGCTTGGGTTACAACACACTTTTAGCCCAAAATTTAATTGTTCAAAAAAAAACAAAAAAACAGCAAGACCGCGAGACATTAAAGGATTAGTCCACTTTCTAATAAAAATGTCCTGATAATTTACTCACCCCCATGTCATCCAAGATGTCCATGTCCTTCTTTCTTCAGTCGAAAAGAAATTAAGGTTTTTGATGAAAACATTCCAGGATTATTCTCCTTATAGTGGAGGAATATGGGTCTTATCTAGCGAAACGATCGGTCATTTTCTTAAAAAAATGAAAATGTATATGCTTTATATACAAAAATGATCGCATCACAAGTGCTTCCGCCAGACCGCCATTACGTATTCTTCAAAAAGCTTACGCTGAATGTCCTACACCTTCCCTATTAAACTTACGGAACTGGCGCTGCGTTCGTTCCGTAGGTTGAATAGGGAAGGTGTAGGACATTCAGCGTAAGCTTTTTGAAGAATACGACCGATCGCTTCGCTAGATAAAGCCCCTTGAAGCTGCACTGAAACTGTAATTTTGACCTTCAACCGTTTGGGACCAATTGAAGTCCACTATAAGGAGAATAATCCTGGAATGTTTTCATCAAAAACCTTAATTTCTTTTCGACTGAAGAAAGAAGGACATGGACATCTTGGATGACATAAGGGTTAGTAAATTATCAGGAAATTTTTATTAGAAAGTGGACTTTAACGAATGAAAAATGCTACAAATAAGTTCTATTACCTGTTCGTGGTCAGTCAATAGCTGCGTGTGGTGTCCAAGTTTGTAAATAAAGACTAAATGACAGCTTCTGATATATTTGTTTAGTGATTTATTTCATTCATCTCCCTCTTTTTTTTTTCATTCTTTTTTTCATTCATCTCCCTCTCGCTGGTGTAACGTTGTATTGTGTGATCTGTGATGTAGCCGGCGGGTTTTACAGGAGTGCTGCGAGGCTACTGGCCCGACAGTGGAAACGTGGCATGATTTCGGCCTCTGTGCTCGCGCTGGCCAGTGGAAAAGCGGCCAATGGGTGAAGATGGTAGAAGAAGACTGTACATTCGCGAGATGGACGTATGCGCATTACTTCGAGTTTGTCAGATAATCACTTTACCTCTACCATACTTTTAACAGACTTGGTTCGTTTGTGATTGTGTCTGTCATCTTTTCTTGCATTGTCTTGAGCCTTCACTTTGCCAATTATAAGCTATATTGTTAGTAGCCTGGATAGCCCACAGTCATTATGCTACATCATATCGCCCTTTACTGGATGTAAAATGCTCTGCAGAACATTTTGTCATTTTTCTACTTCTGTAGTTATTTTGGTGAAAGTAACTCAAAAGTAATACAGGAGTAATGTAACACATTACAATTCTGAGACAGTAATATTGTAAGGTAAAGAATTACTTTTAAATAACAGTAACAAGTAATCTATAATGTATTACAGTTTGGAAGTAACTTGCACAACACTTTTTATTACTCACCCTCATGCCGTTCCACACCCGTAAGACCTTCGTTAATCTTCGGAACGCAAATTAAGATATTTTTGTTGAAATCCAATGGCTCAGTGAGGCCTGCATAGCCAGCAATGACATTTCCTCTCTCAAGATCCATAAATGTACTAAAAACATATTTAAATCAGTTTATATGAGTACAGTGGTTCAATATTAATATCATAAAGTGACAAGAATATTTTTTGTGCACCAAAAAAAAAAAAAAATTACGACTTGTATAGTGATGGCCGATTTCAAAACACTGCTTCAGGAAGCTTTGGAGCGTTATGAATCTTTTGTGTCGAATCAGTGGTTCGGAGCGCCAAAGTCACGTGAATTCAGCAGTTTGGTGGTTTGAAATGCGATCCGAATCATGATTCGACACAAAAGATTCATAATGCTCCGAAGCTTCCTGAAGCAGTGTTTTGAAATCGGCCATCACTATATAAGTCGTTATTTTGTTTTTTTTGGCGCACCAAAAATATTCTCATTGCTTTATAATATTAATATTGAACCACTGTACTCACATGAACTGATTTTAGTACATTAATGGATCTTGAGAGAGGAAATGTCATTGCTGGCTATGCAGGCCTTACTGAGCCATCGGATTTCAACAAAAATATCTTAATTTGTGTTCCGAAGATGAACGAAGGTCTTACGGATGTGGAACAGCATAAGGGTGAGTAATAAATTACATTATTTTCATTTTTGGGTGAACTAACCCTTTAATTGTAAAAAGTAAGGGATTACTCTTAATTTTTCTGCAATTTAATTACAGTTACTTCTGATGTAATTGCATTAAATACTGCATAGACTATGGAACAGTTCTATATAAAACAATAGTGAATTTAACATCTAATGTTAATATGAATGTTTTTAATGTACCTTTCTTCCTTTAAATACTTTGGTCAGTTCAAGAATATTTATTTCAATTGTATATTGTTTATTTGAAAATTAAGAGCAGCTTCATGTCTATCCTTGTAACTGTTTGAGATTAAGAATAAAAGATGTAATTAGCTGCTAGTAATTAAATACATTTTAGAGTAACTTACCAATCACTGCTTCTACTGAAATGAAAGACCTCAATCAAAAAGATTTGGCTACTTTTTTGTCACACAATTATTCATTAAATTTCAACTTAATCATTATTGTCTTTTATACATACTTTACACACTAAATATATACATGTGCATTTATTACAGGTATCTTGCAACTGGGGATTCTTTTAGGACCATCGCCTTCAGTTATCGAGTGGGTCACTCCACAATTGTGGGCATTGTAAAAGATGTACACTATATTGCCAAAAGTATTGGGACACCCCTCCAAATCATTGAATTCAGGTGTTCCAATCACTTCCATGGCCACAGGTGTATAAAATCAAGCACCTAGGCATGCAGACTGCTTCTACAAACATTTGTGAAAGAATGGGTCGCTCTCAGGAGCTCAGTGAATTCAAGCGTGGTACCGTGAGAGGTTGCCACCTGTGCAATAAGTCCATTCGTGAAATTTCCTCACAACTAAATATTCCACGGTCAACTGTTAGTGGTATCATAACAAAGTGGAAGCAAGTGGGAACAACAGCAACTCAGCCATGAAGTGGTATGTCACGTAAAATCACAGAGCGGGGTCAGCGCATGCTGGACACATGAAATATGTGTGTCCCATTCAACCACCTCAGCCAGTGGTGAGTTTTGTCACATCTCCTTCAGTCAACAGAAAACCTTTAACCACCACTGTGACACTTATAGCGCTAATGTTTCCATTACAGTCTCTGCTCTCCTCTTCTCTGGGTCAGCCAGCACCTTCATCTCGGGAGCGCACTGCCAAAAGCTCTGACTCCACAAAGAACCCTATCGATCCATGTACATGATCCAGTCAATAACTGGCAAATCATTGGGGAGAGGTACCATCAAACATTGTGTCAGTCTCATTCAATTACAAGTGGGCAGTCAGCATATGGAATTCATCACTATCCTGGTTCTGAAGTGATCCACTGCTGACATGATCCTAAGCTGCCCATAGCTCATTCATCACAGCCCCATACTATCGTGGAAGACGGGCGACATCCTGAAGTCAGGCGGTACCTGCCATCCTGACTGTTTCCCTTTTCTGCCGGTGTCAAAATGTCCAAGATTCTCTGTCATACAAATTCTCTCAACATCGATTGAAAGTCCTTCTGATCAAAAATCCATTGATATTCCTGCCTGTTACGCCCACTATCAGGATGTCTTCTGCCAAAAACGACTACCTATGCATAGACGATGTCAGTGGTTCCCAAACTGGGTTTGAGGTGACGGGGTATGCGAACAAAATGCTGAGTTTTGCAGTTAATTTAATTCTACCTCACCTTGTGGTGTTGTGGCCAAATGGTTAGAGTAAGACTTGTAACCCGAAGGTTGCGGGTTCGATTCTCATTACCAGCAGGAAATGACTGAGGTGCCCTTGAGCAAAGCACCTAACCCCCAATCGCTCCCCGAGCACCAAGGTGAATGGCTGCCCACTGCTCCGGGTGTGTATGTCCACAGTTTGCAGTGTGTGTGTTAACTGATGTGTGTGCCCTAACTTGGATGGGTTAAATGCAGAGGACAAATTCCAAGTATGGGTTGCCATACTCTGACAATAAAAATAACATTAAAACCGAGTATGTATTTCTAACAGGCTAAATGCCATCTCTAGTGTAAAAACCGGGAAAATGGTAGTGCTGTAAATGGTCAAATACATGATATCCAATCAAATTACTTCATCTTTTGTGGTGAGAACTGACTGCATCCACACAAGCAGCGTGCATATGATTGAGGTTGCATGCAGAGTGTGCTACCTTAGCAAATCATGCTACATTACTGCCGTTCTTGACAATGTAACTGTAAAAGTGGGGTATTAGCACTTACAAGCATGAAGAACAAATACATGAACGAATCTGCAGCTTTGAACGAATCGGGAGAGTCAATGATTCAATGACTTATTCATAAATACAGCCACTTTGTTACTGAATGAATGAATGGACTCTGTGACTCGGTCATTAAGACAGTGACTTGAAAGCAATGGAAGATTACATTGCTGAGGCTCTCAAACAGGGCTACATCAGACCATCCACATCCCCTGCTGCATCCAGCTTCTTCTACATGGCCAAGAAGGATGGAGAATTGAGGACCTGCATTGATTACCGCTCTCTCAACCAGATCACAGTCAAATTTTGTTACCCACTTCCCCTCATCCCAGCTGCTTTGGAACTGCTGTGTAGAGCAACCATCTTCAACAAGCTTGACCTGCGTAGCGCCTACAGTCTAATCCAGATCCGGATTGTTTCCGATGGCTGCTGGCATGTGAGGCGAATGCACTATTAATGATGCTAAAGCACCGCATTCTCTAGCGGTTGTCAGTGTGCAGTGGTTTACCTGCACAACTCTCAGTATCTGGCCACTGTTACACACACAATGCGAGTGGATGTCTGTTCATCACAGCTGACACGCAACAAAATGCTTCACGAAAAATAAAGCGCAGTTGAACAAACGACAAGGAAGCACAAAAAATGAACAAACAGTACACAAGAATAAATACAAAGTTGCAAACAGCACAGCAGCTCCAGACAATCAAAACCCAGTGTTACTCACGAGTAGCGGGATCAAAGCAGCCTCCGCGTCTGTTTTCAGGCCTTCCTACTTAGCTCTCTCCAGCGCTGGAAAGTTTTTCTAATATAAACGCGGGTTTTGCCCAGGCATAAACCTTCATTCCAGTGATATTCTTTTGAGCTCTTTTTGTATTGTGTCCCATTTCTCATTCTGCAGTTTTTTTTTCTTCTTATTTTCAAATCTCCCTCTTGCTCGTTCTCTCTCCTCGACCGTCATACGCCCCCTAATGCTGTTTGGTTAGACGTTTGTTGTTGGTATCGGCCTGACTAACTTCCAAACAGTGTATTTGAAATACTACCGAGTCCCCCTTTAATAATTTTAGAAAAATAAGAGTGTCACAAAAATTGCATATTTTTATTTTATTTGGTACTACCCTGAAACTGTTTCACACACACAATTACAGCTATTTTTTTTTTATTAATTTTTTTTTTTTCATCAGTGAATGGTTTCACCCTCTGTAATTTTATGGGTCCCTCAATTGTCCTCAGTGTGAAAAGATTACAAAATCATGTCTTTGCTGCCTGGAAGGGTTCAAATATGCAGAAAACGCTGCCAAACCAAAGAATGTGCAGGACCTGGAGGAATTTTCTGAAGAACACTGGGCAGTTTAACTGATCAGGACTAGCAAGAGACTCATGAACAACCATCACAAAAACTGTCATCCACATAACGACACATGGTATCAAGAGTATATACTTTTCAATGGGGTCATTTAAAAAAAAACAAACAAAAAAGACATTTTAATATTTCCTCTTATTTTGCTAAATTTTTTTAATATTTTGCAAGGTGTATGTAAACTGTATATGAACATCATACTACTGCTTTTATTAGGCTGCTATTATTATTATTATTATTATTATTATTACTATTATTATGGTAACACTTTACAATAAGGTTCATTTGTTAACATTAGTTAATGTATTAACTAAAATGAACTAACCATGAGCAATACATTTGTTACTGTATTTATTAATCTTTGTTAACGTTAGTTAAAAATACAGCTGTTCATTGTTTGTTGTAGCATCTGGACCAGACACACAATTATTCATTAAATAAATGAATAATCCAGAAACTCTCCCTCACAAGTCCTGTTAATTCCATCCCCCACAACTGCAACACAGAGACAGAATAGGTATCCTGTTCCTATTTTATTGCCGTCAGGAATGTGCAGAGAAGAAAGTGACTCTGACTTCATTCTTTCTGAGAAGAACAAATAAACCCTTTTAATCCTATGTATTCTATATATAACCACATGAGAAATGTATAAATGTGTATCCAATTTTCCCCTCTCATGATTTTCCTTTTATAGGGTTTATTCTATGTATTAATTCTCTCTTTTGAACTATTTTTGGTAATGTTTCGGAGTTGAAAATTTATGGTTAACTAAAATCACATGAGTAGCATGTTTGGTATCTACGGACTCCAACTTCCGTTTCCTATTTATTAATTAATGGTACATGTTTCTCACTCTGTGACACATTAGTATTATAAGAATCTAGAAGGTTCTTCTCTCATACATCGAATCCAATGTCTTATGCTAATATCTTGCTAGAGAACAAAGAATCGTAAAAAACAACTCCTTGTTGGCTCAGACACCTCAAGAGGGTGTAACATCTTCACTTTAAAATCACTGATCACAAGATCACAGACTCTCTTCTCTTTTACTGAGAAATGCTGATGTGAAGATGATGCTGTGCTAGAAGCTTCTAAGGAACTCCAAGCTTGTGCCAGGCTTCGGCCTAGACCTTCCATTCACCAAAGATCCTCTGAATCCAACTGGTTCTCTTTCATCAAGACAATATCAGCAAATATCAATGGGAGCCTCCACAAATTGCATCAGGACAGTTTTAATTCAAATGGGCGAGACATGCAACTATCAAACTTAGTCTCATTATTTGATACATTGAGTATCCTTACCCCTTTTAAAGAAGGGCCTGTTAAAACTAAACTGATGGTTTGCTCAAGACTGTTGATCTGCTGAATTTCAAACAATGCTGTAACTTCTTGCTTTCCTGTATTCTGCTTCAGCTCTCTCTTTCTCTTGGTGAACTATGCATGTATGTGTGTGAATGTTAGAGTAGTTAAGTGTTTAGTCTAGTTAATAAAGTCTTGTTCATGTCACACGTAAAGTTGTCCGTGTTTCATGCTCATACTGGAGTCCCTATTCATGCAGATCCTGACTACATGCTCTAAGTAGTACTGTACATAAGATTGTTATTTCCCATAACCTGGAAAAATGAACATTTCTTATAATTAATAAAGAATTAACACTGAGTGTTCATTGGCCAAACAGGTTAATTGATTGTAATATTAATTTTATTAACTGATCCAAATATTTATAATTAATTATAACTAGTTATGATTAATTATCATATTTATTTTGAGCTAATTTGCTACATTGTTCATGTTCACAGTGCATTAACTAATGTTAACAAATATAACTCTTGAAGGGATGATGCATGAAGTGATGATATATCGTCTCGAGTACCTCATCGAATGGGAGGGATTTGGATTAAAGGAACACTTCTGGGTAGCTCGAGGCAGCATCCTGGATACGGCCCTCACTCAGACCTTAGCCTTATATTAAATATTAGATTAGGTAATATAAGGGCATTATAAGTAAATTTTATAGAGGTTATTTTTATAGTTTTATGTATTTAAGATGTTTTTCATTACAAATACCATAGTTTATTATTATTATTATTATAGAAAATATAAAAACATGGTAATGAGGAGCATGGTTTTTGTCTGTGTGTTTTTGTCTGTGTCATGATCTTACAGTTCAACTCTGGATCAAAGAACTATTGTATCTTTTCATTAGGGCAACTACAAAGGAGAATTTAAGAGCTTTACAGCCTGTATCCCATGAATTAAAGATGAAGCTATGACTTTTCTTTTGTGTAAATATTTTTAGCTCTAATAAATTTTAATTTAAGTAAAATATTAATTTAGTAATTAAGAGCCTGCAATATAATGCAAATATTATTGTTTAACACATTTGCAGTATATTCAAAAATATCTATTATCCTGCCGGTTTCAGACAAGGCTTAAGCTAGTCCCAGACTAAAATGCAAGTTTGAGCTGTTTTAACTGAAAGCAACTTGTACTGACATATCTTAAAATATGTCAGTGCCATTGTTTTGTCTCATGATGTACAGCACACACCAATGATGTTTTTTTTTTTTTCTAGTGTACGTTTATAAAAGCTACTTAAATGCCCTAATTGAACCAAGGCCTAATGCTGGCTTAGGCTAAACCCTGTTTGTGAAACCGGGCCATTATTTGTTTCTGTACTTTATTTATTCTTTGATTAATTTATTTATTCCAATTTAAAGGCCCTAACCTTTTATGGTTAAAAAATGTATGGGGGTATGTGTGGGCCAGATGGGCAAACTTTTATGCCCAGTCTAGCCCTAATGATCCTCCTCTTCTAGGGCCAGAAAGAAGACCTAATGATGAAACTATTTAAAGTAAACTCCCTAAGGCAGCTGTATGCACAAACGTTGTTGCTGTTTCTGGAAACCTGTTTGCTTTGACCTCACATCTGGTGTTAATGCATTTATGCTTTTAATGCATTGTAGCCTGGAATACATACTATATAGTCATACTTAATATTATTATGGAATATTCAATATATACTCACTGGATTCCTGAGTGATGGAGATTTGATTTTTTTTAAAAATACCAATTATTCCTGTGGTAGAAAACGTTACACCAAAACAGGCTACTATGAAGAGGGCCCTTGGGTTTGCCCCAGGGCCCTGTGTGTTCTTAATCTGGGCCTGACTAAGAGTATTGCAAGAGGCGTGAGAGTATAGAGTATACATGCAAGAGGTGTGAGAAGTGTTGAAGCACACAAAATCCTAAGGATAAAGGGGATGGGGCAGGGAATTGGTGGTTGGCACTGCTTTAAAAAAGCACCACAGGAAAAGGCTGAATTGGTAAGTACACACAAGAGGCATGTTCACTCAAGTGGGCCGTGAGTTGATACATGTTAGTCTATGGCTGCATCCAAAATTGCATACTTACTCTTGAGTCTGTACTTATTTTTAACAATTACTTCACAACTGCTTAAAAAGTATGTTCTAGTATGAATGTGTGTAATATTAATGTAATCTGGGTGTACTACATTCATCATGTTGCCCTTATCACGTTACCCACAGCATTAGTTGCATTGCTTCACCGCTATTCACAAATCCTCGCCCGTGGCCTCATGGGATAGTAAAGTGTCCATCATATGCACACTGGATAGACAGAAAGATAGATAGATAGACGGGCAGACAGACAGGACTAGCAATGAGACACCCATAGCCAAACACTGGCCACATTCATATCCTGTTTAACAACATGTTTACCTGTGCATTCTCTCACTAAAGATCAATCAAATAATGCAGTGCAATTATTTCATTCAGTTTATATCCTTTTATTTATAAGCTTTACATTGTGTCATTTTACAGTAAGACAAAAGTTAATTTATCTAATATTTTGATTTCACCATATTAAAGGATTAGTCCACTTTCAAATAAACTTTTCCTGATAATTTACTCACCCCCATGTCATCCAAGATGTCCATGTCCTTCTTTCTTCAGTTGAAAAGAAATTAATTTTGACCTTCAACCGTTTGGAGGCCACTGAAGTCCACTATAAGGACAATAACCCTGGAATGTTTTCATCAAAAACCTTAATTTCTTTTTGGCTGAAGAAAGAAAGACATGAACATCTTGGATGACATGGGGGTGAGTAAATTATCAGGAAAAGTTTATTTGAAAGTGGACTAATCCTTTAATCAAATCGACCCTTTTCACATTTCCGGGTTTCTAAGAAGCGGAAGTCGTCATATAGCGGTGAATGAGAGACTACATTGAATATATTTTTTGTGTTCCCATTTGCTCAAATAGCAAAAGAAAAACTCCACAATAGTGTTTTCACAACTTTCAAAAAGAAGAAAAAAATAGAGATTGATAACTGCAGTCAGAAGAGAGAAATATGTCAATTTTACCATCACTCCCATTGCCGCTGTATTAGAAACACCCTCGCGGCAGCGTTAACTGTTTTTTGTATTTGGATGCAAACATAGTAAAATATAAAGTATAGTGATATAAATGTATAGTGATCATCACAGTCTGTGAAAAGGGTCCATATATGAGGCAAAGTATAAAGAACTAAAGGACACAAAAAAGTTTTGCAGGAGTATCACCTGATCAGAAGAATATCTGATATGGGCCAAATTTAAAATGTCATGTGAACAGCCTTACCAAATATGTTTGAGAGGAAAATCAGATTTGGCCCACATTCAGCTGCGGTGTGAACGTAGCCTTAATTTTACACAGATACGTATTTTCTGGTGCCATTTTAAACTGCTGAGCCATTTAAAACTCTTTCCACACAAAGAACACAAATAGCGTCTCACATATGCATGACTTTTCAGGTGTATCTCTAAGTGTGATGGCAAAATAAATTTTTTATTGCATTGATCGCAATTAAATCGCCTTCCTCCGGAATGAATGAGCAGGTGGTTTTTAAAATTGCTCCTTTTTCTAAACCTCTTGTCACACTCAGAACACTGCAATTTCTTTCCAGAATGACTTTGCAAATGACGTTTCAGGTCTCTTTGATATGTGAAACTCCTTCCACACTGAAGACATGTAAAAGGCTTCTCCCCAGTGTGAAGTCTCATGTGAGTGTCAAGATTTCCCTTAAATCTGAAACTCTTTCTACAGTGATGGCATGTGTAAGGCTTCTCTCTAGTGTGAACTCTCATGTGAGTCTTGAGGTTTCCTTTAAGTGTGAAACTCTTTCCACAGTGATGACACATGAAAGGCTTCTCTCCAATATGAGTTATTATGTGCCTCTTAAGCTGTTCCCTGTCTGTAAAATTCTGTCCACACTGATGACATATATTCTCTTTTGAATGAATCCTTATGTGGTTATTAAGGGTCACTTTATGTCTGAAACTCTTTCCACACTGATCACATGTGAAAGGCTTCTCCCCAGTGTGAATTCTAATGTGATACTTGAGATTTCCTTTTTGTGAGAAGCTCTTCCCACACAGTTTGCAGGTGTAAGGGCTCTCTCCAGTGTGAACTCTCATGTGGGAATCAAATGATTCTTTATATGTAAAATTCATTCCACACTGATCACATGTGTAAGGCTTTTCTCCAGTGTGAATTCTCATGTGAGTCTTGAGGCTTACTTTATGACTGAAACTCTTTCCACAGTGATTACACGTGAAAGGCTTGTCTCCGGTGTGCATTCTCATGTGAGTCTTCAGGTATTTATTGAATCGGAAGCTCCTTTCACAGAGCTGGCATTTGAAAGGCTTCTCACCAGAGTGAATTATTACGTGCCTATTAAGACGTTTTATGTTAGGGAAACTCATTCCACACCGATGACATATAAAACAGTTCTCTCTTGAGTGATCTCTCATGTGGTTATTAAGGCTTATTTTACGTGCAAAACTCTTTCCACATTGATTACATGTGAACGGCTTCTCTCCAGTGTGAATGTTCATGTGATACCTAAAGTTTACATCTGTTGTGAAACTCTTTCCACACAGTTTGCAGGTGAAAGGCTTCTCTCCGGTATGAGTTCTCATGTGGCTTTTAAGGGCTCCATTTTGAGTGAAACTCTTTCCACAATGTTGGCAGGTGAAAGGCTTCTCCCCAGTATGAATTCTCAAGTGAACGTTAAGGTTTCCTTTTTCAGTGAAACTTTTTCCACACTGTTGGCAGGTGAAAGGCTTTTCTCCATTGTGAAGTCTCATGTGGACTTTAAGGTTTTCATGTTGACTGAAACTCTTTCCACACTGAAAGCAAGTGAAAAAACTTCTAACTCCTGTCTTTTGAGCTCTTTTTTGAGACTTTTCAGTCTGTGAGCCACTAAAAGATATTTCTCCAGTTATGAAATCATGATTTTTCATTTCATTCAGTACTTCACTCTCCTCTTTCAATGGCCTCAGGTCTACGGCAGAAAAAAAGACAAATACAAGTTAACCCCCTGTATAATGGCACAGCAAAAGACCAACACATTTACACATTTAAAGCATCAAAACCAACAACATTTCTAGATCCCAAACGGTAGTGCATCTAGTTAACAGAACACCTCCGGCCCACCAAGAATATCACTTCCCCCACCTTGAAGATCAAATGAAGATCAAGAACAAGATGTTTTTGATTAAATCTGAGAGCTTTCTGTCCCTTCGTTGATAACTACCACTTTGACGCTTCAAAAGTTCAGAAAGAGATCGGTTTAGTCAAAATTTTCTGAAGAGACTCGATCGCTTTATATGATGAACAGATTTAATTTAGTCTTTTATTCACATATAAACATTGATCAGCGAACATAAACAGAAGCTGAGTCTGCTTGATGTGCGAGAACAAACCTCATTGGTTCTTGCGGAAGCTCAAATGTGCTGCAACATGGGAAATGAACAGCACTGTTGACCCTTTCCTGACCCAGATAAACTCCATCTTTGTTCATGACCACTCCTCAAGCCCCATTTGGCCTGCTTTGGACCAAGGTATTCGGCGGATCAAAAACCCACAGTTGACGTAGTGAACGCAGCACAACGCATGAGAGCAGGCCAATAATGAGTTGCCGTTCTGATGTAGAACACGGCCTGCATGTAGCCTGCACTGCGTTCACTATGTCAAGTGCGTATGACAACCGTTCAAATTGTTAAATACAGTTATTTTTGTTTTGGTTTTGGACACAAAAGTATTCTTGCTGCTTCATAACATTAAGGTTGAAACACTGTAGTCACGTTGACTATTTTTACAATGTTTTTACTACCTTTCTGGACCTCAAAAGGTGCAATAACATGTGTGGTTCTGAAACCCTCGGATTTCATCAAAAACATCTTAATTTTTTTTCCGAAAATGAACGAAGGTCTTACAGGTTTGGGACTTACTTTGTAAGTTATTTTAAAAACAAATGTGAATTGTACCTCACCTTTAGCATTATAATTATTTTACCTGTGCTGGACAGAGATTGAGATGGTGCCGTTTCATGCCAAACCTCTCAGGGCATGCGTGCGTCTTTATGCGTTGTCAGCATGAGATTGGTTTATAAGATCGGCCTTTATAGAGACCGCCGATCAACTAACTCATTAACTATTTTTTTTTTTTTTTTTTAAATTGGGCATTTCCAGCACTCGTTTCTGATGCGATACTTCAAAATGCACATAAAAACGGTGATGGAAACATACGTAGCTATAGATTGCTGTGGAAGTCAGGCATTTTGGTACATTATTATACCGACAAGCAGGGATGCTCCAAAAATGATGACTAAACAGGTCAAGATCGAGTTACGTGTGGAACGTGTGGGCTACACAGAAAAAGAAGAGTCTTTGTTGATTTTCACTTGTGCTACAATCATTGATTTGAACTTCCAAGAAAGAAGCAAGGTTAAAGATTGTTTTAATGTTTTTTGAAACACTAAGATGTTGCACTATTTTCCAGGCAGCGAAGTTGGATCTGAATTTGTGCCAAGTTTTTGACATTTTCACGTTACTTCCAAATGAAATATAGTAGCAGAAGATGAACGTTTATAAAAGCTTTTTAATGTTTTTTGAAACACTGAGACCTTTTCACTACTTTTCAGAGAGTGAAAATGCATTTGAATGTGTGTGAAGTTTCAGACAATTTGCCAAAAATAATTTACCCTAATAGGACAATGTCAGTTATAAATGACGAAACCCTTAAAAAAAAAAAAAGGTCAAAGGTCAGATGTAGAAAACTGACTTTGGAAAACGATTTTATCCTTAAATATATGTAAAAAAATGAAAAAAAATGATTTTTTTCCAACTGTGATTTCATAATTAGTCTTATAGATGCCTAATTAAGACATTCTTCAAAAATGTCATTAATTTCTGTAGAGGTCGACATTTTAATAAGGACTTACTGAGTTCAGCTCTGAGAATGAAACCAACCTGTTTGTTCCTCAGTATCTTCTTGTTTCAGGCTGAATACTTCAATCTTCATGTCTTCATTCTCCTCTTTAATAAATGCCATCTTTTTAACAGTATGTCACGTGGATCTCAGCTGCTTCACGTGTTCAGGAGTTTTGGACACTCTGTCCTGTTTAAGATGAGAATAATTAACAGAAAGAAAAATAAATCCCAACTAAATCACTGGGTGTGTCTCAATCAGTTCCTTAGTTTAGTAGTCAGTGCAATGGGAAGGGGGTCAGTCAGTGATTTCATTTTCAATTTCACAATGACTTTAATGCCCTTAAATGGCCTAATTAGTAGGGATGTCTTTATTAAAAAATTTTATGTCCGATACCGATAACAATACTGCAACCTTGAGTATTTGGCCACATCGATACTAATCCGATACCATCTTTTCTCCCTTTTTAAACAACTAAGCTGTTAATAATGCATTTGTTTGGATGCCCTTTGCTTAACCTAACCATCTAAACATTATGCTTAAATTGTGAAACAAATATTCTACTTTCCTAAAGGAAAACATACATAGACCACAACATGAATCAGTTATGCAATACTGCTACTTTTTATTTTTACTTTTTCTCAAACAGAACTTTTAGCAGCATTTTTGATTGGTCAGAACCATTCAAACATTGAAAATTAATTTTAAAGTGAAACTCAATGCAACAATTTAAATCTGAGTATTTAGAATGACAAAGGAATAATAATAATTCCAGTGTAAAATACTGGATATAGCTCAACACTTAATGTAACCTATATGACATAGTAAAAATAAGTTGCAATGTAGACCATAAATTAACTAAATAATTATAACTTAAACATAATAGCATCTCCTAAAATGTACAGTGACACACAGTACTGTAGACATGACATCTTAAGTCATTTACAAATGTAGGTTTCTAAACCTAATATGAAGTTATCTGCACTGGGGGAAAAAAAATTACAGTACAGCTCTAAGGTCTCTTTCACATGTAACCTCTGGGGTTAAAATGTATGTAAAACCCCAATATACTATTGAAAAAATTAGGGATGCCCATGACTAGAGATTTTTCTAGTCAACTAGTAGTCGTTCATTTAAGCCATTAGTCGACAAATCTTAATTATATGCTGGGGTGTGGATACTAACCATAATAAGCCTTTAATATATAGGCATAATATATAGCCTATCCAGCGCTCAATCGCACGCATAAAGCTTGCCACAAAACACTGGCAAAAGTAATGATTATGAATGTATCAGAAAAAAAAATACAAGGGTGTCATTTTAATTATTAATAAACTCATCTTTTTTTCCCGCGACTAACTGACTAATACATTTTTGGTTGACTAAGCCGCTTCTCTTTGACTAACGTTTAGTCGACTATTAGGGGGCAGCCCTATAAAAAATACAATTCCAGTATAAAAATGTCTGCAATGTAAACCAATATTTTTTTCAAGTTTTTCCCTAACATAAGACATAGCAGTAGCTTCCAAAAAACTGTTAGCATTAAAACCGTCACAACTTGGGCTGAAATAAATTATTATTTTTTCAATCGATTAATCTTAACAATTATTTTTTCCCTCCCGGTTAATCTATTGATTTTTTTTTTTAGTTTGGTTAATTTAACAATAAATAATAACCAATAAATTACCAATAAATAATAACTGTAACTAATCAATGTATGAACTTTTACCTAATGATATTATCACAAAAAGGTTTATGCAGTGTAGGCCTAATTAGGAAAGGTATTTACTTCGTTTTACTTTGTTCACAGTCACTTTTGGGATTTACAGCATCAACTGCTTATTCGTGTGAATCCGGAAATGTTTTGTTGAGTCAGGAGATTAAAGTAGCTGCTTGAACATGTTCATTCAGCTATATGATCAAACAGCTTAAGTGACAACCGCATTCTAACTAACCATAGAAGTAACTATAGCGACATTGTCAGATATAACAGTGTCCACAAAACCATGAAGTTTTACCAAAACTGAATGCTGTATAAGCGCAGCCGTGTTAACTTCAAAATATGAGACTGACAACTGTATTCTAGTGCTATGTAAAATTTCACTTTAATAGTCCAAATACTTTGAGGTCATTTTGAGGTAAGAGAGCCTGCATACCGGGAAGCCACCATCATTGGGGAACATAAATAGCGTGACGAATCAACACATTACACGCAAATCGTCTAATTTACGTAATTACGTAATTTACGTTCCAGCCCTAGTCACAACCACTGGCTCATCTCTTTTACAGTCCTTATGTGAATTAAGTTTGTTCACTTAACATGAGGGGCAGCTTCTTCTTTAGAAAGATTAGCATTTTAGCCTTCTTAGTTGTCAAGCTGCTCCTCCTTTCATCAATAATAATGCGTTGAAGATCGTCCAAACGCTAAATAATTGGCTCACTGATGTAGGTATGCACACAAGTGCTCCCTTGTGTGGTTGACTCTGGATCAAGTTCATCATCAGTGTTTTCTTCCAGGATTTCATCAGAAACACGTGAAAGTCTACTCTTCCTTGTTGGCTCTGAGGCTGCTGATTCTGATGAGGTCGCCTTTGCTGGCTTTCTGGTTTCTAATGTTTTCCAGCTTAAAATTTCTTACATCTTCTTGACCTCTGCAATACATCCTTTGCATGTCTTGAGGTTTCTGTATTTGTTAAGTACCTGGAGCAATAAAAAATACAAATAGGTAACATTTAAAATTAGTCTACCTTAATATCAAGTGATTAATCTCATTCTGAAGGCTGATGCTCGATCTAAAGTACTTTCATTAGAAAAGTTAAAAAAATTTTTTTTTAAAATCCACACACTGACTGATAGTTATGGGATTTGTGTGTAAATCTCTCTCTCACACACACACACACAAACACGTACACACATACACAGGAAAATCATATTAAATAAAGTTAACAGAAACCCCACATACCTGTCTTTGTATGCTGGATCCAGTAGTGTTGCAATCGAGTATAACAGATCAGATGCCACATCTCGTCTGCCTTTTTTCTCGAGTGAGAATGCATTTAAGAACAGTGATAATGGGGATGACATCAGATGCTGATGTAGATGAAGAGCTCATCTCCATTGTCAACTCCCCAAAATAGGCTAGAACTTTGACTGTCTTTTCCAGTATCCTCCACTGTTTGGCAGTCAGTGTAGTCTCGCGTAGCCAGACCTTCAGACTGACGGCAGAAGGTCTGGACTCTATCGCAGCTTTCATTGGCCAAGGACCGCCCAAGAGGACATTTGACTGACATGTAACGCAACCAATCGCAATTCATTTTGTTCCGCATCATGTTTAGGGGCGTGAAAATGTAAAGTCGATGTCCCTACAATAACAGACAGGCATGCATCCAATAAATTATTCATTCACGAACATTGTGCAAGTTTACTGCCACGATGGAGCCGTAAACTTCACACACTTTTGAAAATCCAGCGTTTAGTTGATCCTGGTAAGCGCTCATTGTAAACATGACGGCATTCTTCTTCCACAAGGGGGTTTTGCGCCACGGCATTTGTTTCCAGGCGGACCATTAAAGAACGTGACACACACGTCTCACGGACATCCTGTAAATTTAGGGCAGGGGTGTCCAAACTCGGTCCTGGAGGGCCACTGTCCTGCAGAGTTTAGCTCCAACTTCCCACAACACACCTGCCTGGAAGTTTCCTGTATACCTAAAAACCTTGATTAGCTGGTTCAGGTGTGTTTAATTGGGGTTGGAGCTAAACTCTCCAGGACAGTGGCCCTCCAGGAGCAAGATTGGACACCCCTGCTTTAGGGGCTCCGTAAAAAGCAGTTTTTAAAATAACAAACTTTATGCTCATTTCATGTACATTAAGTTATATTACATTAGGGACTTATCCAAGAAAAATAAAACAAATCTATGATTGACAAGCGGGAGTTTGTAAATTCCTTATGACAATGAATAATTTTTCAAGATCTTACTAGTGAGATTCTAATTAATTGGACACGTAAGTTTTTTCGTACTCTACACAGATCATAAACCTTTAAAGTCCCCATGAAACAGGGGTCTCAAACTCAAATTGGCTGGGGGCCGTTGCTGTGATTGACACCTCATAGGAGGGCCATTTTAACATTCAAGCACAAGAAAGCGCAAAATTTCTGAAAATTTACTTTCCTTTGCATTATTTCTCATTTACTTAAAATTTCATTACTAAAATATTTTTGCCATACTTAAAAAATGTAAACAGCAGTGTCTCAATCATTGTTACATACAGTATTAGTGCAAATATTTTCCCTTACTTTATTTTAGCTTAAATAACATCAAAATTATAACATCTTGCACTGAACAAAACTGTACTGAACGAATGCAATCCCTGAATACATTTGTACACTATTCTATTTTCTTGCCAGACACCTGGCAACGCTTCTGCTCACACAGCTGATTTAATCACACAGTAATGTTTATTGGTAGCATCGGACGCGTTTCGGTGGTTTAAATCGACGCTCGCGACTTGCGCAAGTGCTTTTACTGTAATTTAGGCAAGCACGCTCATAATAGAAGCGACGCGGTTGCGTCGCGCATCCGGTGCAGCGCGCTCGTTTTTCCAGGCGCGCCTATGCCGTGGCGAGATGAAAACATCTCAACTTTTCAGAATGCCGCAAGCGCACCACAGGTCATGTGACAAGGACCAACCAATGAGCTTCGGTCTTTCTGTAACAACACCGAAAGCTCAGCCAAACAGCTGATCATAGCTGTACAGGGCGGGTTTTTATTTCTCATCTTCATAAATATATCTAGTAGTAGAGCTAATGCAAGGACTAGAAATCATTTTTTCTTTTGCTGAAACTTCCTCATCATCGTGGAGAGCGCAGTTCATGGTTGCATAGCAACGACAGACGCCACAGGAGCAAAAGCACTTTGGAAAGGAGAAAGCGGCGCGGCCGCTTATGTGACGCAATATGTGAATGGCCTCTTAGAACGGATACTTTTTCTTTGCATATGGAATATGGTATGAGACAACTACAGAATAATAATAATAATAATAATAATAATAATAATTTAGCGGGCCGGATTGTGTTTTATTTTTGAGATCAGTTGCGGGCCGGGTGGAGGGGGAGGGGGAGGGGTTTTAGTGTGAATAAGTTAGTCTTACTGTTATCTATAAGCTAGTGTGCTCCAAAACAATGACAAAATTCACATTTAGAAGATAAGCATTCAAAACTTACAGTCTCTCACTTCCGACAATATGGATCAACGACTTTGATGACATCACCCTGCACTTCAGCTTCTCATCAGATTTTGTCCAATCAAATGCTCTCTAGAATCTAAAGCGTCCCGCCCCATAAATAGACGCTGAAGCTGCGGCTAAAATCAGTCACTTGTTCACACATTGTTTTGGTGAATTTCATGGTGATAGGGAATAGGGGATTATATATATATATATATATATATTATATATATATAGGGGATAGGGAACGATTCAGACAGTGCAAATGCTTTCCATTGGCGAGAATGAAGTCTGGTTTCAAATTAGTGTCACATAAACCACCGTAGCGTTCACAGTCTGCTCCGGTCCAGAGACACGATAGCACGGAGCGGATCATTTGTGCAGACCAGAAAACGTATCAGACCCATTTGAATTCTGTACTGAATGCTATATTTTAAAGCGATATGGAGAAGATCAGGAGGAGAAACGGATAGAGATTAGGAAGAAACTGCAGCTTTACCAAGCTCAATGGCTCTGGCCGAGCTGTGATGTAAACAAAACACTATTGGCAATTTTTAATAAGGGGAGGAGCTGTTCAATATGTCCCACCCTGTCTTCCTGTTTCAGTCTAAATTACATCAACACATTAAATAATGCTGCACGTTTCAAGACAGTTCAGTGGGCCTTTAAAATCGGTTGAGAAATGTAAACGTTATTGTGCTTTTTGCCCAGAAAACCTCAGCTCCTTGTATACTTAAATTTGTTAAAAGAGCAGTCTTGCCCAGTCCAGTATGGCGAACTCAGTGATGTATTGTAGCAACGGTCCAAAGCAGCCAATGAGGCATTTACATGTTATTACAAAGCCACTGGAAGGCAAGTCTGTAACCTTTAGCTAAAAGGCGTAATGGTTAACACTAATGCAGGGAAGGAGATAAGAGGCTGTTTTTTTATACCAACAGCTTTTGTGAGGAAATAGCTTATCATTTAATAAATCGACAGCCTGTCCACTAATCTTCAACATGTTTTACACTAATCAATACTTTTGTTGGGAACTATGTGCAGATTTTACATTGATAATGTTATTTTTTATGAGAAGGCAGAGTAGATAATGTCACGACACCACCACTAGCAATTGTGTAGTAGTAATTAATAATAGGTGTTGTGTAACATTGAGTGATATTGGATATTGTCTAAGGCAGGGGCACCTGCAGGATTTTATCTCAGGGTACGCACAGAACTAGCACTTTTTTTTAAATTTTTTTTTTGCTGTCCGCAAAAAGTGATTAAATCAATTATTGTGTTGGTGGGAACGATCTAATGTTGTACAAATCAACTGATCGACTGTCTTTTTCCTGTGCCCCACTTAGAACATCTGACGCACCTAACTGCACTCTGATGTGCTTGTGTAGATAGATGCTTCGTGAATTTTTTGTTTTGTTTGAGCGGCTTTGTCCCGAAATGTGCATATTTTTTTCAGAGAAACATGTGATTAACGAAAAACGAAGCCTCACTTTCTTTCCAGTCACGTGAATGCTTCACTTTGCATGAAACAAGACCACTACTATATGGAAGTTCAAGTCCATTTACTAACATTTTAAATATATAAGCCTGTTGCCTATATTATATTATCATATATTCTGTCATATAAACAGTATAAAAACAATAAAATAACAGCACAATTTACTTGCCTCAAACAACTCAGTAGATAGTATTATTATAATTATTGTTTTTGTTGATCCATTTAATTTATTGCCACAATTTAATATGTGAATTATATTATCAGAAAACTAAACACATTTAACGTCGTCAGGCTTTTATTTGTGCTTAATGGATAAAACAACGGAGCTGCACACTCAGGTTTATGGCTGCTGTAAATTTTACCTGCCACAAAATGGCACTGTTTTCAACGCTATTGATGCTTTGAAACTTTTCACGAAACATTTAGAGAAAAGCTTCAAAGATTTAAGAGGCGTCATTTCTCCATCCCTACTCAATAGTTTAAGGCCTTTTGCAAATGTTTCAATTGAATTGAGCTGTTTTAGAGAGCGTTACTCATTTTGAGCCCGTTTTTAAACATTAACTATCTGTAATGTCATTGTTCATGTGTGGAAAAAGCGACAAAACTAAACTAGCCAATCAGATTTCTTTTCACCCATATCCCCCACGTCCACCCATGCACGCACATGCACATTTGACTTTACAACACACAAACGCACACCTTTATTTATTCTCATTTTCTCTTGCTTTCTTAATATGTCACGAGTGTACACAGATAGGTTTTAATAATCAATTTAAAAATTATGTAAAAAATAAAAACAGCATTAATTAGCTCCCTCTCATGATACGCACAGTGCATACAGCCGTACAGCTGCAGGCGCCACTGGTCTAAGGAAAATAAACAATATCAATGTTTTCTTTCTTTGGCTTTCAGGTTTTACCGACTATAATACGACTTGAGTGACTATGGCTGCTATGCACTATGATGCTGATATTATGCATTTTAATGAATAAAGAGAAAATGGGTAATTTAATTATAAATATTGTATTATATTGTTGTTTAATGAAAAAATAATAATGATGATGATTATGATGTGTTCTCTCTGTGGCTTCCAGGTTTCAACAAATGAATTACACTTGAATTGTAATGATTTATGACTGCTGTGTATGACTAATAATGATATAATGCTTTTTAATGAATGAAGGCAAGCAAAATATAAAGATTTATAGGCTTTTTCTAATGGTAAGAGGCAGACCCTATCACCTCCCAATAATAAGACAATTATGTCTGTTTTACACAAGCAGGTGTCGTCAGCGTTCGGTGATTCCAGGGATTCGAAACAGTCAACTTGCCAGTGCCTAATCTGCCAGTGCGTGTTTACGATTCACGATATAGGGAACGAAACTCTGTAACTTATGTAAAGATACTCACAAAATAGTACTCACAAAATATAACGTTCCTTAATGTTAGATAAAGCACCTCATCATTACATTCAATAATAAACCACTCTTTTACATTGCTTTTAAAAACTATAAATCGATTTGCATTTATTCAAACGCCTTAAATGCTTAAAACACAAACCTTTTTTCAGTCGACTCACAACAGACGGAGGAGCGCGGCGCAGCCTTATGACGCCACACCACCCGACCAAAATAAAAGTCCTGTCAACACACTGCTCTGTCTTAAATCACAAACGTTCACAGAAATAACACACATATAATAATATTAAGAACTACTAATGAAAGATTGTGAGACTTTGTCTGAAAGACAAAACTGTAATGTTTGGGTTCAGAAACCATACCTGTATTAAAATGCAAATAGTGACAAATGTGGTTTACATGTTAAAACTAGTTCATACATGTGTCAGTATTGAAACAAGAGTATATATTTTCTAATATAAACATAAAAAATAAAAAGTGGACATAAAAAGTTCACTTGAGTCTAAAAATATTTGCAAATAGATATAAAGATGTCTAAAATTACAATCATCCAAGGCCCTGTTTACACCTGTAATTAAGGTGCGTGTTGGTCGATCGGATCACAAGTAGACGAGGCAGACACACTCCCATTTACACCTGGGACCTCTTTTATAAAACTCTGCATATAAACTGAGCTCAGAATTTAGCCCCCGTGTCCCTGGCTGGGAATTGGAACCAGCCAGTAGTGACAGAGGGATACAGAAAACTGTCGAGATATCTAGCAAAGGGGTACAGAAAACTGTTGAGGTAACTGGTAAGTTGGCTGTGGGTAAATATGCCTCGATCCTCTCGAGCAGATTGGAGAGATTATTTGAATGTGCTCCTCCCAAACTTTGTTTTATAAAACATCATTTTTCACTTGAATTGTGCAATCTCTCGAGATGCAGACATGTAGAGGCTGGCAATTATCTGAACATGTACTTGTTTAATTAGTGACATTTAGCCTACATTTTAAAATCTTTATTTGAATATGGCAACATGACACATTGGTAAAAGTTTGTCTCAGCAGCTTTGTGGATAGGTTTAAAGAGGAAACTCTTACTTAATAACTTTTACTGCTATTTAGGAGAACTCTTAGTGGTAAGATAAAATGTTTTGTGAATACGGCCCCAGACCATTAATTGCGGTTTGAAACTCTTTATTGTTAGAACATGACAAACACTTCACATTTTTGAATTCTTTACACTTTTCCACTCATTTTTTCTTAAAATAAATATCTTAATAAAAAAAATAAATTTATTAGTTTCTGCATGTGTTCCCACTCAGGTTGACATAATGAGATTGTTTCTGTCTGCAGGTGTGTTATGCCTCAGAAATATTTTTGTAACAAGAAAACAAAAACAACTCTTGGTTTCTGGTAAAGTTCACAGTTTTTTTATTTCAGCACCTTGGACAGCAGCCCCCCTAATTCCTGCAACTAATGCTGCATTCGAGACACCTCTGATTATTTTTTCCAGTTGTAATTTTTTCAGACTTTCGACCCCAAAGTACAGTAACCCTAAGAGGCCATGGATTCTAATTTTTTTTGTTTCTTGTTTTCTCGTGATCACAATTTCATTTTCTTGTGATCTCGACAAAACAAAATTTGTTTCTCATGATCACGACTTAAAGGGTTAGTTCAACCAAAAATGAAATTTCTGTCATTAATTACTCATCCTCATGTTGTTCCACACCCGTAAGACCTTCGTTCATCTTTGGAACACAAATTAAGGTATTTTTTGATGAAATCCGAGAGGTGACTCGTCCATAGAAAGCAATATAATCACCACTTTCAAGGTCCAGAAAGGTACTAAAGACATCGTTAAAACAGTCGACGTGACTGCAGTGGTTCAACCTTAATTTTATGAACTGATGAGAATACTTTTTGTGTGCAAAAACAAAATAAAAATAACGCCTTTATTCAACAATCTCTTCTCTTCCCTATCATTATCCTTACGCAGTTGCCACAGTAAGCACAGTGAAAGCTTCCGTGTTTACGTCCGAATGCCGGCTCAGTATTGGCCAAAGCTGCACATGTGAACAGCACATCGCATGTGTGTGATGCTGACGCAGGAGCCAGCCAATAATGAGTCAATAATTATCAACAGAGCATTCACCTCAAGTGCAGGCGGAGTGCCTTCAGAAGGATGCCAGATTATTCTATTATTCTAACTATTCTAAAATCTTTTAGAGCTACTTGGATTCAACCCACTTTATTTTCCTAATTCGTTTGAAATAAAATTATATTACATAATTTGTTTGTTATTTTTATCCGTCATGTAGGATAGGCTGTGACTGATATCATGTGCGTTACACTGGCTTCCTCCTTCTAGCCATGCTCTTCCATTAAAAAGCGGTGCAATACTCCAGATTTC
This sequence comes from Mylopharyngodon piceus, assembly GCA_039654765.1. Lineage (NCBI taxonomy): Eukaryota > Metazoa > Chordata > Actinopteri > Cypriniformes > Xenocyprididae > Mylopharyngodon > Mylopharyngodon piceus. The sequence continues at coordinate 22,924,555 of CM077454.1, forward strand.
CAAAAAGCAAAACTTAAATCCTGTTGATATAGGCTATCTTAGGATGCTGTTTGAGAAGAGTGTTTATGTATATGTGTGTGGTTTCCTGCAAAGAAATGTAGAAAATACAGTAGGTTACACACTATCACTGAATTAAATGATAGGCTGCTACACATCTTTACATAGGCTATAAATCATATTTCTTATCAATATAGGCTACATTGAGTGACACAGTGAGGTAAACTAACAGTTACTGAGACTGCAATAATTAAAATGGCGTCTTAAAGATCCACAATAAGGTCCAAATAGAATACTATACAGTGACATCAAAATTAGTTTTAATAAGCAATAAATTTTAGTATTACACTGAACGCTATTGCGGTAGTGAAACTGTGCTGAGTCATGCATCTAGCAGTTAGAACGTAAGAATAACAGATACACTTTCAAGCACAATCATATTTAAGCATTTAACATTAGTTAAGTTAATTACTTAACGCACACAATACCGCACAAATTATAGCGATCACGAAGTGCATTGAAATGCATACAATCTGGGGCAATATGAACTAACACAGTAAGGTGGATATATACAACACCCCATCAGTTATATTTGGTTCTATACTGCCACCTGTTGGCACATTTGTGTAACTTAGAGAAGATTAAAGTCATGATAACGACAAAACAACTTTTGTTATGTTGAGATAATGAGAAAACAACTTTTGTTATCTTGAGATCACAAGAAAATTAAGTCATGATCACGAGAAAACAAGAAAGAAAATAATAATAATCCATGGCCTCTTAGGGCATCCGTACCAAAGTCTAGTTTAGTCTTGTCGTGTGCGCCTCACTTGTTCTCTGCCCAGTTACCCTGCTGCCGGCAAATTTATCCTTGGACGCTGTCTGCGGTGTTGTGTGCATCTGCTGGGTCTTCCTTCATCTCTCCCTGATTACTGCTGCCAAGAATCACTCCTGAGCCTTATAGACTACGCCAGAGACATAGCTAGCTACATACTTTAAGTCATCGTGAAGGAAGCTCAGCGCTTAGCCTGTTCTACTAGAAAAAAACAAAACAAAAAAAACAAGTCAGATCAGAGGTACAGATCACGTCTCATAAGTTTACGATCACAGATAAATGCTAACTTTGATAGGTTGATAGGACAAGCACGGGCCAGCGTTTTGCTCTCTGGGGACCTTCAGCTTTGCGCTTCTCGCAAGTGACTGGCGGTCTCACCGAAATCCCCGCTGGCCAGAAAGCACACGGATCTGGCCGAAATAGCTCAGTTGGGAGAGCGTTAGACTGAAGATCTAAAGGTCCCTGGTTCGATCCCGGGTTTCGGCAGAGAAGCCACGACTGTGTGTGTTTTTGGTCGAGGGGGTCCAGTGGCCAAACGCCGCCACCTAGCCACATTGCTGCCCGCCTCTCAGACGTACCGCTCAGAGAGTGGTGGTTCCATGGTGTAATGGTTAGCACTCTGGACTTTGAATCCAGTGATCCGAGTTCAAATCTCGGTGGAGCCTTTGTATTTCTTTGCGGCAGGGGGAGAAAAACAGAGGCGTTGCGCAACTGCTAACGTAACTGTAAAGAGGCGGTGAAATTGGCATTCTCAAAGCGGGGAAACATGGGCTTAAACGGCAAAGCCTTCGCTGGCTCTTTGCTATGTCGCTTCTAGGCTGAATGACTTCATCCTCTGGGGCTCTGCGAGCAAAGGCGATTCTCGCCGAGGTTCCATGGTGTAATGGTTAGCACTCTGGACTCTGAATCCAGCGATCCGAGTTCAAATCTCGGTGGGACCTGCTTTTTGCCACGAATGTGAGCAGGACCCCGTCCGAAAAACCTTTTCATCAGCAGCGAGCCTCAAGGGCTCATCTAGGCGGTGTCCCATCGTGCCGTAAAAGCGCAGACTGTCCCATTAGGGAAGTGAGCGTAAAAGGGCAGGGCCCCGCCTGGAGAATGCGGGCATCGATCCCGCTACCTCTCGCATGCTAAGCGAGCGCTCTACCATTTGAGCTAATTCCCCTGGACGGCAGAGTAAAGGTGTCCATCGCTCTCAAAGACACCGGCGAGGAGCGATCCCTAGCATGTGTGCAGCGGGATTTCCAGTGGGCACAAAGAA